>CM060974.1:35287838-35707838 GCA_030765045.1 Tenodera sinensis
ACACAGGGAAAATTACTTCTTGCTACTTCAGCAACACGTTGCAATGCATGGGCCAAGCAGGTACATTCGGGGAGAAAACCTTAAAGGGCAGCTTTAATCATGTACGCTGCGGCATCTGAACCTTTTCCTCACACACACCCTCTGGCCACAGAATCTTCATCCCATCATTTACGAATCTTGCAATTGTAGAATGATTTGTTTGTTCCAACATCTTACAGCAGATTAGAAGGACTTTCGGAATCTAGTTTTCCTACTGCTAAATTTGCTATGTACCGAGCGACCCATGTCATCTGTAGTTTCATCTACGGCAAACCAAATACAGGAGTCGCCAATTTCATTCCGTATATAAGCAACTGCTTCTCCATATCACACATGAAAATACTTTTTCCTCAGAGTGGATTTGTCTGGAATAACTATCTTGCAATATTTTTTTAGAAATTAGAGAAATTGAGGAATTTGAAGTTAATGCTACGGAATATTAGATGCAACCATTGCACTGCACAGTTCTTTAAAAAATCATTTCTGGACGTTCCTGTTGCATTTGTGTCAACAGAACTTACTTTCTAGAAGACTAGGTGTTTGTCGCGTATGCGAAGAACACTTTTGATATGTTGTTCCAACTGAGATTTCATGGAACAGCCAATTCTTTTACCGCATGCTTGACAGTCTATTAGTTTTCCGTTTGGTGTAAAGACGCTATCTAATTTCACCCATAAATTCAACTTGCAGGATAGCAAGGATGCAACTGGTGCCATTTTACTAAGACTTGCAAGAAACTAACTGGAGTATTATCGCCTCGCTATATTGATGGTTGTCCAGCAGCTCACTGTTTCCTCGCAGCTATTATATTACAAGATGCCGACTACTGCGACAATAGTAACAATGGTAACAGTCAATTTCTCCAGTCCTTGTAAATGCCCAAAGCGCTACGAGAAACGTGACACTGGAGGTCAACATTGTCGAGCGGCACCTAGTGAGCAGGTCAGGATATAGTTGGTTTTGGGATCAGTGTGATGGGAGGGTTTGGTGGTGGATGCTTGGTGTAGGGGAAGGTTTTCACAGGTTGAATCAGTTGTTTTACTGGTGTTTCTCTATGGTATTGTGCACATCAGACTTCTCCTTATAGTGCCAGTATTGTAGAAGTGGTGCAGTGAGGTTAGGTTCGTTTTGACCTTGCAAACTGGCAGACCTGTTAGCTGCTTGATTCCACAGTAAAAACATTTGGTGTGGTTGGGGAAGTCGGTCAGTGATTTGCCAAATTATTGGCATTTACTATAAGGGATGTGGCGGTTGGTTGTTGCTGCAAATTTGCTGTTGGAACAACCCAAGTATTTGATGCTGTATTTCAGGTGCATGACTGAGGGCTTGCTGCAGTCTCTCTGGGTCGTGAACATTTGTACTAGCAGGTTTGTATATTCCGGTCCTGGTTCATTTCCACTCCTCTGATTATTAACAAGGCGATTATCACCAACACAAACCACTCTATCGTTGCATTTAACTCTCCCGTATTCTTTCTTCCCCATTTACGTCCTCCACCCTTAAATAGGCCTATTCTGGCCCTATAAACTTCCAACTGCACTCCCATACTTCAACTTCTCCTCTCCACTAGTGCTTGTCACACACGTCCGTCTCCTCTCGCTTCTCGGCAGCAACTCCCTGTTGTGGTTGCTGTGGGGTCAGGAAGATTTCTCCTCATATTCACAAAGATTCAAAGGGCTTCAAGCAGAGATTGGTGTTCTTTCAGAGATAACGCACCTGCCAATTATGTTTCGTTTTACTCCTATTTTCTCTTCCATGAGAGCTCGAACGTCGATTGGATGAAATCACCTCCTGAATAAGCAACATGCCGCTATTCTAAACTTTGTTGTTTACAAGACTTTTCCTGTCTTGGTCCATCAGTCATCGTTTATCGCCACCGTGTTTTATTACACACCACTTCTTGTTAACCAGAAGATTTCTGCTCACAAGCAACACATTATGAAGCAAAAGCACTCGCACACAAGAATTTCAGGACGTTTTGAACTTTCACACGCACGAAACAGAATGCAGAGTTTGAACAACTTGGACTGCCCGTAAGTCTAAAGAATGCAAAGCAGTACACAAACACAGTGGGTGACGTATCAAAGCGAAACTCTCCCACACAGCATACTAAGCGTTGTCACTGTTTTTTTTTTTTTTTTTTCGGAACACCCACATACTAGCATATAAGTATCATAATTCCGAGTTTTTTTAAAATATGCTCTACAGCTCACATAAGTGGATTGGTTAACAATTATTTGTAAAATCTTTTGCAGTGTGAAAACTTTTTTTGGCATCTTTGAGTGGCCCTAGAAATCTAAGCATAGGCCAATGCAAGAGTTGGTTTTACTATCCATACTGAGTAAAGTTCTTCTAGGAACTGAGTAACGGCTGTATCCATTTATCTGCTTTACCAAAAACCATGTTGCTGATCTAGCAAAATATTTTGTATCAAAAAAGGATATTAATCTTCTAAACATAATTTTTTTCATGATTTTAGAAAATGTAGATAGTAAAGAAGTTGGCTGGTAATTTTGAACCTCTTTTCTTAACCCTTTTTTACTTTCTCTTCTGGTAAGTAGGGAAAGCATTGTATTCCACCCAAAAATTCGATGAGAGTTCACCAGAAATGTTTTGAGGCCCCCTGAATCCAAAAAAAACCATTTTTAGAAAAAGGTCCATGTGTGTGTCAGTCTGTCTGCGGACAGCATAGCTCAAAAATGGAAAGTTGGTTAAAAACCAAAGATGGTATTTAAGTTCAATGTCTTTCAAGGATGGGACACAAAGATTTTGAAGAAAATATCCCCACCCTAGACTACCCTTTACATGAAAGATTTTTTGAAAATTTTGATTTTGTTGAAAATGGCTCTAACGATTTTGATTAAAATGTCATATGTTTGACATATTTTTATGACAAATGAAATGTATATCTTGAATTTTTTGGCTATAGCCCCTGTAGTTGTTCACTCTGGACGACTTTTGCATAAGTGGTAAATGGTTAGAGATAGACCAAATCATGCTATACAAAAAATGTAGATTTTGCTAAAATACACAATTTATGTGTTATATCACCATTTCGGAGATATTCCTTGTTATGTGTGTGAGTTAGAACTTTCGTGAAATGGATCATCGTTCATTTTTTTATATGTTAAGTGTGCAAAGACAGCAGAATCTGAAAGCTTTAAAAGATTTGACTATCGCACAAAGCCTACTGTATTCTAACATTCACCTTGCACCTACAAGGAAATAAGCAATAAGATAATTTGTACAAATGTTTCTCTCAACTAACACGAAGAAGATACAGGAATAAGAGTTTGTGAGAATGGTTAGTACAAGAGTAGAGAAAGTCATGCGAGTGCAACACATCAGATTTTTTAATAATGGCTTTATATTTTGTCTTTAGACAGTTTAGACAGTTGTACTGAACGAAAGTTTTCATTGAGTGTTCTAAAGACTCATTTATATGTACACTACATTTTTTTATTATAAAACTAGAAAGCTGATGTACACCACATGATTTTTTGTTACTGGGGCTGTTACAGCAATCACTTCGTTAACATCTGTAGGCAAAAGGAACAAAGAGAAAGGCAGATCTACATTTTTGAATTCATTTTGTCATTGTGGCTGGGCTTAAAATTGTTTATGTATTGTATTCATAACACAGCCTATTAAAGCATTCTGTTACGAGGTTATCTATCCCTATCTATCATATGGAGTAGAAATATGTGGAAGTTGTCCAAGGGTACATCTGGACATACAATTCATCCTGCAGAAAAGGTGTAGTAGGTTCATTTTAATTTGAAAAATTCAGGTTCCTATGTAGATATATTGAAAGTAAACAAAACGTTCACCTTTGTTCACTGTATGTACACAAAGCAATTCTATGTTGTAAACAAAAGCTGAATTTGAAGAATACTAATATGCATGACTATAAAACTAGATATGGCCATGACTATTTTAGAGAATGGCCTGCAAAAAAATCAAATGATGTTTTGGTAATGGAACAGATTTTACATAAGACTGCCAGCTGCAATTAAAGTACTAAATGGCACCAATTTCGAAGCAAATGAAAACATTTCTTAATAAAAAAGTTTATATAAAGTTGATTTGTAAATCTTAGACATCTGTATTTTTATATCTATTTATAATGGGTGATCTAAAAGACTCCGAACTGGCTGTGCTGTTTTGTCCATACACGTTCTCGGCACTTGTTGCCGACTGCTGCTGTCATAGAACAGCATGGATTAAACCATACAACATTTTTAAAACCACTTTTAAAGGCTTTACTTACCATGTTAACTGGCCACCGTCATTGTCCATATATTTTTGGCACCTCTTTAGGAAACTATCCATCACTTGTCGTAGTTCACGTTGAGAAATGCTGGCAATTTTGTGGCAAATATTTTGTTTTAATTCTTCCAGGGTGTGTGGGTTTGTCTTGTACGCCTTATGCTTTAAATTACCCCAGAGATAGAAATTGCAGATCACCTGGAAATCTTTCTGCAAATTGCACTTTCACTTGATGAGCTCACTAAGTTAACACATATGAATTATAAATAAATACACGCTGTGCAGTAGAAAACAAAAAGCTGAGCCATAATACACTTTGTGACTAAGTAAGGACAAAATAATAAAACACACTGGCACTCAACCACATGATAGTACGTCAGCTCAATACTGCACTTTCAGAGCAGAGAAAAATAAGTCTGCTGCATGTACAGCAGCTGCGTTACCGTGTTTCATATATACAATGGAAAAACACTGTGCAGCAGTTCGGATGTTTTTGGGTCTCTCTGAACTAATAATATACTGTAGATTGATGCATGTTGTTGAACTTGTAAATATTAATACAAATTTTACAGCACAGATGATTTTCTCAGACTGAAATAGTAATGAAGATGTACACACTATATTTTTAATGTTGATGTCAAATTCTTTCAGAAATATTTCTTAAATATAATATTGTAAATCTTCTCTTTATTAACGTCACCATAGCAATTCCATATACTTTCATGGACTCGCTTTAATTTTTCTATTTAAATAGGTATATTATTAATGTATATGGCAACTGTACTATGTTCAATGTATATCTTAAATATTTACAATAATTTTGTTTATATGAGGGCTATTTTTTTTTAAGGTCTGGTATTTTGGTAAACCCAGCCCACAGTAAAAATCAGTTAAAGCTCTTTACGGGTGTATTGTGTAGTGTCTGTAGTATGCCTGTCGATCCCCTCACATCACAGTCGTCAGTTCTGAGTGCGCAGTGAGCATGTAAACATGTCTAAAACAATAGTGCATTCCGCCAAATGTAAAGTGTGTGCTATGATTTGTCTTCTTCATGCACAGGAGTGCATTGCAGCTGAAACTCATTGACAAATGAGTAATGTGTACGGTGAAACTTTCACTAGTTACAGCAAAGTGCTGAAATAGTTTAGGAACTTCAAAGCAGGATGCACAGATGTTCACGATGCAGTTGGCCAAGGAAGGAAGCAAGCAAGTAAGTGTCAACTGATCTTGTTCAGCAAGTGAATCAGGCAATTCGAGAAAATCGTCGCTTCACAATTTCTGTGTTGATTCATTTTCTGAAATTAAGAGGTCAATTCTGTATACCACCATGACTCAGGACCTTCAGTACCACAAATTGTGCGAGATAGGTTTCCTAAGATGATGTCCAACCATCAAAAGACATTGATTGGGTGCCGCACACTTTGCAGCCAGGTACACTACAACTTCAACACAGAGGCTCCACCAGTGTTTTCAGTGGTGTGTATTTGATCACCCTCCATACAGTACAGACTTGGCGCCATCTGCTTTTCATCTCCTTTCTCACTTGAAATGGCAGCTAGAACAGCTGCCACGAGACATATAGATTTTGAGAAAATACGGCTGTTAGCAGCAAACTGTGAACAATTCTGTCACAGAATGGTAAGAGAAAATGTAGATATCTTCAAATCATAGAAGAGCCTAAACAGACAATGCCAGACATCTCCACACCATCTGGTAGACAATAATAAAGAACCAGGGATTGGGAGACCATCAGCCAATTAGCACAAAACCTCTTGAGACACGTCCACCACAGCCAGAACATATATAAGAAAGTGCCTGCTTGGTCAACAGTCTTGTAGGTGCTGTCGCCAAGTACAGCCTGCAGAAGCACAACATAGGGGGACGAAACGTCAACATCTGTGACAATCAAGACACTCTCTTCTCCAGAAGAGTTAGATACCATGGACACTGGTTGCTGAAGCCTACACAGTGTAGAGGATTGGAAAGTTGGGCAACTATGTAGTGAAGTAACATATAGCCGTAGCTAAATCTTGCAAATAGAAAACATTTGTCTTGCACTATAGTTTTGTTTTCGTGAACCAGCAAACCTTGATAAAAAGAATAGTCCTCATACCCAGGATTCATGAGTACTTTCATGTAAGCTAACAAAAGAGGTTATTGTTAAAGCAACTAGCCACAAAGGAAAGTAAAATGTAAACTTAACATTATCAAGGTTAAGTTTTATTTCTACTATACCTCACTTATTCTTAAATTAGGAACAATTGTTCCTGAAATATCCTATCTTCAGGTAATGGCTGACATGTCATAATTTTCAAAAGTAAATGAGGTGTAGTGTAAATAAAACTTACCTTAAGTTAATGTATTTAACCTCACTTGTCCAAGAAACTTCAACATTATTGAATTACTTACACTTTGTTATATCATGAGAGCAAAACATGTACAAATTAACTGTATGCAGTATTTCTATATTTCTTCAATACAATTATTTTTAAGCATAGGATTAGGACATATTATTCAGTTGATGTATGTGTTAAAGAATTTTATGTATATCATTGTGAGAATAAATGTCTGATAGTGAAACTGAATTTGCATGTGTTATTCATATGCCCTGTTTGTAGAGATTACAAGAGCCTATTTTTACTTTCTGTACCAGCTATGTATAGGAAAGTAGAGGAAGTATTGTATTCCACCCAAAAATTCGATGTCAAGGTTTCACGGGAAATATGTTTTGAGGCCCCCTGAGTCCAAAAAAATCAGTTATAGAAAAAGGTTGTCTTGTCAGTCTGTGGTCATCACGATTCAAAAACGAAAAGTTGGTTAAAAACCAAGGTTGGTATTTAAGGTTAATGTCTTTCAAGAATGCAACACAAACATTTTCTAGAAAATTGCTCCACCCTAAACTACCCTTCACATGGAAAATTTTGATTTTCTTGAAAATGGCTAACGATTTTGATTAAAATGCCATATGTTTAAGATACTTGTATGAGAAATGAAATGTATATTTTGAATTTTCTGGTTATAGCCTAGGTAGTCTTGTTTACTCTGGATGACTTGAATAACTCGTAAACCGTAAGAGATAGATAAAATCTTACTAAACAAAAAATGTAGATGTTGCTAAAACACAATTTATGTCTGAATAAATTTAATTGTAGAGGGAACCATTTCAGAGATATTCCATGTTATTTGTGTCAGTTTTGGAAAACTTAAAACTTCCGTGAAATGCTACATTGTTGTTCTTTTTTTATGTTAATCATGCAAAGAGAACAGGATCTTAAAGCTAAAAAGATTTGACTATTGCTCAAAGCCTATGTAGTCTAATATTCCCCTTGTACCTACAAGGCAATAGGCAATAAGATAATTTCTGTAAATGTTTATCTCGTAACATGAAGATTTAGGAATAATAGTAAGAATGGTTAGTACAAGAGTAGAGAAAGTCATGCGAGTACAATACATCATTTTTTTTGTAGTAGACATCAGCAGTATAATATGAATCATGTATAAAATGGGGTTTGTGAAACATTTGAGATCTAAGTACATAACGTTAGAAATGAATGAAAATACAAAATAACAGTAAAAGTATCAGTACTCGCATGAATATTTACAAGGGAATGTGAAATAATTTCAATCATTAAACAGTTACAGAAATAGACTTTACAATTCAATGACAAAAAAGACCAAAAGCTGATTGTTCACATTACTCAGTTTGTCAATGGATTAAAAAGAATTATTCAAATGTCAAGATTTTATAGATCTTTTAAAATGGGATGCAGTAACTTGGTTTGAACACAACGATAATTTGTTAAACTAGTGCTCAGTATTCAAGAGTTTGCATAGTTTCTGTAAGTCTACAGAAGGGAATATTCAATTTATTTACATTTTTTGTCCCATGACCATGAATATAATTTCTCAAAGCTGTAGAATGAAAGCTTTCTCTTAAGCAGCTATAAATCTATTCATTTATGGCAGTCAGTATGCCTACCTGAAGACAGGCTTACATTGGTAATACATTAGGAAGTTGTGATACATCTTGTCAAGGCAGAAGGAAAGAGCTTCACATTTGGGGAAGGAGTCGAGCAGGGAGACCTTATATTGCCAAGACTACAGCAGCCTCCTGGAGCACCAGTTTCAGAAATAGAATTGGGACCAGAAGTACTATCTTTCACAAAAGTAAATACTCAACTTTAGCGAGATCTGCACAAAGGGTCATCTAATTCTCAGGTGTTCCTAAATAGATGGTATGAGAATGAAATTTGTCATGTATGCTTACCTTGCCGTTGAGAGGACATGGTGGCCATTGGCTCTCCTCACAGTTTTGAAAAGCAAATTGCACCAATCCTTGTAAATTAACATGCATATATTACAAATTCAACTACTACATCTGCAGAAAATGCTATTGGGTTTTGATTAAATAGTAGGCTGGAAGTAAAAAGCGATGCTAGTGTTGAACTCTTTGCTTACCAACGCACAATTCCTGTACTCCGTAATAGCTGACAGTGCTAAAGCGCGTTGATGTGGACCCAGAGTGCTTCCATGAACTTGGTTCGAATCCTGCATAACATTTTCCCCTTCCTTTCTGTCTTAACGGGAACATCATTATTTATATTACCTGTGCCAAATATACTATTATGCAATATGATCATATTGCTCCAATACAATTGAAATTTTAGAACTTAAAGCATTGAAGTACATTAATTACAATTGCTGCAGATAAAACGGGATACTCCTATTTCAACTGTTAACCATTCTTCCAGGAGTTAATGCCTAATATTGTCACTCCAGCCGTAAGCCTGGACGTGGCTGGTAAGAAATGTCGGGCAGGGCTGAGATTCACCGGCAGCAGGAATGGGCCAGAGGTGCTTATCTGCCCTAAGGACCTGTCTGCCGACTGGGCAATAGAGCATACAGGAACAATAGCCATTGTGTGGTGGTCCGGTGTCTAGATTGTTCTCCCACAGTCACTCTCGACCATTCCAGTTCCAGAACTCTCACTGTACGGGACACTATGTAAGAGACCTGTTCATGCCCAGCTAGAGAAATTGTTCCAGTCGTTCTTGTAGTGAAGTGTTGGAGTTAATTAAACATTTATGAAGCGTACAGTGGATCGTGAATTATACTGAGTAGCAGTTCAGTGCAAGTTGTAATCTGACAGTTCTTTAGTGTGATTCAATTCAACTGTTGCTCTGAGTTTGTCTAAAAGTCATCTAAGTGTAACTTTAGCACTATGCTAACTGACTAGAAGCCAATAGTGTGATTAGCAGTAACTGGTGTTTTTTTCATTTGTTACAATATTCACTTATAAATATCCGCATACAAAGGCATCTCTTCATAAATGTCGAAGATTATTACCGTATTAAAGAATTAACTTCCCTTATGCACTGTCATTGCTTAGCTTACAATGAATATAAGAGAGCATTATATCTTGTTCATGTTAGAAAACTAATACATTTCAGGCATAATAAAATAAGTTTACAAAATTAAATCCCTCAACATGAATACATTCATTTACACTTAATTATGCAGTAACACTCGCTGCATCGAAGGAAAATGTATTTAAGTATTACATACCGTATGAAAGAAAATGGGGGTATCACTGGTCACAAAAATAGATAGAAGAACTTGATGCCAGTGATCAAGGTAGTTAAAACTAAACCCCTAGCGCAACAGCCCATGAAGGGCCAAGGCTTGCTGCCCAGCTGCTGCGTCCCCCACCTCTGTCCACTACAGGTGTCATTGGAGGGGTGCAGTACTGGAGGGTGGGATTTGTTTAGTGCTCTGAGCCCTCCCGGCCAGTTATACGGCCTTCTCGACCTGGGGCCGCTACTTCTCCATCAAGTACCTCCTCAATTGGTCCCTCCTGGACTTAACAAGGTACAAATATTGCCACGAGCCCATTCACTCAATTTCCACACGTGTGCCTTTATTCTGGTTCTCCATTCTTGATAAAAAGCTCTGGAGAACTAAAGATGCTGGTTAATTATCCATTTCAGAAAATAAGCGAGGCAAGGTGTGAACCACCGGAACTCAAACTTTCAACTCCTACCAATAGCCACACAACGACCTCTGCTATTCACCTCATCCATTCCATATTTTCCTGACAGTTATTGAAATAATAAATCATTTATATCCATTCGTTCAGAAGCTAGATGGCTCCAAATATTTGACAGTTTTTTTTCTGGCAAAACGTTCTTTATTGACAATAATTGTAGTTACACTCATCATGTAGAATCTCTGGTTAACATACGGCTGAAGCAATGCCTTCCATCCTGTATATCTTGAGTGTCTACTTAACTTTCTATTTAAATAGCTAGAATGCTCCTCTCTAATATCTGCTTGAGAATTTCTCATTGTTCAACAGTGTAACAAGTGAAGGTAACCATGGTTTTTCAATGTTCCATTGTGGGACAGCTTTGGTCAACTATATTGAAACTACAAGAGGCAATTGCACAGGAAACTAGCCAACCTGAATTGCATATCTCATTTCTGAGGCAGCCGACAACCAAACATCAATACAAACACCAACGTGGAGTCCATCAGGTGGTAACACAGCCTTCAAATATTTGGTACTGTGACCATCCCCCTTCAATGTGAAATGCCAAATTATTGACAGAACATGTTTCAAGGACCTATTGTCCCCATTGTTTTTGGCTCATTTGGCAAGTGAAGCCATACAAGTGTTCAATATCAATGCATTGACCACCATTTAACCCTTCACCTATGAGGGGTGTCTCAAAAGCAAGTTACACTATTTTTTAAAAAAAAAAAATAAAATGTTTAAATACTTCAAAAAGCATACACAGGGTGGAAGTGAAATAATCTGCCAGACTTTAACAGCAAATTTCTTATGCTGTGAATAACAAGAAAGTCTAATACCAAAATGTTGAAAAGTTTTTAGTTTTCTAGAAAAAAATATCAAAAAAATTTCATCATCACCTGGCTGAATTATTATTGATTGAAGGCTCTTGATTTATGGCTATATTCATAGAAAATTGAATAAACTACAACATTTTCCTTTGGTGTATTTGAATAAATTCAACGGTTTGTGTGCAAATTAAATTTAAAAAACCCACAATTTATTGCAAGAAAAAGGCAAATTGTGGGTTCTTTTAAATTTTATTTACAGAAAAACCACTGAATCTATTGAAATACGCCAAAGGGAAAAGTTATCATTTATTCAATTTTCTATGAATATAGCCATAAATCAAGAACCTTCAATCAATAATAGTTCAGCCAGGTGATAGATACTTTTTTTGATAAAAATATTTTTTTCTAGAAAGCTATAAACTTTTTAACATTTTGGTACTAGACTTTCTTGTTATTCACAACATGAGAAATTCGCTGTTAAAGTCTGGCGGATCATTTCACTTCCACGCTGTATTTTGAAAGCTACATTCAATAACTATTTTTCCACAAATGTCCTTGAATCTCAATACAGTATTGGTACTGTGATAACGGTTTTTTTAATCCAGTGTCAAACCACTCTCCCACCAAACTGGCTACCATCTTTCCACTTCTTGTTTTAACTCAAGTCATTTGTGAAGCAAGCGCCTTCACCAGAGATGTTGGTGCAGCTGTGGAAAAGGATTATAATCACGCAGTGCAAGGTCAGGTGAGTGAACTTCAGTTGTAGCCGGGCATGGTAGCGTATTGAAGTATGTGAAGCTATTGAAATTTATAAACGTCCCCACAATTTCAATAAGAAAGAAGAGGTTTTGAAACTTACAGCCAGCAACTGGTATCCTGTCATTGAAAGCAAGAAATGGCACAAAACAGGAGGAAACAACACCTTGGGTGAAGCCCACCTACTGTTGTCCAGACCAATCAACGGAGGCCACTCGAGGGATAAATACAGTAGCTCAGACAGTCCACTCCTCAGACGCCATGTTAACTTCTCTGAGGAGACTACGATTGCACCACTGAAGATGTCCGTCGCAGTTGTGTACGAAACATCTGGGTAATTATACTCCAGCAGACCACGGCATAACAACCCGGAAATAACTCCTAAATATATTGACTCTGGCCGTGAAAGTTGACGCTCTCTCAAAAATTTTGGTAATTTAATGTTATCATGATGCCAAATCTTTCTTAGAAATTAAACTTTGCATGTCATTTTAACATTAAATTGTGAATAAATCTATCTGGATTAAGGTAAAAATGCATTACAGCATTATTTAGACAATGTTGCACAACAGTCAAGAACCTAGATGGCTCCAAATGTTGACACAGATTATTTTGTTTTTGGTGAAATGGTCATGTTCACGTAGAATACCTGGTTAACGTACAGCTGAAGCAGTATCTTCCACTCTGTATAGAGAAATGAAAGTGGATGGCAGGAAAAGTATATTGACATTGTGACAAAGCTTGAGAGAAAAGTAGGTTTGGACTAGGATGGGTGATAAAATTAAAGACTTAAAATTAGTGAGCAATTCAGAGATGCACATATACTAAAAATAATGTGGGATGTTTTGGAAGTAAATGAGTCGACCTATAGACACTTATAGTTTCACTTACATGTATTTTTGTCCAGATGCAGTTTGAAGACTAGCATCTTCATTCAAAATGGTTTCTCGACTGTAGGTTGAACAGGAAACATCTGTGGTAGTGACTGCTGCTATCTGGGTTGCTGGATATAAACTTCATTAAGTCGTCTGCTTGTGGTATATCAAAATTCATGCCTATGTGAACATTCTTCATAATATGTACCTTCTCCCAAATTATCAATTCTGCTGCTGTTTTTGTGTGTTTTAGTAATTTAATATATTGTTCTGTGGTGTGCTGAGATGACCAGAAGTTATTGGCTACGACTGATTGTCAATCTGTTTGAATGTTATGTTTATAATGTGCCCCTTCAGTCGTGTTTTAAGATTTCTTTTATTTTGGCCAATGTGTATTTTTGGGCAACCCTTGCATTTTATCTGATAAACACTGGATTTTGATGAGGAAAATTTAAGCTATTAACAGTGAAGCAACAAGATTCTAAAGTAAGAACAAATTAGAAACAAAACTTCACTTATCTTAGTAATGTTGCACGTTCTTTTGAGTTTATCAGTTAAAATGTTCAGACTGTCTCATCAAACATCTGCATTAAATTGGATTGCTATTGCCTCCAAATTGTCTGTTGTGCAACAAGGAAGAGGAAATGAATATGGAACACCTATCAATCTGTGAACAACTTAAATTATATCCACACTTGGCCTCAAAATATTAGGAAACAAGTAGAAGAATGGCTTTGCTGCTAAACCTTGAGCATTAGCTACACAAACACACATGCACGCACACACCCACCCACTCACCCAATCACGCATGCACACACACACACACACAGAGACATGTAGGTTTAAGAGTGCTCAACTACATCGTCATCAGCAACCTTAAAAACAATTCATGGCAAAAGCCAGATATAAACTTAAGTAAAAAATAAAATTATTAGTAAAAAGGAAAATATAAATAAATATAAAAAACAGAGTGGCAAAACACAAAATTAAAACAAAGCGCTAAAGATGTCTAAGGAGTATGAAAACTACATATCTAAAGCTTCAAATCCTCAAACTGTTACTCTGCTAAAAACTCTGCCTACCGCTTGTTTATTGTCTGCCAAGACCTCTGCAAGTCTGGCAGGCAGCTACAGAATCTCCAAGGTGCACTAGAGAGGAACTCTAGCAGCACGTGACAGACTGACAAAAGGCTGTCACACAGCAGGATCCCGTTTAAATAGGTAAACATGCAAAAAATTGCGGTGGCCAATTTGCAACTGAGCCAAGTTAACCTCCTTACGATGAGATATGCTAGAGGAAGTTACCCAGTTTATCAGAAGTTCTTTCACTTCTCTAATCTTATTACCGCAGGGAGCAGACCACTCTTCGTGCCAGTGTACCACTCTCTGCACTTCAAGCCATAAGTCTTTCGAAGTAACATGACAAATGGTAATACTGGGTCCTGTAGTTGCCGCCTTTGCTGCCAAATCTGCCATTTCATTCCCTGGCAAACCTACGTGACCAGGAATCCATGCATACACCACGTTAACGCCAGAAGCGTGTAAAACATGGAGGGCATCCTGGATACATTGTACAATAGGATGGGAGTTGTACATCTCACAAAGGCTCTGAAGTGGTACTAAGGGAATCACTCAAAATCAGGCAGTCACCTAAACTAGGATGGTGCACATATAAAACGCTTGGTAAATTGCATACAGCTCTGCAGTAAAATGGAAGTGCTATTATGAAAACCAAATGTACGTGGTTTGGTTCCCTAAACATAAGCACATCCAACACTGCTGGTGCTCTTGGATTCATTGTTGTCACACACAGACACACTCTTTTGTAATTCAAATTTTTGGATATGTTTAATTTCTTTCATCTTTGAATTATTCAAGTTGCACTGTGCATGATTTTCTGGAGTCTTTGGTACAACCCGCCTTTATATGCCTTTAACTTTTGCACTTTCCGTACTGATAATAAAAATAAACATTGCTTGTTGACCTTACCTTAAATGAACCACACAATTTCTTCTCCTCTATTGCGTCCTGTTGGAGTTTGCTGTTTTTTGCTATTTCTTCCTGTAGCTGACGCTGAAGCTGTTGCTTTTCTTCAGACAACGATGTAATGTTGTTTCGGTTGGTGTTTATTTCTTCAGACATTGAAGTCTTTTCCTCTGTCATCTTAGAGAGAGTAAGGTCTCTTTCCTGAAGAACCTTCTTGAGTTGATCTCTTTCATTCACTGCAGCTTCCAGATTACTTGATGTGTTCTGCATTTCATTTTTATAGTTTATTAAACCTTTTACTGCTTCTGTTGCTTGGCTCAATTTATGGACAGTACTATTTGTTGGAGTTTCACTTCCTTCACTCCCAATAGCTGTATCTGCCAGAATATTACAAAGCTTTGACTGCTCTTTACAAACACTCAATTCTTGTACCATTTCCTCCATATCCTTACTGGCTTTTGTTGCTTCCTCTTCTTTATTTTTTGCAATTTCTTTGTATTTCTTTAACTCCTCCAAAGCAGTCTCTAGTTCTTTCTGTACCTTTTGAAGACTTTCTCTTAAATTCTTTGTTTCAGTCAAAATTAAATCCTTATGCTCCTTCTGCTGCTGTAGAAAGCCCTCTAGTTCTGTGTTCTTCTCTAAAGCATTAAGAAATTTTTGCTGAAGTGTGTCTTTCTCATCTAATAATTCCTGTTCCATATGTCTCCATCTTTTGCGCTCTCTCTGGCATTTATTTACTTGTTTATTCAAATCCACTATAGTCACATTACAGTGTTTCCAAATAGTATTACTTTCAGTCTGAAGTATCTGTAGTTGAGTAAATATCTGCAGCATTACATGAGGGGCACATAAGGAGTTCATTTGCACAGGTGTCAGCTGATACATTGTGGATTCTCGGAAACCTGAAACACAATTAATATTGAAGGTAAGTTTTATTTACAGCTGAGGATGACAGCTTTAACCCTTTCACTGCTGAAAAAATTTGTCACATATGCTGTTCTACCTCTAATTTCTAATCTGGTTTTCATATCCCTTTCCGAGGCACCTCGGCCAAAACAATTCAGATAGCTATGACGGTTAAGACAATACGCAATGAACTGGCCATTCATTCAAAGCCAAACATTGCACATTCGTATCCAGCAACTGCTGTCAAATGTGCCTGTGGCAAAGGAAGGGAAGGGTCCAGCGGTCCATAATCGGTGTAATGGCACGCTTGGAAGCTGACGGAGTTACATTTGACTGCAATTGCATGGATTTTGCTGTTTGTCTCAATAAAAGAAAAAATCTGATGTGTTGCACTCCCATGACTTTCTCTGCTCTTGTACTAACCATTCTCACAAACTTATTCTTCATGTTAGTTGAGATAAACATTTGCACAAATTATCTTATTGCTTATTTCCTTGTAGCTGCAAGGGGAATATTAGAATACAGTAAGCTTTGTGCGGCAGTCAGATCTTCCAAAGCTTTGAGATCCCATTCTCCTTGCACGCTTAACATATAAAAAACTGAACAATGATGTTCCATTTCACAAAATTTTTTAAGTTTTTCAAAATTCATACAAATAACAAGGAATATCTCCGAAATGGCTCATTCTACAAAAACATTTGTTCAGACATAAATTGTGTGCTTTAGCAAGGTCTACATTTATTGTGCAGCAAGATTTTGTCTATCTCTTACGGTTTACGAATTATTCAAAAGTCATCCAGAGTAAATAGGATGCCATAGGCTATAGCCAGAAAATTCAAAATATACATTTTATTTGTCATAAAAATATCTTAAAACACATGGCATTTTATTCAAAATCGTTAGAGCCATTTTCAAGAAAATCAAAATTTTCCATGTAAAGGGTAGTTTAGGGTGGGGCTATTTTCTTCAAAATCTTTGTGTCACATCCTTGAAAGACATTAAACTTAAATATTAACTTTGATTTTTAAGTGACTTTTCAGTTTTGAGTTATGCTGTCCACAGACTGCAGACACACTGCTTTTTTTTTGGATTCAGGGGGTCTCAAAAACATATTTCTGGTGAAATGTTGATATTGAATTTTTGGGTGGAATACAATACTTCCTGTACTTATCAGTAGAGAACGCAAACAGCACTACAGTTTTATTGCAAAAAATTTAATATTTTAATTTAATACCTTTAGTATAGGAAATGCTGTAAATGCTTGAATTCAATTTATTTAGGTTAGCATAACAAGGAAGTGGAAAATATCTCAACAGTGATAGGTTAAATGCCCCATCGATTATGTGATGGCAGATGCAGTGAAAGGGTTAAGCAGTGTGATATATTGAAACAGAGCAAGCCAATCAGTTCGTGTGACATTAGCCACATTGCCTAGATAAACAGTGCTGTAAGTATGGAACTGGAGGGCTCAGTCAGGTGTAGCACTCTCGATGACAATACAAGTAAAACAGTCACAATAAAAGTTATGAAGATTACCTTTAATCCAAGTTAAATAGTCTAACAAACAACATATATATTTTTACTTTCTCTACTATGTAAAGTAGAGGAAGTATTGTACTATACCCAAACATTCAATGTCGAGATTTCACCAGAAATATATGTTTTGAGGTCCCGTGAATAAAAAAAAAAAGCATTTTTAGAAAAAGGTCTGTGTGTGTCAGTCTGTGGATAGCATAACTCAAAAACCAAAGTTGGTATTTAAGGTTAATGTCTTTCAAGGATGCGACACAAAAGATTTTGAAGAAAATTCCTCTACCCTTAACTACCCTTTACATGGAAAATTTTTCAAAAGTTTTGATTTTCTTGAAAATGGCTCTAATGATTTTGATTAATCTGCCATATGTTTGAGATATTTTTATGGCAAACAAAATGTATATTTTGAATTTTCTGGCTACAGTCTATGTAGTCCTGTTTACTCTGGATGACATGCATGACTGGTAAACTGTAAGAGATAAACCAAATCTTACTATACAAAAACTATAGATCTTGCTAAAACAAATAATTTATGTCTAAATGAATTTTTTTTGTAGAGTGAACGGAGGTATTCCTTGCTATTTGTGTGAGTTTTAGAAAACATAACTTCCGTCAAATGGAAGATTGTGATTCATTTTTTTATATCTTAGGCATGTAAAGGGAATGGAATTTGAAAGCTTTAAAAGATTTGACTATCGCTCAAAGTCTACTGTATTCCCATATTCCCCTTGTACCTACAAGAAAATAAACAGGATAATTTCTGAAAATGTTTATCACAACTACACGAACAAGATAAAGGAATAGGAGTTTGTAGGAATGGTTAGCACAAGAGTAGAGAAAGTCATGTGAGTGCAACATCAGATTTTTTGCTTCTGATATCCCATTCAGTTGGATGAGTGGTGGTTCAGGGATATGAACTATGGACTTTCCCTTCTTTAGACTAGGAGTAAATAGTTTTAAGGGATCATCTGCCATGTATGTGGGTTCCATACTTTGCCTCACAGTGCATTTTCTGAGTAAGACTCGCTTCATTTCACTAATTCCTTCATATTTTTTGAGCAAATTAGTCATTAATTTGAAGTCTCATGCATCCTAGTCAGTATCATGAATGTGAAGAGAGCTTAGTGATATGTAAATTGTGTTGCATGCTTCAGAAGTTATGATCCCATAATATTTTCTAAGTATTTTCTCCACAATTTCAAAAAACATGTCTGCTGGAAATAGGGAATGTCCTCTCACAGGGAAGAACAGTGTTATATTCTTTCTGGGAAGTTTGAAAAAAAGTGTTGTAATAATGAATTTAATCCAAAAGGCTGAGTCAATAACATTACACAACACTTATAATTTACTGCAGCATGTTTTTGAGGCTGCCTTTCCTCCATTATCAACCGGACATCGACTGGTTCTCCCTTGTGTAGATGGTGATGTTTCAGCTGAGGTCTCCTCTGGTGGTGGTTCAAGGAACTTGCTGAAAATATCCTTCTGGGGATGTCGTAATAGAATACTCTGTTTCTATTTTTCAAAATGAAGATTTGTTCCTACGTGCACAGCTCTTGTTTTCCTGTTGTGTGTTTGAGGAGTTTTGGTTCTGGCTTTATCTTGTGGTTTTTTGTCCAAAAATGGGTGGCAATTGCTGGCTTTTCCAACTGTTTGTGTTTTATGTTTCTAAAGTGTTCCTTGGATCTTATTTCTAAATTTCTTTTGATTATTCCTATGTACACTTCATTACACTGAATTCAATTTGGTATATGCCAGATTTTTTATTGGGTGGGACGGCATCTTTGATGTTTGAGTTCAGTGGATTTTTTATGGACTAGTGATTGACTGGTGCTAGCTGAATGTTTTGTTCTGTGAAAACTTTTTTGAAAGTTTTACAAGAGCTGTCCACATGAGAACAAATCTTTATTTTGAAAATAGAAACAGAGTATTCAATTTTGACCACTGAGAAGTATATCTTCAGGAAGTTCCTTGAACCACCACCAGAGGAAACATCACCATCCACAGTAGGGAGAACCAGTTAATGTCTGATTGATAATGGAGGAAAGTCAGCCTCCGAAACATGTTCCGGTAAATTATAAGTGTTATGTAGTGTTATTAATTGACTCACCTTTATGATTTAAATTGATTACTGAGATATTCCCTATTGTTGATTTGAATTTTCCAATATTTATGATTTTCTCAAATGGGAATTGAGAGTGAAATTTCAAAGTTATCACATAATAACCAGCTCTTAAAAGGCTTGACTATTTCTTCAGCCTACCATATTCTCATATTCTTATTGCACCTACAAGGAAAGGTGTAATAAAGGCATTTCTGTGAATGTTCATCTTGCGTGCTTTGATCTCTTCATCCTGGACATTCATCTTCACGCATAAAATCGTGGATTGTCCGTGAAATTTACGACATATGGGGACCCTATTCTAATGGTGTGTCACTTTCTAAGGTAGCTTGTTTTCATGATTGACCTGACACAGTACTTGAACTAGACTTTGTGGCAAAAATCATAATGCATCAGAGTTAGTTGCTCATGTTGGTTTCACAAATAAGTTGAAACTTTTAAAGTTTCCATTTTCCATTTTGTCAAGAGCTGTCAGCAGAAATAGAAGATGGGAAACTATCTGAATTTTGCGAAAATATTCAAATATTATTCAAGAATTTGACCAAAGGTTTTCTGGCGTTTAAAATATGAAGTGTAAACTCATCCTTTTCAATAACCCTTTGAATGTTATTGATAATCAACCATCAAGGTTTCAATTGGAACTCTGTGACCTTCATCCTGATTCTTTTCTTGAAACCAAAACTGACTCAACTTTTTCAAGCTACTTCTGGCAGATTTCTACAATTTAGAGATTTTGATTTTGAGACAATATTAGAAGACCCCAAAAGAAAATCGTTTATGTGAATATTTGTTAAGAGTGTAATTTGTTTTTTGATGTTGGTATGAGTTGGTTAAATGACGAAAACGTGTTACTAATGTTCATTGTTACGAACAATTAAGTTTGTTTAAAGACGTCATAAATATTTCCATATTTAATTTTAATATATATGTATAAATAAAAATATATGTGTTCAATATTAAAAGCGAAATCAGGATAGCCAAAGATTGCTTTCCTAACAATGCGGGAACTATTTGATGAACGCACACGCGGATGTATACGAGAAAGATAGTATCACGTGAGGTGACGCTGGACTTTTTCCGCTAGCGTCTATATGCTCAAGGTGATAAGACGTACTTTGGTAGCGTGTGTAGAACATTTACCAGACTTCCATCAAGCTTTTGTTCCACTTTTTGAAAAAGTGGAAAGACTTAAATAATCTAAAATGGTGCTAAGAGGATGTATTTAAATGTAAAATAGAAAAAAAGTGTTAATAAAATAATACATTGTGGTGAAGAAATATCGTATGATTTTTCATTCCATCCGTTACCACGCCCTGAGGGAAATAAGAGCCACATCGCTCAAAATTGAAGCAACACTTCAATAAAAACAGCACCAATTTGCACCTTACCTCAATGTTTGGAAGCACTTATCTACGTGAAAGTGCTTTCTCTAACATGAAATTTTTAAAAATAAGTACAGAAGCTGTCTCAGTAATGATTCTTAGCCCAGATAATCCTCAGTGCTCACATTGAGTTTTGCATTTTGGACTTCGGTAACTATTTCAACAATTTGGCTTCTTGTATTTTACTGCTAAATATATCCGAGTGAAACCTTTTAGCATGTGGCCTTGTGTGAACTCTAAATATTTTGGCTCCCAATCTCTCTGAAGTTGGACAGGCCTATCTTAAAGTGTAGTGTGTTCCTACACTAAAATTAGGAGTTCGATAATTTTTGCAAATGCCTATCTCAATTAATATGAAGAGATCGATAAATAAGTGTTTGTAAGAATAGTTTGTACAAGAGTTGAGAAAATCATATGAGTGCAACACATCAGATTTTTACTTTCTGTACTACATATAATAAAGTAGAGGAAGTATTGTATTCCACCCAAAAATTCAATGTTAACATTTCACCGGAAATATATGTTTTGTGGCCCTCTGGGTCCAAGAAAAGCACTTTTAGAAAAACGTCCGCACGTTCGCGCATATGTGTGTGTCTGTCAGTCTGTGGACAGCATAACTCAAAAATGAAAAGTCAGTTAAAAACAAAAGTTGGTATTTAAGTTTCATGTCTTTCAGAAATGTGACACAAAGATTTTGAAGAGAATTGCTCCACCCTAAACTACCCTTTATGTGGAACATTTTTCAAAAACTTAGGTTTTCTTTAAAATGACTAACGATTTTGATTAAGATGTCATGTATTTGAGATATTTTTATGACAAATGAAATGCATATCTTAAATTTTCTGGCTATACCCAGGTAGCCCTATTTACTCTGGATGACTTTTGCATGACCGGAAAATCCTAAGAGATAGACCCAATCTTACTATATACAAAATGTTGTTGTTAGCTAATGCTGGATTTCTGACAATGAAGTCATTAATCCTCTTGCTCTCCAATATTTTTCACTGATGATATTGAAGAGAGCAATAGCAGTAATAGTAACCGCTTTTTAGAGAGCACCATATTTTTGTGTTTTGGCGGTCACATCGCTCTCTCACAACCCCCAGAATGTCTGGAGGACCACACCTGTCGTTGGTTTACGGGTCTCACTGACCTGACCGGGAGAGTTATCAAAATAAATTCACCGACCATATCCTCTGATCACCAATCAGAGAACGTATTACATGCCATGACAGGTCAGCATGTTAGGGGTTAAGATTTTATAGAGAAATGGAGAGGTTGGAAAAATAAAGACTCCCTAGCCCTGGGGAACCCTAATAGCATTGGGGTCGGAAGAGAACAAGAGATGACCAAGGTAAGGTCAGATAGAACAGTTACAGTGAGGAGCAAAACACCAGTAAGTGGAAGTAATGTTCTGCTCAGCTTGGGTACCTTGTGGTCGCTATTCACATATCCCCTAGACGGAGACCCCTGAGTCAATATACAAAATGTAGATCTTTCTAAAATACACAATTTATGTCTAAATAAAATTTTTTTATAAAGTGAACCACTTTGGAGATATTCCTTGTTATTTGTGTGAGTTTTGGAGAACTTATACTTCTGTCAAATGGAGCATCGCTATTCAACTTTTTTATATGTTAACCATGCAAAGAAAACAACTTGAAAGCTTTAAAAGATTTTATTATCACTACTTTATTCCCATATTCTCCTTCCACCTACAAGGAAATAAGCAAATAAGATAATTTCTGTAAATGTTTATCTCAACTAAAACAAATAAAATATAGGAATAAGAGTTTGTAAGAATGGTTAGTATAAGAGTAGAGAAAGTCATGTGAGTGCAACACATTAGATTTTTATATATGGTATAACTTGGGAGATAAACTTCCAGGTAGCTCTCAAAGCATGAAGCAAGTAATTGATTACAGAGTGCTGTGCAGGCACCAACGAGGGTAAATGAGCGCTGAGTATCACAATGTGATCGGTTCTTTATGGTTATTTCCAGTAACCAGACTTTTTTCAAGGAACATACAAATTTTTCATTGAGTAAAATGTTAGAATATATTACATCCCATTTTATGCAATAAAGAGTTTATGTACTATATTTATTTATTACTCACTCACTCACTCACTCACTCACTCACTCACTCACTCACTCACTCACTCACTCACTCTCACTCACTCACTCACTCACTCACCCACTCACACACTCACTCACTTACCTACCCACTTACTCACCCACTCACTAACCCACTCACCCACTCACTTACTCACTCGCTCACTCACCCACTCACTCTCCCACTCACTTACTCACTCACTCACCCACCCACTTACACAATCACTCACTTGCTTACCCACTTACTCACTCACCCACACACTCACTCCCTCACTCACTCACCAACCCACTCACTCACTCACTCTCCCACCCACTTACCCACTCACTCACCCACTCACTTACTGACCCACTCACTCACCCACTCACTTACTGACCCACTCACTTACTCACCCACTCACTTACTGACCCACTCACTTACTCACCCACTCACTTATTCACCTACTCACTTACTCACTCACTCAGTTACCCAGTCACTCACCCACTCACTCAGTTACCCACACAGTCACCCACTCACTCATTTACTCACACAGTCACCCACCACTCACTCACCCACTCACTCAGTTTCCCACACAGTCACTCACCCACTCACTCACTCAGTTACCCAGTCACTCACTCACTCACCCACTCACTCAGTCACCCACACAGTCACTCACCCACTCACTCAGTTACCCACACAGTCACTCACTCACCCACTCACTCAGTTACCCACACAGTCACTCACCACTCACTCACCCACACAGTCACTCACCCACTCACTCATCCACTCACTCAGTGATTTTGCCTGTCTCTGATTATAAACATTCAGTCAAAGGATCGTTAAGCATGTTGATATGCATGAGCGTGGCGAAGGGTGGGGGGGGGGGGCAAGAGGGCGGCGGCCCCCCATTGGAAGATAATACACTTAATGTGCAATCAATTACTGACTGTTAGTCGTATTATTTTAATTTTGATATAAAGAACAATTTTTATTTAGCATAAATTAATATGGTTATCCAATACAAATACTATAACTTTTGACAATAAAACAATGAATTAATATTGTTAGATTGCAAACTTCCAACATGAGCCCCCCTCCCCCACTCTAGAAAAACGTATGCCGACGCCCATGCAATGAACTGTCAACAGACATTTCCAAAATACTGTGACTTTTGGGTTGGTTGTGAAGTAGAGTAGACAGAAGTAGTCGAGATAAAGAAACACTTTTATTTCCGTAAACAGTAACTTTGTACACTCGTTGCAACAACAAGAAAGTCTTTTTCGATTCTCCAACAGCACGGCTCCGAACTCGTAACACAAAGAACTAACTCTTCTCCGTCGGCACAACTCCTCAACCTTCACATACGTCTGATTGCCTCTTCTCGCACTTTACCGCTATTTATATCTCCCAGGCACTATTCTGGAAGCTTCAGGAACGTTCAGTTATTGCGGCGAGAGACAAAGCAGAGAAGATTCTCGAGGTGTCTATCCTTTTCTCTCTTTCAGCAAGCGCCCCAACAATGCGGCCATTCTCTGTCTCTTTCCTTCGGCTCCTTTCCGGTAGTGCCGACAATAATGCGATGGGTGACACTGCTGTTGTCGGCAATTAGATGCGGCGGGCGCGGTGACACTACTTTCTTTCAGTTTTGCGGGGAAAGAGTGGGAGTTATGTCGGTGATGCAGAACGGATTTGTAATATATTCTTGTGCATTAATGTCTTTCTAAATTTATGGAAAGTAGATATTTAAAAAACTGTAACCTTTGTGGGTGAAATTTGATTATTTCCAGAAGTCCGTCAGCAATACTAACTTCATTTTATCCACTATGTTTCAACACAGTTATAGAATCTACAATATTCCCTTTATTAACGGAGTCAATCCAAAATAAAACTTTATTATAAAATCTCTTTACTTTCTCACGAGTTTTAAAATATTTCTGTCGAAACGTTGAAGATTGAGGTCGTTAAATTTGTTGATTGTATCCGTCAAATAAGCTCATTGACAAATCCACTCTTGATCTTCAAGATTCTTCACAGTCCGGATTTCAGTTTTGTAAGGAAACATTTTACCTCAGTATTCGTCCTCATGATAACCAGCACACCTCGGTGAGCAAAAACAATTTAATGAGTGGCACCCATCTTCTCACAAACCTTTTTGAAAAGGAGGGAGTTCAGTGCACATGACTTTACTAAGCTGACTACTTTTACAGCAATATTTAATGTTTCGTGTAAATCAGGAGGAATTTGTTTCGCTATCAAATTTTCTCTGTGTATAATGTAATGTTGCCAAGTTATTTTGGGTTTAATTTCGTGAATACAGCAATAAGAACGGTTTTTACCTGTCAATGATGCAGCACCATCTATGGACAAACTCACACACTAGTCCCACGACAAATTTAATTTTATAACTAAACCCCGGCGCGACAGCTCATGAAGGGCCAAGGCCTACCGCCCAGCCGTTGCGTCCCCCATCTCTGCCCACCACAGGCGTCATTGGTGAGGTGCAGTACTGGAAGGTGGGACGTGGTCAGCGCCCCGAGCCCTCCCGGTCAGTTATGCGGTCTTCTCGACCTGGGGCCGCTACTTCTCCATCAAATAGCTCCTCAGTTGGTCAGCCCGGGACCTAACGAGGCTGAGTGCATCCCGTGCCATACCTCCCAGAGGGGATAAAATCCTCATGCTGGTACTGGGAATCTAACCCGGGTCCTCCGCGCCAGAGACAAGCGCGCTTTAATTTTAATCTTATAAAATTGCAAAGAATAACATTTTAAAAACATCTTTTCCAGTGGTACATTCGGGTAATTGCTTATGTCATAGAATTTCAACAGCACCTTTTTTTTAACGTCAAAATACCGAACATATTTAACATCATCAGGTACACCTACCCATTCATCGATTTGGATCACAAATCCTTTGTCTATTTTAATATTTTCTACTAGTTGGCCAATAATATTTTGTGCTATATCATGAATTCTACGCACTACACTTTTGTCAGAATTCGGAATTGTTTTGATTACGTTAGCGGAATTTTCATGTTGGTACCTAACATTTTATCTGCTATAATCGAAGTACTAGGAATAATAAGAGACTCAACTCTGTTTTGAATCAGACTTTCTGACGAGGGGGGGAGGGATGACAGATGAACCCCTCAATCTGTTTATATTTAGTGTCACATATTCAAATACAGTCATGCTATGGAAATCGTGAATGGAAGTTTAAAGCAATGGCCAACTGGAATAAAAGTGCAAGTCATATCCCAGTAGGCCATTTCCAAAAATTTTTCATAACGCATCATTTGTTTCTATTATTAGTTTATTTATTGGTATACTTCAAATGTTTCAGAATTTTAGTTTGTGACTAAGGTACAGTAAATTTGCTGCTTTTAAAAATACTACGAGTGTGCTTGGAAATAGGTATGAAACCCTTCCTTCAACATTTTATTATCATCACTATCTGCAGAGTAGTATTTTTACAAGTTGGTGTTAATCTGGTTTATCTAAAGCAAAATTAAGTTACCTCTGTGGCTTTCATAGACCACAAACATCGCAAGAATATTTAGTTTTACTACGGAATCGTAATCCGAAGAATGGTTGATGACCAAATAGAAATGCATAGGCAATGATGCATTCAGTGATTGTACTGCATATACCGGAGCTTTTTCTTTAAAGGATTCACACGCACAGAAATATAGGTAAAAGCTGTAAATAGCTGCTAAAAGTGAATTAATGCTTTGTTCGAGTGAATCAGTCTTTTAACTTTGTATTTTCGGTACAACCAGCTTACCTTATGTGCAAGAATAATGCCATTCCACCTTGCAAATTGCCTTATACATGTAGCACGTAATACTGATCAACTCTGGCTTATATAAGGCTTAAGTTTAGGCTGATGCCCAAGCGAGGCTTTCCAAACTTTGGCAAATACCTACTATTACCCATCTGATTCATTGTGCACAGAAAGGTAACGTGAAATAATGGACTACAACAATACTATACCATTGATCTGTAATGACATTTTGGTTGGTATTTCACGCCCCTCTGTGAACCCTACAGATGATTTCCAATGATATATGCAGCCACAGACAAACCTAACTTGGATTAAAGATTATGTATTGAATGTGAGAGCTGACAAATGCAGATCTAAATCCAAATTTTCGGAATTTCAAACTATTTATATTCCTTATCGACAATATAGTACAATACAATAGAGGCTTTAAAATGCTTTGAAAGAATAGTCTGATCAGACAAAATTTTAAAAATCCTCAAATCATCCCTAACAAATAAAAGCTCCTAAAATAGAAAGAGAATTAGAAATATATCAAATAGAAAATTGCACACCATATTTTATTCATGCAAAGGCACTTGATGAATGTTCTGTAAAGAACAAGCCACTGTAAGGTAGTAAATGGAGTTTTAGATAACCTAGGGGCAAAATGCACAGTCGTTACGATTAAAGCCACCTTAATGGGGAAAAAAAAAAAAAAAAAAAAAAGGAAAAGAAGGATGTGATTTCGTGAGCTGGAACGGTTTTCAAGTATACATTTGCAATAAGGATGCCTTGGGTCCTTCGAAAATATTAACTTTTTTCGGAAAACTGAGTTATACTTCCCCAACGGATACATAAATTTCAGTCACTAGGAATCACTATACACAACAAGCATAATAGCCGAGACATCCTCCTAGAGGAGAAAAGTGTAGCATGTTTAGAAAGCAGTGAAAAAAAAAAAAAAAAAAAAAAAAAAAAAAAAAAAAAACAGACGATAAAAAAGACAGGAACCGTTACCGAGATTGAATTAAGATTGTTGTTACTTGGAATGTGTTATCTTATGTGCATACTGCAGTGTAAATAAATGTACTAAATGTTGATTAGTGTCCAGGAGCTATAAACAGTACCATTTGGTGACCCCGACGTGATTTAGAAATAACGGCAAATTTTATAAGTGTAGTGAAGTGAAACATAAGCTGCCAACTAAACAACAGCACACTGTTACGTGAGTAGAAGTTTTCAGCCGCATTTATTTCATCATCCTGTGATAAATATCCACCTTAGGCCGTAGTCTGTGTTGTAAGTTGTGTATTCGGAAACATAAACAATAAGAACTAACCTCGAAATGGCAACCCAGGAAATCAAAGATATTCCAGCCGTAGGGGGCGAAGCTAACAAGTCAACGTAAAGATTCCTCCGTTTTGGTCTGAGAAGCCCGAAATTTGGTTTTTCCAAGTAGAAGCCCAGTTCAACATCAATAGAATCACATCCGAAGAAACAAAATGTAATTACATAATTGCCCAACTCGAGCCAAAATATATAGAGAATATTTGGGATATAATAACAGGACCAGGAACTTCTAAGTATGCCTCCTGGACATCTTTAAAGAGAGTGAAGATGTGAAAATCAAAAGATGGTTTACTGGTGTCGAGTTAGGAGATTACAAGCCTAGTCAGCTTCTTAGAAAATTGCAGTCGTTAGCTGGAAAGGATGTGTCTGATAAGGTTATTAGAACCCTTTGGTTAGAGCGCCTGGAGCGTGTCGCAGTGATGGCTGATAAGATGTTAGAGATGAACCCCCGCAATGACGTATTCAAGGTTGATACACAAGACCCAAAAGGTGCTATTATTAATGAGCTAGTTACTAAGATTGCTCACTTGGAAGAACAAATCGTACGACCCAAAGGGAAAGTACTGCTATTACCACTTCCGATTTGGTCAGCAATGCATTCCAGAGAAGTGTAAACAGCCATGCTCATGGAAGTCGTCGGAAAACTCCAATGGGCAGTAGAATTAGCGGCTAGTTCACCTGCCGAGAACCATGATAGAAGCCGCAAACACCGGTTATTTGTAACAGATAATAAAGCAGGCCTGCGGTTTCTTGTTGACAGTGGGCCAAATGTGTCAATAATTTCACCCAGGAATGTGAGGGAATCAATGATTCGTTTAAACTTTATGCTGCCAATGCAACTGTATTTCCAACGTATAGTATCAGAACCCTAACCGTGGATTTAGCTTTACGCAGATAATTTCAGTGGTCATTTGTAATTGCTAAGGCCAATAAGGAGCAGATTTCTTAAACGAACTTCATTTATGTGTCGATATTCGTAACAAACAATTAACATATTGCGTAACCAAACTTAAAAGCAAGGGTGAGGTTATGTCCATTTCGGAAAAGGAAGCTATAAGTACAGTGAACAAAAGTACCATGCAATTTGCCGACTTGTTCAGCTCCTATCCTGAAATAACCGCCAAATTTGACACCAGAAAAGATTTCACATAAGATTAAACATTACATCAATACCCAAGGACCTCCAGTTTATTCTAGAGCAAGACCATCAGCGCCTCATCGGTTACAGCAAGCGAAGGAAGAATTCCAATTTATGCTGGACCATGGAATCACCAGGCCATCACAGTCAGAATGGGCTGATCCTCTTCACTTGGTAAACAAGAAGGATGGATCTCTTCGTCCATGCAGAGACTGAATGAACGAACTGTTTCAGACAGGTATTCTATTCCGAGACTTGATCAACTTTTATAGTCGCTATCTGCCAAATGCAGCAGAAACTCAAGCTATTCTACACGAATATTTGAAAGGAGCGAAGAAGAACGACAGCAGACAAATTGACTGGACCGACGAAGCCAAGAATTAGTTTGAGAAATGTAAAGAAGACCTGTTTAATGCCACACTTCTGATCAGTCTGTTGGAGCAGTGGGAAGAAGCTGGTTGGAGACCCATAACCTTCTACTGGAAAAAGCTCAGCAGTGCGCGAAAGACTTACTGTGCATGTGATAAAGAATTGCTTGCGATATACCTGGCAGTGAAACAATTCAGGCATTTCATTGAAGGTAGAGAATTTACCATTTTACGGACCACAAACCAATCACCTACGCATTCCAACAAAAGAATGAGATGGCATCCCCTCGGCAACTACAGCACCTACAGTACAGAGGCCCAAATACGGACCAAGGGAAACAATTCGAATCGCAATTATTTAGAAACTTAGCAATGCCCTGTGGAGCGAAAGTGCAACGTACCACTTCTTACCATCCCCAGGGAAATGGAAAAATAGAACGGCTACATCGTACTCTCAAAGCAGCAATCAGAGCACACAAGAACCCCAGATGGACTCAGAGCCTACCAACAGTTCTACTTGGTCTACGAGCAGCCATTCAAGAAGACTCCAGCTACTCACTTGCAGAAATGATGTATGGAACCACCATCAGACTTCCTGGAGTGTTAGGGCAGTTACAGTGCAATTCAGATACCTTTATAACCCACCTCTGGGATCACATAAAGCATCTTAAACCCGCTAAACCTAGGACAGTGACATCCAGATCTAAATTTATTCATAAAGACCTCTCTTGTAGTTCACATCTGTTCTTGAGGAAAAACAAAATTAAAAAATCTCTCGAGCCACCTTATGAGGGACCGTTCCTAGTGATAAAGAGACAGGACATATATTTCACCATCAGCATCAATGACAAAGATGTTAATGTTTCCATTGATAGACTCAGACCTGCTTATTTACTAGTGAATGAAGAGACAGAACGAGATACAGTAAGGAATCCTAACCTATCTTCTATGAAATTCCCTGTTTCCGAAAAATACCATGGCAACCAGAAACAGGAAAATACTTCCCAGAACAGTGAACGAGTCCAGACTACACGTAGTGGTAAAGTGATAAGATTTCCTACCAGTATCGGGCAGAATTCAGTTTATGACTTCTTAGGTTAGGTTAGCTTTTGTCATGTATAGTTAGTGGAAGTTTTCACCTTCTGTTAACGTAACTTAGTTCCTGGCAGGAGTGTGATGTAGCAGTATTTAGAAGGCAGTGGAAAAAAAAAAAAATACAAGAGATGGACAGGAACCGTTGCCGAGATTGAAGTAAGATTATTGTTACTTGAAATTTGTTATTTTATGTACATACTGCAGTGTAAATAAATGTATTAAACGTTGATTAGTGTCCAGGATTTATAGATAGTTATAGGAGTTATAGAGCAACAGAACAATGTAAGCCTCTCGAGAAAGAAACCAGAATGCAAGGACTTGAAACGGGAATTTCAACCACGTACTAATGCTTTGTTCAAGGTAAGTCAAAGGCTTGGCTACAGACTTGTGAAATCCGCTAATATCAAACGAACTTACCATCGTTTGTCCAAATGTGCTACACGGGGTCATTTCCATTGTTCCCTTTACGCTTAAAAAGAGACGGTTAAATAATTAAGATTGCACGCGTAGTAGAATCTTGTGGCGTACTCACCCTCCCTATTTAGGAGTTTTTCGCTCCTATTTTCTTTTGTAGCAAAAACGTTTCGTTAGCACAACGGAAAATGGCAGATTCGGGATACTGCGCATGCGTAAATGCATGGGTGTCGCTAAGAGGGGCCTTGTAAGTTAACACATTTTCAATCCAACTCAGTTTTCATTATAATTAACACATTTAATGTTCAGTCAATTACTGAATGTTAGACTGCTGTATTAATTTTGATGTGAAGAACGATTTTTCCTCAGAACATTGTACAAAAGAGATACTCGAATGCTTCATAGCGCCTGTGTTACAAATGAGCTCGCCAGTGGTGTTATTTGGCGGCGCCGTGGCCGAGCGGTTAGCGCGCTCGCCTACCACCTGGGCGGCCCGGGTTCAATCCCAGGAACCCGCATGTGGTATTCGTGGTGGACGAAGCGGCGTCAGGGCGGGTTTTCTCCGGGTGCTCCGGTTTCCCCCGCCATCTCATTCCACCGGTGCTCCATCTTCATTCCATGTATCATCAGTGTCACCGCCTGTGGTGCCGTAGTAGTAAAAGCGCGCGTTAAACACTACAAACAACAACAGTGGTGTTATTCGCATTTTTAATGTACAGAGAGATCCAAATACATGTGAACCACTACGCGGTGTTTTTCCACTGCGAACGCGGAAATACGACAACAGCAGCTGATATACACAAGGTCACGAGCATCACTTGTTTTTCTCTGCTCTGTTCACAATCAGTACTGAGTTGACGTATCGTGCAGCTGCATTATTAACAGTGTGCTTTATTATTTAATCCTGTACTTAATTACAAAGTGTATTATGGCTCAGCATTTATTTCCTACTACACAGCGTGTATTTGTCATGTTTTTTTTTTTCAGTCAATTGTCGCCCGTACATACGTGAATATAATTTTGCGCCTTTTTTTTAGAGAATTAACCGAATGGGAACGTGATTTTGACTTTTTTAACAAGACTTTGCAACAGCTCACACAGCCAACCTTTCGATGAGAACAATTGAAAGTGTGTTTCAGGACAGAATTATTACGAGTAGTAGAAATTTGTGGCCCTCTTGGTCCCCCGACCTAACCCCCCCATAAAGTGTACAAGACAAACCCACACACCATGGGAGAATTAAAACAAAATATCTGTCAGGAAACTGCCAGCATTTCTCAACGTGAGCTACGGCGAGTGATGGATAGTTTCCTAAAGAGGTGCCAAAAACGTATGGACAACGACGGTGGCCAGTTTCAGCATCTGCTATAATTAGTAAGTAAAGCCTTTAAAAGCAGTTTTAAAAATGTCTTTGACTTGACTCCTGTGGTTCCTAGATGGAACATAGGGCAACAGTAAATTGCCTCCATCGCACTCTGTTTCCAGCCAACCATTTCACTCAGTGGCGAGCGGTGGTCACAACAATTACCCCAGCGGTATAGGTTACGGCGTTACGGCACTGTAAAGTCATCCTATACTTTAAAATTAATCCTTATTCCAAAATGGTCAGGTTATAAATTGTAGAGGTATTTGTTATCCTAAATACTTTTCTGGTATTTACCATACGCTTAGCACATTATAGCCCATATAAAAATGGCCTCTTTTGAATATTGTCTATTACACAGTCACTCGCATTCATTTCCAATGAATTCACCTGTCACATTTACTAGATACTTTAACAGAAACACATATAAGAGGCGTTGAGTGCAACAGTGGCCCAACCACTAAATGTACATAATGGAGATAATGGAGTGTAAAAAATATCTGTGATTTGAAAGTTTTATATTGACTTTAATAACTAAGCAAGAGTCATGATATGTGAAAATTTTAATCAATATAGCACCGACATTGTGATACATAGTTACATACATGCAGGAAGGTTGGGCCACTGTTTCTATCCAGGAAGCCAGATTCAGTACCATACAATAACACACTTCTCATGCCATCGGTCGGTGGTTGTAGAAATGTGATATAGGCCACTACTGCTCTTCTAGATTTTGATATGGGGAACATGTCTGTGCTAATAACTCAGTTTCTGAATTTTTGTGGGTTGGGCCACTGTTGCTCTCAACGCCTCATAAAACAACGTAGAAAACAATGTCCTATAAAACGACACCATTATTGTAGGGTTGCTACGCTTGCGTGTATCGCTATCTCGCATTCAAGCTTTCCATATCGATATGTAACCGATCGACTAGGCTCTGCTCTATGACGTCAAAGCCTAGCTAGCTGCAATTAAATAAACTAACCAATCAAATTCACACTTGCCTCTGCTGTTGGCTGGCTGGTGCCATGGCTACGCTAGCTAGAACTCTATACAGAATACGCATGCGTCAATACAGTTCTCGTAGGTTAGCTGGTTTAGAGAGGGACTATTCCTTTAGAAGTTTAGAACAAGACAAGTCGCCAAGAGCAACAGCTGGCTAGTGGCGGAGTGGGAGTTTGAACCTTAAGTACTGTAACGTTCAAGTTCGATGTGCGTATTTGATTGAGATATGCAAAAAACTATTTAATTTCGAACTTGCGAATAAATCAGTTACCCCAGTAGCGCTGGGGTAGCTGGAGTTGAATGCACGCCACTGATTTCACTTCTTTCCAGCTTTTCCCACAAGGCTCTGCCTCTTCTTCCACTGATCGCTTCCATGTTTTCCTAGGTCTTCCTCTCTTCCTTGCGCCCTGAGGGTTCCAGTCTTCTCAATAGTTCCATTTGGCATCTTTGTTGATTAGTTCTTTTCCATAATTCTTCGTTTGATATTGTTTCCGGCCATCTTATGTTTATAATACGCCTCAAGCATCTGTTAACCAGTGGCAGCTCGCAGTCAAAATTTTAGGGTAGGCAAAGTGTAACAGCAACAACAATAACAACAACAACAACAACAATAATAATAATAATAATAATAATAATAATAATAATAATAATAATAATAATAATAATAATAATAATAATAATAATAATAATAATAATAATAATAATAATAATAATAATAATAATAATAATAATAATAATAATAATAATAATAATAATAATAATAATAATAATAATAATAATAATAATAATAATAATAATAATAATAATAATAATAATAATAATAATAATAATAATAATAATAATAATAAACCCTATTTATCCGAAATATAGGGGGCGAAGTCATTGCAGATAACGCAAACAATACATTGTTTTCATTGTCAGTGCGCCGTGAAGGCGGAACTTGTAATAGTTCACTAATTAAGTCGGTCATACTAGTATTACAACACACTAGTATTACACAGAGTGATAACGACACAATTCGGGTCTCTGAGATCTTCGTTCGTGGAGTATGGCTGTTCGGAAAATGTCGCATAAATTCGGATTTGGGCAGGCAAGTGTTCGGAGTGCTGGCAGACGCGTCTACGCATGCTCGGAGTGCGTATAAAGACGGAATGTTTCCTTATCCCTGTTCAAGGGCCTCGTACTGAGGAAATGGGGCCGGGCCGGCAGAGGTTAAGCTAGCTGGCTCTCCACTACCCAGGTTGCATGCGTATCATTTCTGCCGCGCGTTTCAAACACGCAGCGCAGTTTTGATGAATCGGAATTGAGATTAAAGGATTTGACCATGCGCTGCTCATTATAACCGAGAAAACTTTTCTTGAACTGCAATTAGGGGAAAATGAAGGTTCAAATGATAAAATGCAGAATCATAGTTAAACATTATTTGTTGATGTATTATGATAGGGCAGGCAATGCCTACCCTGCCTACCCTGAGGAGCCGCGCCTGCTGTTAACAAAGGTCTGTATCTTTTTGTATATTAAATCTGTAATTTTCCATGTTTTGCAAGCATAGAGAAGATCTGCTTTTACGTTGGTGTTAAACAATCTGAGCTTTGTCTTCAATATGTTGTTACTCCGCTATGTGGGGTATAATTGGACAAATGCTCCATTTCCTAAGCGAATCCTTACCGTTTGTTTCTTTTAGCCAGAGACGTCCCAAACTACCAACAGATGCACTAGTATGCCTTTCTCTGCTCACACTTGTATAAACTATTCTTATTATTGTATCTACTTCATGGTTATCGAGATAATCATTTGTAAAAAAACAGTTTTATTAAATACATCTTTTCTTCTAGATACAATGGAGAAACAAAGATTGACTTTCCATTTGACAAAAGGACGTGTTTTGGGAAATCCAACCTACAACAAACAAGGTATGTATATGTATATGTATGTCTAAAAGGTTACTTCACTAAAGACGTATTTAACATAAATGACATTTCTCGTAGATTTTATCCATATCCTAAGGATTATAAAGAGCAATTCAGATTCTACTTCATAAAATTCAATTCACGAGATCAAGGTAGTGCTTCGGCCATAGGTTAACCAGGGATTCTACATGAGCATATTAAATATGTCTAATACAATTATTGGCAATAGAACCGTTTCGCTGAACAAAAATTATGCCAAACATTTGGATTATTTAGAGCCGTCTAGCTTCTTGATTAATGTATATAAATAGCTTATATTTCACTAACTGCCTCGAAACATTGTCCTTTTACTCCAATTCGAATGAATTTAGTCACAATTTAATGTTAACGTGACCTTGCCAAGTCTCTCTTAGAAATTAAATTTTGTATGACATTTTAACATTGAATTGTGACTAAATTCATTCGAATTAAACTAGAAATGCATTACAGCATTGTTTAGACAGTATTTAGGATGATGCTGAATTTCAGTTAGTTTTTCAGTTGTGGGCCTTTTTCTAAAAATACTTTTGAGTATTTAAGGGGCCTCACTACAGTTAAAGTGGAACATTTATCAGCTTCTGTAACCTGACACAGGCGAGAAATGGGATTACACGGCGCACGTTCTATTCCCTTCTGATTGCCTGTTAGTATGCAGCAACAAATGAAGATCAAGCGCCGTAAGGAAAAGCTTCTTAGTACTTCAGTAGTGGGAATTACTGACGCTCGTTGCAATTCCTTGATGTATGCATTAGCTTTTTAATCCTGACTTTTTGAATGCCTTAAATGTTACCATCGTAAGTACCTATTACGTCCCAGCATTTCAACTCACATGACTTTCTGTACTCACTCTTGTACATACAAACTGAAGAATCCACTGCAAAAGGTGAAGAAATGTCTTTGTAAAAACGGAGAAGAATGTGCACTTGGAGCAGAACAGCACTTTCTCTACTCTTGTACTAACCATTCTTACAAACTCTTATTCCTATATCTTCTTCGTGTTACTTGAGATAAACATTTGTACAAATTATCTTATTGCTTATTTCCTTGTAGGTGCAAGGGGAATATTAGAATACTGTAGGCTTTGTGCGATAGTCAAATCTTTTGAAGCTTTGAGATTATGTTCTCTTTGCACACTTAACATATAAAAAAATGAACACCGATGTTCCACTTCACGAAAGTTTTAAGTTTTCCGAAACTCACACACATAACAAGGAATATCTCCGAAATGGTTCACCCTACAAGAAAATTTATTGGGACATAAATTGTGTTTTAGCAAGATCTACATTTTTGTATGGTATGATTTGGTCTATCTCTAACGGTTTACCAGTTATGCAAAACTCGTCCAGAGTAAATATGACTGCAGGGGCTGTAGTCAGAAAATTCAAGATATACATTTCATTTGTCATAAACATGTCTCAAACATATGACATTTTAATCAAAATCGTTAGAGCCATTTTCAAGAAAATCAAAATTTTCGAAAAATTTTCCACGTAGAGGGTAGTTTAGGGTGGGGCTATTTTCTTCAAAATCTTCTTGTCGCACCAACTTTTCGTTTTTGAGTTATGCTGTCAACAGACTGACAGACACACACACGCGGACATTTTTCTACAAATGCTTTTATTTTTTTGGATTCAGCGGGTCTCAAAACATATATTTCTGGTGAAATCTGTAGAAATGTTGCATGCAACAAACACACACGCACGCACACACACAGACATGGGCGTCGCGAAGGGGGGCGGGAGGGGAGCCGTGGCCCCCTATTGGAAGTTAATGAACCTAATGTGCAGCCAATTACTGACTATTAGACTATTATTTTAATTTTAGAGTTAGGAACAATTTTTATTTTGCACAAATTAGTACGGTTATTCGCAACAAATACGATAACTTTTTGACAACAAAATAATGAATTAATATTGTCTCACTGTAAAGTTCCAACATACGCCCCCCCCCCCCCTAGAAAAAGTCTGTTGACGCCCGTGTTCATATGACAAAGATGTAAACAATAGTATTCCTTAGTTATACATTATTATAATTACTGTGAAAACTGTGATACCATACCTGACTAAAAGTTGACAACTTTCTGATCCAATGTCTGTAATGTTTAAACAGTAATATGTGTTACTTCTCGATAGATACTCGTTAACTGTGCTAAGAAGCTGCTTTACGCTGTTGGAATGGCACTGACCTCTGTGCCCTTTTTCTGATAACAACTATTTTCCTCATATCGGTAATTCCCAATGATCAAGCTATCTTTCTAGAGTCTGTTTACTAAACGTTAAGCGATTATTTCAAGGAAAACAATATGTGCCGTATACAGTGAATATTTTGGATTGGCTATTTTATACACAGAGGCGGTGACATAGTCATTCTTTTGTTTTGCACAAACTATTAGTAGGCCATTCTTTTGTTAAGTCAGTGTTGCCAACAGTACCCCTTAAGCCGCCGAAAAAACAATTTATTACGCATTACAATCTCTTAGCAATAAAAATATTACTGAATTTCAATTTGACAACTGTGTTTATATCAATTGCTCTTTTAATAATTATTTTATTTATTATTACTTATAATTATTCTATTTTGCCGAAGAAAAGTTATTTGTTAATGTTAAAAATAAGGCGAGACTTATTTGATATTATAAACTCGTTTTATGTTACAACAAGAGAAGATCGAAACAAAATACATGTATTTCTTAGGTTTCATTTTCCTGTGTTGGCAATGCTGAGTAAGTCAAACCATAAAAAAGTATGAATATATTTTAGTTTATTATTTTCTCTACTACGTAAAGCAGAAGTATTGTATTCCACCCAAACATTCAATGTCGAGACTTCACCGGAAATATATGTTTTGAGGCCCCCTGAATCCAAAAAATAGCATTTTTAGAAAAGGTGTGTGTGTCTGTCAGTCTATGTACAGAATAGCTCAAAAACTGTTAATGTCTTTCAAGGATGCGACACGAAGAAAATTCTTCTGCCCTAAACTACACTTTACATGGAACATTTTTCGAAAATTTTCATTTCCTCGAAAGTGGCTCTAACAATTTTGATTAAAATGCCATATGTTTAAGATATTTCTATTGCAAATGAAATGTATATCTTGAATTTTCTGGCTATAGCCCATGTAGTCGTATTTACTCCGGTTGTCCTTTGCATAGCTGGTAAACCATAAGAGATAGACCAGATCTTACTATAAAAAAATGTAGATCTCGTTAAAGCACACAATTTATATCCAAATGAATTTTTTTTTTGAGGGGAGAGAATCATTTCGGAGATATGCCTTGTTATTTGTATGAGGTTTGGAGAACTTACACTGCTGTTAAATGGAACATCGTTGTTCATTTTTTATACGTTAGTAGTGCAAAGAGAACGGAATCTCAAAGCTTTAAAATATTTGACTATCGCTCAAAGCCTACTGTATTCCCATAGTCTACTTTGCATCTACAAGAAAATTAGTAATAATTTGTACAAATGTTTATCTCAACTAACACGAAGAAGATATAGGAATAAGAGTTTGTAAGAATGGTTAGTATAAGAGTAGAAAAAGTCATGTGAGTGCAACACATCGGATTTTATGTATTAAGATGTCTATCTCTGGCTGTTTACCAGTTATGCAAAATTCATCCAGAGGCTATTCCCAGGAAATTCAACACATTCCATTTTTCATAGAAATACCGTAACCGTATTTAATATTAATTTTATAAGTAAAAGCTATTTATTAATAGCGAATTATCCCATTTCATGAAACTATGATCAGAGAATGAATGAATAAATATATAAATCCATAAATCAATTAATCCAATCCAATCAATCCATAAATCAATCAGTCAATCAATCAATCCAATCAAATCAGTCAATCAATCAATAAATCAATTAATAAATCAATGAATTAATGAATATATAAATAAATATTTATATAAATAAGTAAATAAATAAATGAGTGAGTAAATAAATAATAAATGAGTACGTCAGTCAGTGAGTGAATCAGTCGGTGAGTCAGCCAGCGCGCCAGTCAGTGAGTGAGCGAGTGAGTGAGTGAGTGAGTGAGTTAGTCAATGTCAGTAAACAAACGATAACATACGGAACAGAGATTATCAATAAACTCAGTTATATGCTGTAAATATCCACTTGTGTAAACCGTGCTGCAACACGACGTGGGGTTTAGAATTATTCTGTTCTCCTAATGCGCTCAATCATTTTTTCCATGGCCGTACAAGAATGAGTGGAGAAAGTTATGTGAGTGCAATATTTTTTCTCCAAACATGCGTGCAGTAAATCTCTCCTCAGTATTTTAGCCTTACACGGAAACCTAGTTAAAAATGACAAATGTAACCTTGTTAGTTGTTTTTGGGCTTATTTTTTAAAGGGCGACGTGCCTAATGGAAACGGTGGGGTGGGAGGGGGGGTAGGGGGTTGTTCGAGTAATACGGAAAGATGCCAAGGTCATGCCCTCTCGTAAATTAGGTGATGTGGGCCTGCAATACGTAATTTATAGCTGAGGTTGCAACTGGCAAAGGTGCTGGGCAGTCGTGCAATTTGTCTGGGAGACTGGGGAGATTGGAGTGGAGTGATAGATGGAGTTTACAGCCCTTCCCCTTCACTGCATTTTATTTATTACACATTTCATTCTCTCTTCCTTCATGCAGAGTGTAAAACTGCTCGTTTTCTTTTTGGTTTCTCTGGCGCGTTTTATTACAAGGAAAGTGATTTGATTTTGTTGTTTAACGACGCTGTCAATTGCCAGGATGACATCAGCTTCGCCGGTGTGCCGGAATTTTGCCCCGCAGAAGTTATTTTACATGCCAGTAAATCTACTGACATAGAGCTGTCATTTTTAAGTACAGCCTGGTCCGGGTTTGAACCCGCGACCTTGGGATCAGTAGGCCAGCCTCTAACCAACTGAGCCACCCAGACCGACAAACAAGGAAAGTGATACCATTAATATGAAAACCCAGCGAAATAGCTCTGTGGTAAGTGTAAGGCTCGCGTTATTGGAAAGTCGTGGGTTTGATTCCCTGACCCATGAGTTTTTTGGGGAGCTTTCCCGGGTCGTCAGGTGAATGTTGGGAAGGATAATTACATCCCCCTAATTTCCCATCCCTTCATTTTCATCCTTTCAATCCAGTCTTTAAGTGTTGGCGATGTACGCGTTAGCGCTGCCGTGTGGGGGATTTGCGCACTGTAACTACTATTCTTGACGGACAAATGGCCTTGTACAGGTCGCGCGTTACTTGAATGAAAATTTTATATGAAAGGTTGGATGCGCGTCACCTTTTGCGGGAACGCTGGCATCGAGAGAGAGAGAGAGAGAGAGAGAGGAGGTACAGTCTGCAGTGAGATGACGCACATGCTTCGGAGCTGAAGTAGTGCAACACTAAAAATCAATTTATCACATTTCCAGTAATATCAGCCACACGTATTACACACTATCAGGCGCGGCTCCTCAGGGTAGGCAGGGTAGGCATTGCCTGCCCTACCGTAATACATCAACAAATAATTTTTAGCTATGATTCTGCATTTTATCGTTTAAACCATCATTTTCCCTAAATTGTAGTTCAAGAAAAGTTTTCTCGGTTATAATGACCAGCGCATGGTCAAATCCTTGAATCTCAATTCCGATTCATCAAAACTGCGCTGCGTGTTTGAAACACGCGGCAGAAATGATACGCATGCAACCTGGGTAGTGGAGAGCCAGTTAGCTTAACCTCTGCCGGCCCGTTCCCATTTACTCAGTACGAGGCCCTTGAACAGGGATAAGGAAACATTCGGTCTGTATACGCACTCCGAGCATGCGTAGACGCGTCTGCCAGCAGTCCGAACACTTGCCTGCCCAAATCCGAATTTATGCGACATTTTCCGAACTGCCATACTCCACGAACGAAGATCTCAGAGACCCGAATCGTGTCGTTATCACTCTGTGTAATACCAGTGTGTTGTAATACCAGTATGACCGACTTAATTAATGAACTATTACAAAGTCCGCTTTCGCGGCGCACTGACAATGAAAAGAGGAATGTTTTAGCTATTTAACACAATGCTAGTCAGACAGTTTTTCAATTTCTTCATTCATTTTAGTTTTGGCGGTAATTCGTCCGTAAGTCACAGTCATTCACTCTGCACTTATTAAACAACCAAACAATGTATTGTTTGCGTTATCCGCAATGACTTCGCCCCCTTTATTTCGGATAAACGGGGTTCTACTGCATTATTGTTACTGTTGTTATTTATTATTATTATTATTATTATTATTACTATTATTATTATTATTATTATTATTATTATTATTATTATTATTATTATTATCATCATCATCATCATTGTTGTTGTTGTTGCTGTTACACTTTGCCTACCCTAAAATTTTGACTGCGAGCCGCCACTGCACACTATACCTCTATAACTGTTTCCACTTAACTTTCTTGCATTTCTTCTACTCCCGACATTTCTCCCTCGTCTGAATTGCTGTTATTTTCGTTATCTTCGTCGCTGCTAAGATAGGTATCGCGCAAAGAACGAATATTATGACTTTCAAGCAGAACACGCCTTTTATTTCTAGTCTTTCTCTATTTAAAACCCAATTTTTTAATCTCAATTCGAAGGCTAGTTAGTGAGTTTACCTTGAAAATTGATGGTCTCTCGCAATTTTTGTAATAGTCTTTTTAATGTAGGTGCAGTCTTTTCCGCAGTATAGAAATTGTATACAGTGCGTCGAATTACACACTTGTCGAAATCGTCGATTTCAGTCATTCTTTTGGGGACGGCATGCTTCTTTCCTGGTGTACCAAAGGGTGTTCCTTCCTCTTCGTGTTTTCATTTTTCTCCCACAATTCTGTGAACTGAGCTGTGCGATATTTTGGTGGCTACAGCAACTCTTTCTTGCATCTTCCGAATTTCTTTAAAATACATTGGAGCAAATCGATATTTATGCTTGGCTTCTTCCTTTATATACGCATAAACATTGGAAATAATTTCGCGACTTTGACTATGCAGAGCTTTTCCTTTTATTTTTGACACTGTAGGATATATTGTTACGTTAGTAACTAACGCGTAACTAGGTAACTAACTAGCACTGTTGAAACATTTGTATGCATACATCCGTACCACACAAAACTTTTGCAGTCACTGTATACACAAACTCGACAGAGGAAAAGAGAGGTGTCTGTTATCGTAGCATAAACATATTTTGTTGACTTGTTTATTAAGGGTAGGCCAGCTCACTGGATTTCTGCTCAAGGTCATTCGTCAAGAACTAACGCGCAACCTGTAGTTGCCAGGCCGTCCTGGGGAAGAGACTGCTTGGCGAACCCTGGTCTCGAGATGAATCTTGATTAGGGACTCTCACATCGGCTCCCTGCTCGCCCGGGTTCTCTCACGCCCGTAGAGTACTCTCATCTTATCTCTTCCTCCCAGGGGTCTGACATACAATATCAACTTGGGCTCAGTGTGGAATCTCCTCCGTACATACTCTACCTTCACCCCCACCGCTCTGAACAAACTATTGTTTTCTAAATTAAAGGCTTTTAGGCAACACTAAACTTTGGTAAAGCAAACAGGAAAATCTGTTAAAAAAATAAATAAAATAAAAAAAAATTAAAAAAAACTGTAAATGATTTTTAACATCAATACATTTTTGGATTTGATGAAACCAGTCTTTAAGAAAATGATGATACTCTTCCTGAGGCACTTTTTGTGATGTTCCATTGCCTCATCTGATGACGAAAAAGTGATTCCAGTATTTTATCTTTAATTTCTGGAAACAAGAAGAGGGGTGTCCTTAGAGCTGTATGTTGAAGGGTCCATGGTGCTGTCGTTTAGGGCATCCAGATACTCAGTTGTCAGTTGTGCTATGTACGACGATTTGTTGTCATGGTGCAAAAATATTTTTTAGTTTGGATGTTGTTGGACTACTTCAAAATGTTGCGTTAAATCGACATTTGCGTACCAATTGGCAGTAGAATTTGTCGGAATTTTGTAGGCTTAACCGAGCGGGATGGCTCAGGCGGTAACGTCTGTGGCCCGCATTCGTGCACTCTGATATGGGGTTTTCCGTGGTTTCCCCATGTCACTTAGGCGAATGCTGGGTGCATTATTTCAAACCACGGGTTCATTTCCATAATTTTCTTTCACTCCATTTCCTGATCATCTTTCAGGTGGTGCAGCTCTGGTTCCAAGCATTCAGTGTGGGCGGTGTCGGACAGATGGCGCGGATGATTGCGCACGCTAACTGCTGTTCTCGGCGCTGGGTGGCGTCTGATGGCCCTTGTCCTCCGTCGAGGGTGGGGGGACGCTTGGTGCGATACCTACCCGGACTCGCGGTGTGATGCTGGCTGTTTGTGCGGATCGTAGCGCCGGGATAAAGACATCTCAGCATTGGTTAGGGACTTCCACGCGTCTCTGTTGGGCCTGTCTAGCTGCGAGTCTGATCGTACCCCTTCGGTTCCCTCATTCATTCCTGTCTCCTGGGGAGTGGTAGCCACAGTAGATCTGTGTAGGTCGACGTGAGTGAGGTGTGTCTCTTCGTACTGTACCCTTTACCTTTGTAGGCTTAGGTTCGTTTCGAAAGACACGTTGAGCTGATTGGATTTTCTTTTTAGGATCATAGCAATAAAATATCCAAGAGTTATTACCAGTAATGATATTCCAAACCGAATTTGAACTGCCACCTCGGAATCTTTCCAGAGCTTTCTACGCTAATCAATGGGTTGTTTTTTAGCGAGAGTCAGTGTTTGTAAGAATAGTTTGTACTAGAGTGAGAATGGAAAGTCATATGAGCACAACACCGAGCTTTTCGTTATTAGCTGGGCACTCTGTATAACTGTATTGATTTAAGCTTGAGAGAGTACAGGGTATCATCTAGTTTAATTAATGCTATTAAGTGCTTGCATGATCAAACGCAAATTAAAATGCAAAATACATATAAATAAAATTTGAACACAATGACAAATACAGGATTGCGGAGGAGATGTAGGGTTAAGGGCTCTCAACCACATGGTCATCAGCGCCCTTAAAAATCAATTCATGGCAAAAGCCAGATATAAACTTCACTAAAAAATAAAAGTACTAGTAAAAAGGAAAGTATATACATAAATATACAAAACAGTGGCAAAAGCCAGAATTAAAACAAAGTGATAAATATGTCAAAAGAGTATAAAAACTAGATATCTAAAGTTTAAAATTCTCCAACTGATGTTACCCTCCGCTAAAAACTTAAAAACTCTTTCACCGTATGTTTGTCGTCCGCCAAGACCTCTGCAAGTCTAGCAGGCAGAGGGTCTCAAAGATACGCTAGAGAGGAATACTGTAGCAGCACGTGACGGATTGACAAGGTTCCGTTTAAATAGGTAACCATGCGAAAAATTGCAGTGGCCAATTCGCAACCGAGCCAAGCTAACCTCCACGCGACGAGATATTAGAGAGGAAGTTACCCAGTTTATGGGAAGTTCTTTCACTTCTCTAAGCTTATTACCGCGGAGAGCTGACCACTCTTCGTGCCACCACGACAGCACCGCTCTCCGCAGTTCAAGCCTAAAGTCTTCCGAAGTAACACGTGAGATGGTAATACTGGGTTCTGTAGTTACCGCCTTTGCTACCAAATCCGCCATTTCATTCCCCGGCAAACCAACGTGACCAGGAATTCATGCACACACCACGTTAACGCCAGAAGCATGTAAAAGATGGAGGGGTATCCTGGATACGTTGTACAATAGGATGGGAGCTGTACAGCTCACAAAGGCTCTGAAGCTACAGTATTGCGATAAGACTGTGGACTCTCACCTATTTTATTCGATATTTATGTGAACCGAAATTTGGAAGAGTGGAAATTTACGGATGACCAGGTACTGTTAGCTAGTAAAGATGACGACCACCGTTATAATGTAACCAAATTAGCAAAGATATTAAAAGTATTAACATGGAAATATCCTGCAACAAAACAAAAGTAATGGTAATGGAGAGTAAAGCAATCAGGTGAGCAAAAATGGTGATAGGGGGACAAAGAACAGGTGAAATTTGTCCATTACTTCAATTACTGGCAGGGCCATATAGAATGTCCATCGATAGACTACCAAGGCAAACATATTTTTATCAACCCATTGGGAAGCGTGATCTGGATCGACCAAGAAGCATATGGAAGGATCCCTTAGTCTTGAAATGTGACAGCAATGTCCCATCCTAGCAAGGTAGAGCTTTACTTCACTGTTACGAGTATATGTATTGAAAAGATTTTTGAGCTACTAGTTGGTTACTCTGTATAGCGTATATGAATGATTATGTTGATTTAAGCTTTAGGTCACTGTTACGAACAAAGACTTTTGAGCTATTAGTTGGCCACTCTAGCTTACTGAAATGGTTATCTTGATTTAAGCTTTACGTCACTGTTACGAATATATGTACTGGAAGGATTATTGAGCTACTGGTTGGTCACTCTGTATAGAGTATATGGTGTTATGTTGATTTAAGCTTTATGTCAGTGTTACGAGTATATGTACTGGAAAGAGTATTGAGCTACTAGTTGGTCACTCTGTATAGCATATATGAATGCTTAATTTGATTTAAGCTTTACGTCACTGTTACGAGTATACAATGTACTGGAAAGATTTTTGAGCTACTATAAATAGACCACGAACAAGATAAGGTTGGAGGCGTGGCTTACCGAAACTGAAGCTTGACCTGTTTGCATCCACAAACCAGGTCAATTCCCTGACCAACCTCAACGCAACGTTGTCGACATAATTCATGTCTGAAAGAGCTGCTCGTAGTATTCCTTCACGTCTTTTAAGTGATTAATTATTTCGAAACCCTGTGTGACGTCCGATAATTACTACAGAAGCTATTTCACAGATAAGTTATTCTACTCATCTTACAAGTAACAAACTGTTATCTCTGTACATTCTTGTGGAATTACGCATCCAATTTGGATAAAAAGTAATTTATTTTTTCCAAATCGGCTGATCAAAGAACAAAATGCCATTCGACTTTTTTGTTTGTAATACTTCTACGAAGCACATATTAGATGGAATATAATGAATTTCCTTCCATCCTGTATATACTGGAATGATTTTTGAGCTACTAGTTGATCACTCTGTATAGTGTATATGAATGATTATGTTGGTTTAAGCTTTATGTTACGAGTATATGTACTGGAAAGTAAAACGTATCGTCAGTTTCACTCATTACGATCTTAAATACTGTAAAACAGCTCCAACTTTGCCTAATTAGTAACGTTGCTTGTAGATGAAGGTAGACGCACAGGTTGCTATAAACTTATATTTGCGGCACTGCCTATGGGAGTTTCAACGCCGCGGCTGTGGTAAAGGGTGCGGACGCTTTTGTGTTTACAACTTCATGACTACATAAAGATAAGGGAAGACTTTGATGTCACCTCTCTTAGAAGGGGGGAGAAAGGAAGACTTTATTAACTGCTTCTGCTACCTTCGTCTCGTTTCTGTTTAGGTTAAAACCAACTCTATGCAACTTTAGAAATGGGCAACTTGGAGACTTGCACCGCCAAGCGAAAACAATCACGTATGTTTATATAGAAGTGAAGTTTATAGTGGCCTGTTAGGCCTAACTTTGAAACGCTTCCGTAACTAACGTGGTCCTCTATGTTTATCAAAGACATATTATACTGTGTTCCTCTCGCGGGAATGTGCCTCTAATGATTGTGTTGACATCAACAACTCTAGCGTTACCTGAGAAAGATTACTAAAGCGCGTCTCAGCCTTAGATGACAGTATGGAGTTAATTGGGATATATCTGTCTCTGTCCAGCGCATACAAGCTGTCATTATTTTCGTCGTTTTCTACTCTCGCGCTGTTGCCAGATTCCTAATAGCATGGTGTAAATATTCAGTTGTTATAATTTTCAGCTTTGAACACATTATCCTATGCAGAATTTGTCCTCTATCAGATTATATCCTTTTTACAGTCATTATACATTTCTGTAGCCCCAAATTTCTACAGAAAGCGTATTTTTACTTTCTCTACTATGTTTAGTAAAGTAGAGGAAGTATTGTATTCCACCCAAAAATTTTATGTCGAGATTTCACCGGAGATATATGTTTTGAGGTCCTCTGAATCCAAAAAAGCATTTTTAGAAAAACGTCTGTGTGTCTGTCAGTCTGTGGAAAGCATAACTCAAAAACGAAAAGTAGGTTAAAAGCCAAAGTTGGTATTTAAGTTTAATGTCTATCAAGGATGTGACACGAGAGTAGTTAGGTTAAGACAGAGCTGGAACAGACCCAAATGCGCAAGATGGCCGCCACGCGTAATCTAAGGATTACTAGGTAAGGTGGTAGGGGAAGCAGGACGTTGTAGATGTTTGAAGGAATCTCTAGGGATAACTTTTGAAGCCTATAGCAGTGTATGTATGTTTGTGAGCATTCATGGTAGTTGAATATGCCGTTCACTATATTGATGTACGCCACCTAACACAGGAGCTTTCTGATTTGATTGAATATATTACCCCAACATAATGTTACCTCCCCCCCCCACATAGCCACGCTAACCTAACCTACCCTAGCCTAAGCCTCCATACTTCTACTCGTCTAACCTATCCTAACCTAATCTAACCTAGCCTAAGCCTCCATACTTCTACTCGTCTAACCTATCCTAACCTAATCTAACCTAGTCTAAGCCCCATACTTCTACTCGTCTAACCTATCCTACCCTAACCTAAGCCCCCATACTTCTACTCGTCTAACCTATCCTAACCTAATCTAACCTAGCCTAAGCCCCCATACTTCTACTCGTCTAAGCTATCCTAACCTAACCTAGCCTCACCTAAGCCCCATAGTCCTAACCTAACCTAACCTAGCTCCCACTCTTTTTTACTTTGAACTTTCATAATTTAACATAACCTAAGCCCCATACTTCTACTCATCTAACCTATCCTAACCTAACCTAACCTATCCTAATCTAACATGGCCTAGCCTAACCTAAGATAGATCCTCTTATTATTATTTATTCTATTCTACTAACATGATACGTTTCTAGACATTCATTCTATCCTCTTATCATCTATCCTATTCCCTCCTCTGCTTATCTATTCTATCCTGTCATACGCTACCCTGATCTCCCTCTAGGAATTTCATAAACATTTTGATACTATTTTGAGTCCTCTGATAGATCTTTTTAAGCACTTTTAGCATATTCTTGATGCTTTTACAACATTTTTAAGACGTTTCACCCCATTTTGCTGCAATTTTGCACCCTCTGTTAGATCTTTTAGACGCTTTTAGTATATTCAGGGCGCTTTTACAACATATTTAACATCTTTTCAGACAATTTTCAGAGTTATTCAGTCATTTTCATACATTTTCAGCGTGTATTGAGACCCGTTTAGACTCGTTGATAGATATTTCAGCCTGTTTCCAGATATTCTGAAGACTTTTACGTCCAGTTTAAACATTTTTCAGAGTATTTTAGACGAATTTGACATTATTTAAGGCAATCCGAGAGTTATTCTGGACGCCCCTGTCCATTATTGTTTGCTTTAAGCACTTTGAAGGGTAATGGAAGATAATTTTCACGATATTAGGAATACTGAACCGTCTATTTCAAGGCTGGTAGACGTATCTCTACCAGTTAAATATCGTTTCAGCCATTTAAGAGACATTTTAAGCACTATAGGGATATTTTAGACTTTGTCACCAACATTTTGGTTGGTTTTCAGAATCCTTTGAAACACTTTTATAGGCGTTAGACGCTTTTAATGATATTTTTCGAGCGCTAATTAAGACATTTCAGCTCCTTCACAGTTATTTTGAGGATTGTCAGGGCATCTTAAACTCGTGAGAAGCATTTTTTTCGACAGTTTGAAGATGTTTTAAGGCACTGAAGCAGGTATTTTTGAAGTTGCTAGGGGTATTTTACTAAGCTTTCTTCAGTAATAGCTTTGTTTTATAGTAGTTGAAGAGCAGTCTAACCTATTCAGTCATTTATGGCATTTCATCATCATCAATTACTCTATCTTATAGTCCATCTAACCTATCCTAACCTAACCTGACCTAATGAGGAAATAGGAATGTTAAGGCAAGCAATGAAATAAAACAAGAATAATCGCAATGAGATAATTTTTATTCAATTTATAGAGATACATACACTAGCATTAACATTTAGAAAACAAGTATACACTGCTGAAAGACGATAGCGCCCTCCTCAGTTCTTCTTCTTATTATTCGCATTATCATTCTTCTTTATTGGTTAGATGTGCCATTGGCGCACGAAGTTCATAGTTCAACAATCTTCATTTTTTTTCTACAGACAAGCTTTAAGTATCCATGTCTAGGCACTATTCTCGACACTGTAATGCCCGTACGCATACGTTGATATTCCATCCTCTGCAATTACTCTCTTGTCATCATGAGGTGATAAGGCTATTTTATTAGCTTCAACCGTAGAAATATTATGATGTCGGGATAGGATTAAATTCATAGGAGTTCTAACAATTTTCAAAGTTTTAAGGCACTCTACATAGCTATTGAAGTTGATGTATTGCTTAATGGCGCTACGTTTTATACCTTTAACTTTTTTTATCACAGAACCATCAATATCGATAGCATACATTTTGGGCCTAAGACCAACGAACCGATGAATGATTTTTCCACAGGCTTCATCTTTAAACTTTCCCAACACTTTTTTGTTGTGTGTAGAATAGCATATATGGTTAGCAGGGTAATCAGATGTATCCAGATGTTCAAGCATGTGTAATTTATCCTGGTATATATCAGCTGTAGTCACTCGATGGACGAAAGAATCTGTATCTGTATACAACAGTTTAAGATTTTCAGCTCCATAATATGGAAGTAACACATCGTATTGATACGAATACATTAGCGTCTTGGAGATGTCTAGTACACTCATACCAATGTATATAGGCTTGTTGAATTCTATTTTACGAGAAGCCATATGTACACCAACAAGATTAGGGCCATATATGGTTCGATCAATGAATGTAGGTTTGGCTATGAGTTTTTCTAACGTTTTGCTGTTTGTCACAAGCCGTATATCCATGCGATTACGAATATTTTCCATAGTTTTTCCAAACATAGCATTATTGAATAGTTTATAAAGGTCCTTCTCAAAATCATTTCTAGCTTGTTGTCGTAGTCGGTTATTAAACTCGACGTAAGGTTTTAGCCAACACGACTGATGAAACTGAAGTGCTCGATGAATCTTTGTTAATAGTAGACCGTGACTAAGAGCTTGTTTCAAGGCCATGTAGTGTACCACATACTTCTTTCGGCACCCAAGATGAGCAATTAACTTCTCTGAAGACGATTTCCCCGGTTTCAGACTCTCAGGCAGGAAGGGCAAATCATTATGAAGATCGTGGAGCTCGACGGGATATTCGACATCGACTTCTAAGATGTATCCAAGGGGGTCATCTTCCTTCAATAAATCCAGGTCTATGTCTTCAGGAGAAACCCATTTAAACCCTCCATAAGGAAGGGCCTTACACATAGCCCAGCCATATTCGTTGTTTGCATCTTCGTATGTAATAAACTGGGAAGGTTTATGAGGATCATACTGTTCCATATATATATTATTAGCTTCAGCATACCGATGAGAAACCTGGCATAACCCTCCTCTTATACCAGATTCAACCATGAGCAGCTGATCGTAGTCCAGCAGCAATTGCAGCTCAATTCCTGTGTACAGTAGCATAGCATCCCACGTAAGTCCTGGAGAAGTGAAATAATGCGCAGGATCCACTTTGTGTGTTTTCAGAGTTTGGTCTCTGAACGTTTCAAAGACATCCGCTAGGAGAAGAACATCAGAGGTCAAGTAAATATCACTGTATTCACCTAAGTTTTCCACATTAAACTGCTTCCATACATTTCTAGCATGCTCATAGTCATCGCCGGTAATTTCTTCTTCATTTAATTTATTGTAGAATGCTTCTCTTGGAGGCAGCTGAGTCTCATTCAAAACATCCCATGAAGTAAGGTAATCGTAGGGGAACACTCCCTTACGAGTCATCAAGCCAATCTTCTCTTCTCCAAAGTACTTCTCTGTTTCGGGATGCGTCGTGAGGTTTTTCACTAACTTGTCCAAGCTTGTACTCAGGAAACGGAAGGTATCCACAAACCTGAGTTTAATATCTCCAACATATTTTGAGAATGAGATATAGCTTTCTTCAGAGCTTGGTATTACCTCCACTCTCTCGCTTGTGCAACCTAACTCCTTAACAATGAAATGAGAGTCATACCCACTCAGATTATGCATGAAGACAGGTATATAATTAGGTGTTTTACAAGTCAGGTTACATTTATTGTGTAAAGACCCTCTATACATCCCGGAAACATGATCGTGATCGCGAACCTTCCAATTATCTTCTGTAAATTCACGCCCGCACAGGTAGCATATAGTAGAAGCATCGAACGATTCTTGTTCTTCAGCTGTAAGTTTTTAAGAGGCTTAGCAGATTTATATAAGTCACCAATTTTCTTCGCAAGGGAAGTTAGATACTCTAGGAACTTCTCAGCAGCATCATGACCTCGATACACGTAGGGATGTGTAGGAAGATCGGTTTCTACTTTGTCAACGCTGGATGATGGTTTGACGTAAACAGCAAAGCTCATTGGAGAATGACTTTGATAGGGTGTTGTATAGGAGGTTTCAGGATTAGAGGCGCAGGTATGGTAAGGTGTGAGAATGCTCTCAAAATCAGCGTATATAACATAAGGAAGTTTCAACATTCTTTCCACGTTTTTGAATCTGACGATAGAGTTTTCTTTTGTAGGCATAACGCATCTAGCAATAGCATGTTGCATGCACATTTCTCTATGCTCCGCCAATTTTTTCATTCCACTTGGTCCATGTTGATCATCAAAATGGCTGAAGCAACGTTTACACGTATATATTTTTCCATCATGTTTAGTTTTCTGCTGACGAATAAGTCTCTCAAAATCCTTTATATACACATAGTGATGTCTGGCAGTAGCATCACTTAACAGAAGGAGATCGCGATGATCATCTAATTCTTCATCAATCACCTTTATCGGAAACACTTCATGTTTTTCATCCACTCCAAACACATTTATGGATATATTATTGAGCTTTTCAAATTTAGAGATTTCACCCAAGCTCGTAGGAAATGAGACGCAAGAGAAATCGTATTTTTCTTGGCGATCCTTATACTTGCTAACACGATGAGCATTCTTTTGAATGAATTTTGCAAGAACCGCATATATAAAGCATTTCTCGTCACTATAATTTTGAGGGTTTATACAGGCTTTTCTCGCTTCCACAGATGCAGGTAGAGGAATATAGCTGCTCCCTCGAAGGGCATTGTACTTGTTAATTCGGAGTCGAACTCCATCAACAGCCAGTAGAGCCCAATTACTGCCTTTCAACTTACTTTCCTCCATTTCAACACGAAGCTTCTCGAATTTTTTTTCCAAGATGGCGTTCATATCAGTTTCTAAAAACACAGGTTGGTTACGTGTTTTAAATGTTCTGTCACATGTCTCTCCATGAACATTCACAAATTGACAGTCGACCATGATGTTAATTTTCACACTTTTATGTATCGACAGTTCTTTCTTTATAGCTTGAATTATACGAGGTTTTGACTCCTGTAGGTAAGTTTTCATATCCTTGAAGGTGTCACAACGTATATAATATGATTTGAGTCGTCCTTCAAATGATGTTTCATACTCGATCATATCACACTCATCAGTCATTGTCAATAGATGATGCTTGCTAGGTTCAAACTTGATTTTCTTGCGAGATACAGTTTTTTCACATCTTTCTTCATGTACGTCTCTTCTATGCTCAGTATTGCTAACATCACCACAATGTTTACAGCTGTAGACTCGACCGCATACCAACTCATGCCTCTTCTTATCATAGTTGCGTAGAAAACGCTTATCACATTTGCTACAGCTATAGTCTGGCATAGCATTCAGAACCGATTCCATCACTCGTCCACTCCACATCTTTATAATATGTAGTGGCAACACTTGTAAATTATATAAATCAATAAATGCTTATAGCACTTTCCACTGACTCGCCTTGATAACTTGTCAAAGCTATTGAACGGTAATCTCACTAGGAGAAGCTGATGTGCTCTACTCTAAGGTTAATTACTGAATAACTATGTAAGCTCAAGCAAACCCCACTTATTCCACTAGCACGTACCTTATAAATGACTACGCGATTCAAGATTAAGCTTGTATTTTTAAAATATATATCATTAAACTACGTGAGTCAAGATTAACTTGTTTCATTTTTATTTGCCAGTTCAACGTTAACATGCATTTCCCCCACATTTTTTAAAGTTTAAACAAGGTAAATTACATATCACCCATTATATTTATACAAATAAATGTATATAATTTTATATACTTTAATGCCAAACACACACATACTCACACCCTCACACACACTCTCCCACACACATACACACACCCCAACCCACACATACATGCACAAGCACACATACACACATGCACGCAAACACACACATGCATACACATACACGCACACCCACACACATACATGCACACATACGCACATAGACATACATGCACATACACACCAGCAAACACGCACACATACACACGTCCGTAAACACACACACACACACACACACACACACACTCTCTCCCACACACATACACACAAAAACATACACACACCCCAACCCACACATACACACGCCCGTAAACACACACATACATGCATAAACACATACACGCACTCCCACACACACATACACACAAAAAACATACACACACTCCAACCCACACACACATACACACATGCACACACGCACACATCCGCAAACACACACGCAAACACCCACATTCACATACGCACAAATATGCATAGCACACGCACATACACACATGCACACAAACACACACACATACACATACACGCACACTCACACATGCACAAACACATACACACTCTCCCACACACACACACACATACACACAAAAACATACACACACTCCTACCCACACGCTGATGACCTAGAAGTTGAGTGCCCTTAAACCAAACCAAACCCCTACCCACACACACACACACACACACACACGCCCGTAAACACACACATACATGCACAAACACATACACACACTCTCCCACACACATACACACAAAAAACATACACACATTCACATACGCACAAATATGCATAGCACACACACATACACACATGCACACAAACACACACACATACACCTACACGCACACTCACACATGCACAAACACATACACACTCTCCCACACACACACACATACACCTACACGCACACTCACACATGCACAAACACATACACACTCTCCCACACACACACACACACAGCCACACACACACACACACACATGCACCCAAAAACACACGCGCATGTACATACACTCACGCTCACACGCACACTCATACACATACATGCACACACGCAAACACGCACACATGCAAACACACACACGGATAAAGATGCATAGCACATACATACACAAACAGACACACACGCACGCTCACACACACGCAAACACACTCAGGCACACACGCACAAAGATGTATAGCACACCCACAGACACATACACACCCACGCCCGCAAACACGCACACACACGCCCGTAAACACACACACATACACACTCTCCCACACACACACACACACACAGCCACACACACACACACACATGCACCCAAAAACACACGCGCATGTACATACACTCACGCTCACACGCACACTCATACACATACATGCACACACGCAAACACGCACACATGCAAACACACACACACACACACATGCACCCAAAAACACACGCGCATGTACATACACTCACGCTCACACGCACACTCATACACATACATGCACACACGCAAACACGCACACATGCAAACACACACACGCATAAAGATGCATAGCACATACATACACAAACAGACACACACGCACGCTCACACACACGCAAACACACTCAGGCACACACGCACAAAGATGTATAGCACACCCACAGACACATACACACCCACGCCCGCAAACACGCACACACACGCCCGTAAACACACACACATACACATACACAAACATGCACGCACACACACGCACACACATACACGCACACACGCACACATGGACCTTGTTTCTAAAAATAATTTTTAGGGATTCAGGGGGTCTCAAAACATATATTTCGGTGAAATCTCGACATCGATTTTTTGGGTGGAGTACGATACTTTCCCTACTTACAATTCGTAATAGAGAAATCGTTTGTCTCATATAAACGTCTTTATTAGAAAGAACATGAAAAGTTTCGAGAACACAAAAATGCATTTTAAATTCTCACAAGTATATAAATTAATTCAATAATACTTTTTCCATACGTTTATCACAGTCAGTTTGAGCAATATTAACACGATAAGTTTTACCGCGTACAGGGTTCGTTCTGCAAACCTACAGACAAAGTAAAACACATCGTAATAACTCATACATAGAGAAAACGGGGTTCTTTCCACATTCCAAGAAGTTATTTGGCCTAAGAGTAAATTCATTTAAAGATGTGTTCCTTAACCCACTCTTGCATTAAATGGAGTTTTAATGCAAGAGCGGGTTAAGGAACACATCTTTAAATGAGTTTACTGTTACGTCAAATAACTTCTTGGAATGTGGAAAGAACCCCGTTTTCTCTATGTATGAGTTATTACGATGTGTTTTACTTCGTCCGTAGGTTTGCAGAACGAACCCTGTACGCGGTAAAACTTATCGTGTTAATATTGCTCAAACTGACTGTGATAAACGTATGGAAAAAGTATTATTGAATTAATTTATATACTTGTGAGAATTTAAAATGCATTTTTGTGTTCTCGAAACTTTTCATGTTCTTTCTAATAAAGACGTTTATATGAGACAAACGATTTCTCTATTACGAATTGTAAGTAGGGAAAGTATTGTATTCCACCCAAAAAATCGATGTCGATATTTCACCCAAAATATATGTTTTGAGACCCCCTGAATCCCTAAAAAGTATTTTTAGAAAAAAGGTCCATGTGTGCGTGTGTGCGTGTATGTGTGTGCGTGCATGTTTGTGTATGAGTGTATGTGTGCCTGAGTGTGTTTGCGCGTGTGTGTGCGTGCGTGTGTGTCTGTGTATGTGTGTGCTATGCATCTTTATGCGTGTGTGTGTTTGCATGTGTGCGTGTTTGCATGTGTGCATGTATGTGTATGAGTGTGCGTGTGAGCGTGCGTGTATGTACATGCGCTTGTGTGTTTGCGTGCATGTGTGTATGTGTGTGTGCTATGCATCTTTATGCGTATGTGAATGTGTGTGTGTTTGCGGATGTGTTTGTGTGTATGTGTGTGCGTGGGAGAGTGTGTGTATGTGTTTGTGCATGTGTGAGTGTGCGTGTATGTGTGTGTGCTTGTGTGCATGTGTGTATGTGTGTGTGCTATGCATATTTGTGCTTATGTGAATGTGGGTGTTTGCGTGTGTGTTTTTGGATGTGTGCGTGTGTGCATGTGTGTATGTGTGTGTGGGTTGGGGTGTGTGTGTTTTTTGTGTGTATGTGTGTGGGAGAGTGTGTGTATGTGTTTGTGCATGTATGTGTGTGTTTACGGGCGTATGTATGTGTGTGTGTGGGGGGGGGGGTAGGGGTGTGTGTATGTTTTTGTGTGTATGTGTGTGGGAGTGTGTGTGTGTGTGTGTGTGTGGGAGAGTGTGTGTATGGTTTTTTGTGTGTGTGTGTGGGAGAGTGTGTGTATGTGTTTGTGCATGTATGTGTGTGTTTACGGGCGTATGTATGTGTGTGTGTGGGTAGGGGTGTGTGTATGTTTTTGTGTGTATGTGTGTGGGAGTGTGTGTGTTTGCGTGCATGTGTGAAGGTGTAGGTTTGCATGTGTGGGTGTGTATGTGTCTGTGGGTTGGGGTGTGTGTATGTGTTTGTGTGTATGTGTGTGTGGAAGAGTGTGTGTATGTGTTTGTGTATGTATGTGTGTGTTTACGGACGTGTGTATGTGTGCGTGTTTGCTGGTGTGTATGTGCATGTATGTCTGTGTGCGTATGTGTGCATGTATGTGTGTGTGGGTATGCGTGTATGCGTGTGTATGTGTGTGTGGGTTGGGTGTGTGTATGTGTATGTGTGTTTTATGTGTGTGTATGTGTATGTGTGTGTGTCTGTGTCTGTGTATCTGTGTGTGTTTGTGTGTCTGCGTGTATGGGTGTGTGGGTGTGTGTGTGTATGTGTGTGTTTGCGTGCATGTGTGAAGGTGTAGGTTTGCATGTGTGGGTGTGTATGTGTCTGTGGGTTGGGGTGTGTGTATGTGTTTGTGTGTATGTGTGTGTGGAAGAGTGTGTGTATGTGTTTGTGTATGTATGTGTGTGTTTACGGACGTGTGTATGTGTGCGTGTTTGCTGGTGTGTATGTGCATGTATGTCTGTGTGCGTATGTATGCGTGTGTATGTGTGTGTGGGTTGGGTGTGTGTATGTGTATGTGTGTTTTATGTGTGTGTATGTGTATGTGTGTGTGTCTGTGTCTGTGTCTGTGTATCTGTGTGTGTTTGTGTGTCTGCGTGTATGGGTGTGTGTCTGTGTGTGTGTCTGTGTGTGTCTGCGTATGTGAGTGTCTGCGTGAAAGTATTAAAATTATAAACATTTACCTTGTTTAAACTTTAAAAAATGTGGGGGAAATGCATGTTAACGTTGAACTGGCAAATAAAAATGAAACAAGTTAATCTTGACTCACGTAGTTTAATGATATATATTTTAAAAATACAAGCTTAATCTTGAATCGCGTAGTCATTTATAAGGTACGTGCTAGTGGAATAAGTGGGGTTTGCTTGAGCTTACATAGTTATTCAGTAATTAACCTTAGAGTAGAGCACATCAGCTTCTCCTAGTGAGATTACCGTTCAATAGCTTTGACAAGTTATCAAGGTGAACTAGCGTTGTGCGCTATAAGCATTTATTGATTTATATAATTTACAAGTGTTACCACTACATATTATAAAGATGTGGAGTGGACGAGTGGTGGAATCGTCTCTGAGTGCTATACCAGATTATAGCTGCAGCAAATGTGATAAGCGTTTTCTACGCAACTATGATAAAAAGAGACATGAGTTGGTATGCGGTCGAGTCTACAGGTGTAAACATTGTGGCAATGTTTGCGATACTGAGCATAGAAGAGACGTACATGAAGAAAGATGTGAAAAAACTATATCTCGCAAGAAAATCAAGTCTGAGCCTAGCAAGCATCAACTTTTGACAATGACGGATGGGTGTGATATGACCGAATATGAAACATCATTTGAAAGGCGTCTTAAATCATATTATATTCGCTGTGATACCTTCAGGGATATGAAAACTTATCTGGAGGAGTCAAAACATCGCATAATTCAAGCTATAAAGAAAGAACTGTCGATACATAAAAGTGTGAAAATTAACATCATGGTCGACTGTCAATTTGTGAATGTTCATGGAGAGACGTGTGACAGAACATTTAAAACACGTAACCAACCTGTGTTTTTAGAAACTGATATGGACACCCTCTTGGAAACAGAATTTAAGAAGATTTGTACTGAAATGGAAGAATGTCAACTTAAAGGAAGCAACTGGGCCTTGCTAGCAGTTGATGGAGTTCGACTCCGAATTAACAAGTACAATGTCCTTCGAGGGAGCAGCTATATTCCTCTACCTGCATCTGTGGAAGCGAGAAAAGCCTGCATAAACCCACAGAATTATAGTGACGAGAAGTGCTTTATATATGCGGTTCTTGCAAAATTCGTTGATAAGAATGCTCATCGCGTCGGCAAGTACAAGGATCACCAAGAAAAATACAATTTCTCATGCGTTTCGTTTCCTACGAGCTTGGGCGAAGTCGCTAAATTTGAAAAGCTCAACAATATGTCCATAAATGTGTTTGGACTGGATGAAAAACATGAAGTGTTTCCTGTAAAGGTAGTCGAGGAAGAATTATCTGATCATCGCGATCTTCTTCTGTTGAGTGATTCAGCTGGCAAACATCACTATGTATACATAAAGGATTTTGAGAAGCTTATTCGCGGCCAGAAAACTAAACATCATGGGCAAATATATGTATGTAAAAGATGTTTCAGTCATTTTGATGATCAACATGGAGCGAGTGGAATGAAAAAATTGGAGGAGCACAGCGAAATATGTAGACAACATGGTATTGCTAGATGCGTTATGCCTACAAAAGAAAACTCTATCGTCAGATTCAAAAACGTGGAAAGAATGTTGAAACTTCCTTATGTTATATACGCTGATTTTGAGAGCATTCTCACACCTTACCATACCTGCGCCTCTAATCCTGAAACCTCCTATACAACACCCTATCAAAGTCATTCTCCAATGAGCTTTGCTGTTTACGTCAAACCATCATCCAGCGTTGACAAAGTAGAAACCGATCTTCCTACACATCCCTACGTGTATCGAGGTCATGATGCTGCTGAGAAGTTCCTAGAATATCTAACTTCCCTTGCGAAGAAAATTAGTGACTTATACAAATCTGCTAAGCCTCTGAAACTTACAGCTGAAGAACAAGAATCGTTCGATGCTTCTACAATATGCTACCTGTGCGGGCGTGAATTTACAGAAGATAATTGGAAGGTTCGCGATCACGATCATGTATCCGGGGTGTACAGAGCATCTTTACACAATAAATGTAACCTGGCCTGTAAAACACCTAATTATATTCCTGTTTTCATGCATAACCTGAGTGGGTATGACTCTCATTTTATTGTTAAGGAGTTAGGTTGCACAAGCGAAAGAGTGGAGGTAATACCAAACTCTGAAGAAAGCTATATCTCATTCTCAAAATATGTTGGAGATATTAAACTCAGATTTGTGGATACCTTCCGTTTCCTGAGTACAAGCTTGGACAAGTTAGTGAAAAACCTAACTACGTATCCCGAAACAGAGAAGTACTTCGGTGAAGAGAAGATTGGCTTGATGACACGTAAGGGAGTGTTTCCCTATGATTATCTCACATCGTGGGACGTTTTGAATGATACTCATCTGCCTCCAAGGAAAGCATTCTACAATAAATTAAACGAAGAAGAAATTACCGATGATGACTACGAGCATGCTGCAAATGTATGGAATCAGTTTAATGTAAGAAATTTGGGCGAGTACAGCGATATTTACTTAATCTCTGATGTTCTGCTCCTCGCAGATGTCTTTGAAACATTTAGAGACCAGACTCTGAAAACACATAAAGTAGATCCTGCACATTATTTCACTTCTCCAGGGCTTACATGGGATGCTATGCTGCTGTATACTGGAATTGAGCTGCAATTGCTGCTGGACTACGATCAGCTGCTCATGGTTGAATCTGGTATAAGAGGAGGCTTATGCCAGGTTTCTCATCGCTATGCTGAGGCGAACAATATCTATATGGCACAGTATGACTCTCGGAAACCCTCTCAGTTTATTACATACGAAGACGCCAATAACCAATATGGTTGGGCAATGTGTAAGGCCCTTCCTTATGGAGGTTTTAAGTGGGTTTCCCCTGATCATCTAGACTTGGATTTATTGAAGGAAGATGACCCCCTTGGATACATCTTAGAAGTTGATGTCGAATATCCTGTCGAGCTCCACGATCTTCATAATGATTTGCCCTTCCTGCCTGAGTGTCTGAAACCACGTGAGACGTCTTCAGAGAAGTTAATTGCTCATCTTGGATGCCGAAAGAAGTATGTGGTACACTACATGGCCTTGAAACAAGCTCTTGGTCATGGTCTACTATTAACAAAGATTCATCGAGCACTTCAGTTCCATCAATCGTGTTGGCTAAAACCTTACGTCGAGTTTAATAACCGACTGCGACAACAAGCTAGAAATGATTTTGAGAAGGACCTTTATAAACTATTCAATAATGCTATGTTTGGAAAAACTATGGAAAATATTCGTAATCGTATGGATATACGGCTTGTGACAAACAGCAAAACGTTAGAAAAACTCATAGCTAAACCTATATTCATTGATCGAACCATATATGGACCTAATCTTGCGGCTGTACATATGGCTTCTCGTAAAATAGTGTTCAACAAGCCCATATACATTGGTATGAGTGTACTAGACATCTCCAAGACTCTAATGTATGCCTATCAATATGACGTGTTACTTCCATATTATGGAGCTGAAAATCTTAAACTCTTGTATATGGATACGGATTCTTTCATCCATCGAGTGTCTACTAAAGATATATATCAGGATAAATTACGTATGCTTGAACATCTGGATACATCTGATTACCCTGCAAACCATGTATGTCATTCTACACACAACAAAAAAGTGTTGGGAAAGTTTAAAGATGAAGCCTCTGGAAAAATCATTCATCGTTTTGTAGGTCTCAGGCCTAAAATGTATGCTATCGATATTGATGGTTCTGTGATAAAAAAAGTTAAAGGTATAAAACGTAGCGCCATTAAGCAATACATCAACTTCAATAGCTATGTAGAGTGCCTTAAAACTTTGAAAATTGTTAGAACTCCGATGAATTTAATCCTATCCCGACATCACAATATTTCTACGGTTGAAGCTAATAAAATAGCCTTATCACCTCACGATGACAAGAGAGTGATTGAAGGGGATGGAATATCAACGTATGCGTATGGACATTACAGTGTCGAGAATAGTGCCTAGACATGGGTACTTAAAGCTTGTCTGTAGAAAAAATTGAAGATTGTTGAACTATGAACTTCGTGTGCCAATGGCACATCTAACCAAGAGAGAAGAATGATAATGCGAATAATAAGAAGAAGAACTGAGGAGGGCGCTATCGTCTTTCAGCAGTGTATACTTGTTTTCTAAATGTTAATGCTAGTGTATGTATCTCTGTAAGTTGAATAAAAATTATCTCATTGCTATTATTCTTTTTTTATTTCATTGCTTGCCTTAACATCCCTATTTCCTCATTAGGTCAGGTTAGGTTAGGTTAACTTAGTTGGACTATAAGATAGAGTAGTTGATAATGATGATGATTGTTGCCGAGTTAGGTTATTAGTGAAATGTAATAAAAATAATAATGCGAGAAATGCAATAAATGACTGGATAGGTTAGACTGCTCTTCAACTACTATAAAACAAAGCTATTACTGAAGAAAACTTTGTAAAATGTTCTTAAATCAATTAAAATAACTCTATCAGCGTTAAAAATGCCTACTAGAGTGTCTTAAAACATCTTCAAACTGGCGAAAAAAATGCTTCTCACGAGTCTAAGATGCCCTGAAAATCCTCAAAATACCTGTGAAGGAGCTAAAATGTCTTAATTTATTAGCGCTCGAAAAATACCATTAAAAAAGCGTCTAACGCCTATAAAAGTGTTTCAAAGGATTCTGAAAAACCATGCAAAATGTTGGTGACAAAGTCTAAAATACCCCTATAGTGCTTAAAATGTCTCTAAAATGGCTGAAATGATAATTAACTGGTCTAACAACCTTGAAATAGCTGGTTCAGTATCCCTGATATTGAGAAAATTATCTTCCATTACCCTTCAAAGTGTTTAAAGCAAACAATAATAGACATGGGCGTCCAGAATAACTCTCAGATTGCCTTAAATAACGTAAAATTCGTCTAAAATACTCTGAAAAATGTTTAAACTGTACGTAAAAGTCTTCAGAATATCTGGAAACAGGCTGAAATATCTACCAGCGAGTCCAAACGGACCTCAAAACACCCTGCAAATATATAATATGGCGTCTAAATCACTCAAAATTGCCTGGCCGTTGTGTAAAATAATTTGTAAAAGCGTCCTGCACAGCCTAAAGCAACTAAAATATCTGTTAACGGTCTATAAACAACGTCAAAATACCATGAAACCTCTGAAAAATCGATCAAATAACCTGTATTATCTTCAAAATAGTCTGAAAAGTTCTTAAATATGTTGTAAAAGCAGCCTGAATATACTAAAAGTGCTTAAAAAAGATCTATCAGAGGACTCAAAATAGTATCAAAATGTTTATGAAATTCCTAGAGGGAGATCAGCACAGCGTATGGCAGGATAGAATAGAGAAGCAAAGGAGGGAATAGGATAGATGATAAGAGGACAGAATGAATGTCTAGAAACGTATCATGTTAGTAGAATAGAATAAATAATAATAAGAGGATCTACCTTAGGTTAGGCTAGGCCAGGTTAGATTAGGTTAGGTTAGACGAGTAGAAGTATGGAGCTTAGGTAAGGTTAAAATATCTTAATAAATAGGAAGGTTTAAGCTCCTCTTAGGTTAAGTAATGCTAGGTTAGGTTACCCGAGTAGTAGTATGAGGCTTAGGTTAGGTTAGGTTAGGTTAGGTTAGTTTAGGTTAGGTTAGGTTAGGTTAGGTTAGACGAGTAGAAGTATGGGGCTTAGGTAAGGTTAAAATATATTAATAAATAGGAAGGTTTAAGCTCCTCTTAGGTTAAGTAATGCTAGGTTAGGTTACCCGAGTAGTAGTATGAGGCTTAGGTTATGTTAAATTATGAAAGACTGAGTAAGAAGAGTAGGAGCTGGGCTAAGTTAGGTTAGCGCAGCGATGAGGGGGGGCGAGGTGTCATTATGTTGTGGGTAATATATTGGATCAAATTAGAAAGCTCTTGCGTTAGGATGTATACATTAGATATAGCGAACAAAATACTCATCTATTACAAACGTACATAAACACGTGTGTGTCCCTGCTATTTGTCTTAGATATTGATCCCATTATCACTAGAACACCTACAATACCTGCTTCTAGTACCATCTCACCTAGTAATCCTTAGATTACGCATGGCGGCCATCTTGCGCATTTGGGTCTGTTCCAGCCTTCCCTCAACCTACCTACTCACGAGATTTTGAAGAAAATGGTCCCACCCTAAACTAACCTTTACATGGAACATTTTTCGAAAATTTTGATTTTCTTAAAAATGGCTCTAACGATTTTGATTAAAATGCCATATGTTTGAGATATTTTTATGACAAATGAAATGTATATCTTGAATTTTCTGGCTATAGCCCCTGTAGTCGTATTTCTCTGGACGACTTTTGCATAACTGGTAAACCGTTAGAGATAGACAAAATCATACTATACAAAAATGTAGATCTTGCTAAAATACACAATTTATTTCGAATACATTTTCTTGTAGGGTGAACCATTTCGGAGATATTCCTTGTTATGTGTGTCAGTTTCGGAAAACTTAAAATTTCTCTGAAATGGATCATCGTTGTTCATTTTTTATATGTTAAGTGTGAAAGAGAACGGGATCTTAAAGCTTTAAAACATTTGACTATCGCACAAAGCCTACTGTATTCTAATATTCCCCTTGCAACTACAAGGAAATAAGCAATAAGATAATTTGTACAAATGTTTATCTTAACTAATACGAAGAAGATACAGGAATAAGGGTTTGTAAGAATGGTTAGTACAAGAGCAGAGAAAGTCATGTGAGTGGAACACATCAGATTATTTTATCTCTTGGCCATGTAAAGAGAAAGAAATTTCAGAGTCACCACATCACATCATATGAATTAGCTTGAAATAGAGGAATAAGCATTTGTAAGAATAATTTTATAAGAGTAGATAAAGTAATATGAGTTTAACAAATAAAATTTTCTGTGTAGTAATATATTTTCGATTTCTTACGACTTACCAGTTATGCAACAGTCATTCAGAATGAAAAGAACTTCATAGTTTGTCAAAATGAGATATAACGGAAAAGATTTTGCATGTAAAATGTAATTTAGAAGATGCTGAATTTTAGTACCTTTTCGTGCTGTTTAGAGTCTCAAAACGAGCATTTCCGGGAAATCTCGGTAATGAATAGTTGGAAAGCAATATTCCTCTACTTACTAAAGTGGTAGAGAAAGCAAAAATCTGAGGTGAACACTTGCATATCTTTCTCTACATCCTTGATAAATTCAGAGTGGTAAATATTGTGCCTAGTGTCCTTGCAGCAGTATACTTGCCTGTATAACTAAAGGCTACGCAAAGTTTTAGTTCGGACTTCGGCGTGTGCTTCAATTGTTGACATGAAGTTTTGCGCGTTGCTCTGTTGTTTTGTGTGCCGCACAGATAGCGCTAGCAGTACGCGAAAGCTCCTGCCATCTAGCGACAGTGTTAAAAACTGTTTGTAGCAGCGAAAACAGTGCGTGGGTGTCGTAAGCGAAATCGCTTACTAATTTATTTAATACATTAGATAAGCGCATCAAAATAGTAGCCTGCATTTTGTAGCATGGTTACGAACTAAAGTTGATGCAAAAATTCTTTTTACATTTTTACTTTCCCTGCCACGTACACGTAAGTAGAGGAAGTATTGTATTCTTCACTTAATTTCGATAACGAGATTTTACCGGAAATACATGTTTTGAAATCTCGGAGTGTAAAAAATAATGTTAGAAAAAGATCCATATGTGTTTGTGTCCATTTTTAAATTAAAATTATGTTGTTGTTTAACGACGCTGTCAATTTCCCAGGATCATATCAGCGTCACTGGTGTGCCGGAATTTCGTCCTGCAGGAGTTATTTTACATGCCAGCAAAATCTACTGATAATGGAGCTGTCGTTTTTAAGCACACTTAAAAACCATCGGACTGGGTCGGATTTGAACCCGTGACCTTTGGGTCAGTAGGACAGCGTCTAACCAACTGAGTCACAGAGACCGACGTTCGTGTCCGTGTGTCCGTCTGTGGACAGCATAACTAAAAACGAAAAGTCAGTTAAAAACCAAAGTCCACTCTAAACTGCCCTTTACATGGACAATTTTTCCATAATTTTCATTTTCAGGAAAATGGCTGTAACGATTTCGATTAAAATGCCATACGCTTAAGACATCTTTATGACAAATTTATATTTTTAATTTTCTGGCTACTATAGCCATGTAGTCCTATTTATTCTTGGATGGCTTTTGCATAACTGGTAAACCGTAAGAGATAGACCAAATCTTACTATACAAAAAAATATAGATCACAATTTATGTCCAAATACATTTTTTTTTGTAGAGTGAACCTTTTCGGAGATATTCCTTGATACTTGTGTGAGTTTTGGAAGAATTCAACTTTCACCAAATAGAACATCATAATCCATTTTTATATCTTAGCCGTGCAAACAGAACGAAATTTGAAAAAAGTTAAAAGATTTGACTATCGCTCAAAGCCTACTGTATTCCCATATTCCTCTTGCACCTACAAGGAAATAAGCAATAAGACAATTTCTGTAAATATTTAATTCGATTAACATGAAGTGGATATAGGAATAAGAGTTTGTAGGAATTGTTTGTACAAGATTAGAGAAAGTCCTGTAAGTGCAACACATCAGACATTTACTTTCCATACCATGTAGGCAGAATGTAGAGGAAGTATTGCATTCCACACTTAAATTCAACATCGTTTCACCGGAAATGCATATTTTGAAAACCGATTAATAAAAATTTAATGTGTTGCACTTACATGACTTTCTTTCTCTACTCTTGTACTAACAATTCTTACGAACTCCTATATATCTTATTCGTGTTAGTTAAGATAAACATTTGTACAAATTACCTCATTGCTTATTTCCTTGTAGGCGCAAGGGGAATATGGGAATAGAGTAGGCTTTGAGTAATAGTCAAATCTTTTAAAGCTTTCAAATTCCGTTCTCTTTGCGCGTCTAACATGTAAAATGAATAACGATGTTCCATTTGATGAAAGTTTTAAGTTTTTCGAAACTGACACGAATATCAAGGAATATCTCCGAAATGGTTCACGCTACAAAAAATTTATTCGGATATAGATTGTGTATTTTAGCGAGCTCTACATTTTTGTATAGTAAGATTTGGTCTATCCCTTACGGTTTACAGTTATGTAAAAGTCATCCAGAGTAAATAAGATTACATGGGCTATAACCAGAAAATTCAAGATATAAATTTAATTTATCATGAAAATATCTTAAACATGACATTTTAATCAAAATTGTTAGAGCCATTGTTAGTTTTTGCGTTATCCTGACACACACACACACACACACACACACACACACACACACACACACACACACACACACACATACACACACACCTGGACCGGTTTCTAAAACTGCCTTTTCTTTGTTCAGGGGCCTCAAAACATTTCCGGTGAAATTTCGACATTAAATTTTTGGGTGGAATACAATACTTCCTCTACTTACCAGTGGAGCAAGTAAAAATGTGTTAGAAAAAGTTTATTTATATAAATGCTTAATGATACCTGGTATAAATTATCTACCCGTATGGCAAGGTTTTGTGGCAATTTATCATTTCGCATACTTGTTCGAAGTTTGAACGCAGGGCGCGCGTGTGCCTCACGATGCTACCTTGTTTCTGGTGACCCTGGGTTGGTGATTGCCGTCTGACGGAGGGTTGGTCTGACTTTTGATAGCAGTGGACAGTTTGGTCGGTGCAAGAAGTGGAGAAATCGCGACGGAAAGATAGTGAGTGTCCAGGAGTGTTCGGGTTTGTAACAGCAAAGCACTTTACTTCTTAGGTGAGCACGAATATATAATTTAACTTTCTTGGTGGCGGGCGAATAATTTCGTTTCACTGACAGCCACAAGCTTATGGGACACTGGGAGTGAAATTTTGGTCAAAATTGTCAAAAAGTCGAAAATTGTTTTTTTACCTTAAAATGTTCCTGGAATATCGGTGCATTTGGATCAACTAACATTTTTCATATCTCCCACTCCATGTGGCCATTACGGCCCTTTCAAATAGTGCTCTTCCCTTAACGTACACAGAGTGCTCCTATATAAAAGGCTGTTTTTCTCAAAACTACATTTCTGCACATTCCAAAAGAAGGTCGCGCCTGAGTTTTGCTTCAAGTTCAATGAAAATTTCCAAAAGTATTCATAAATAGCAGCTAAACAAAACTATGATTAATTATTGATGCTATCATTAACATGAATTCCAAAAACATTTTTTTTTTGTATGAAAAGAAATCAGTAATTTTTAAGATTAAATTTTCTTTGTTATTAAAAAAATATGTACAGCATAATCAGCAAACGTATTTGAAATATCTCTTCATACAATTGTTACCCATGTTTTAGAGTACCAGTTCTGCCAATATAAATGAATTTTGAAAAGTCAATAGACGCGAGCTCTATTTTGAAAATGTGCCGATTAAATTCATAAAATAATTTATATATCCTAAACGAATTATCCAATTTTAATGAAATTTGGTGTACCTCCTATTCTCATATAAATACAAACACAGTAAAAATTTCAGAAAAATCTATCCGGAAATGTCGAACTTTCAAATTTCACTCCCAGTGTCCCTTATGGGTATACCTCAAGCAAATATGAAAAGGAGTATAATGCCGTGGTTTGGACTATCGAAGTGGGAACGTCTGGTTCGCGGTGCTGTCTTCCCATTTAACTGTAACATTGTGGGCTTTGTTTTTACCTTGATCACATGCGTCTGGGTATATTTATTGGATAGGGGCTTCGATTTATTTTAATTTGTTTTACCTTTCATTCTCAATTTCTTCGAGTTCTCAGTTTCCTTTTTACTTTCTCTACTAGTATTTATCGTAAGCGCAGGAAGTATTATATTCAACCCAACAATTCAATACCGAGATTTCACTGAAGATACATGTGTTGAAATCCCTTGCGTACCAACGATACATGTAGAAGTTTGTGTATTTATGTCTATGAACAGCATAACTCAAAAACGAAAAATTGGCTAAATAATCAAGCTTGGTATTTAAGTTGGGCATTTTCCAAGGATGCGACACGAAGATCCCACACCCTAGAATTTGAATATGTTGGTTTTACCAAATTGACTTTAACGATTTTTATTAAACTACTATGCATTTAAGATATTTTCATGCCAAATGCAATGCATATGTTGAATCCAAAAGAATCATTTTTAGAAAAAGGTCTATGTGTGTGTCTGTGTGTGTATGTGTTTGTGTTTGTGTGTGTGTCTGTGGACAGCATAACTAAAAAACGATAGTCGGTTGAAAACCGAAATTGATATTTAAGTTTAATATCTTTCAAGGATGCGACACGAAGATTTTGAAGACAATTGCTCCACCCTAAACTACCCTTTACATGGAAAATTTTTCGAAAATTTTGATGTGCTTGAAAATGGCTCTAAAGATTCTTATTAAAATGACATGTGTTTAAGATATTTTTATGACAAATTAAATGTATATTTTGAGTTTTCTAGTTATGGTGTATATATTCCTGTGTACTCTGGATGACTGTTGAATAACTCGTAAACCGTAAGACATAGGCTAAATCTTACTATAGAAATCTGTAGGTATCGCCAAAACTCACATTTATGTCCAATTTTTTTTTTTTTTTTTTTTTTTTTTTTTTTTTGTAGAGTGAACCATTTCGGAGATAAGCCTTGTTATTTGTTCGAGTTTTGGAGAACTTATACTTCTGTCAAATGGAACATCGTTATTCATTTATATTGTCGCCCATCGAATTATTGTCGGCACTACCGCAAAGGAGCCGAAGGGAAGAGACATAGAATGGCCGCATTGTTGGGGCGCTTGCCGAAAGAGAGAAAGGGATAGAGACTTCTGGAATTTTCTGCTTTGTCTTTCACCGCAATAATAACTGAACTTTCCTGAAGTTTCCAGAATAGTGCCTGGGAGATATAAATAGCGGTAAAGTGTGAGAACTGTTACTAATTCGGAACCGTGCTGTTGGTGAATCGGTAAAGACTTTCTTGCTGTTGCAACGAGTGTACAAAATTACCGTTTACGGAAATAAGTGTTTCTTTATCTCGACTACATCTGTCTTCTTTACTTTACATCCACCAAAGTCACAATATGTTAACCGTGCAAAGAGAACGGAGTCTCAAAGCTTTAAAATATTTGTATTTCCACATTCCCCTTGCACCTACAAGGCAATAAGCAGTAAGATCATTTCTGCAAATGTTTATCTCGACTAACATAAAGAAGATAGAAGAATAAGAGTTTGTAAGAATGGTTAGTAGCAGAGTATAGAACGTCATGCGAGTTCTTAGATTGAACTTACAAGAATAATCAATAGTTACGCTTTCTTCTGATCGGTGGAAACCTGCACTTTAATGAGGTCATTAAAGTGCAGTTAGCAGGTGTATAAATAGTACGTTTAGGATCGAGAAAAAGGTGATTGCAGCAATATTTACGTGGTTATTTTGTCTGCTAAACTTGTAGTCGATCTTGAATACGTCTACCGACTTGAGAATTGCGGCAGCTGCAGTTCCTGGCAGTAAACAGTCGAAGGTAAATTAAGCTGTACGGAAATTGGCGTATTACCTTCGGAGTTAATCTGAATTGGCAATGCCCCTGTCATGTGGTGTTTCTGCACGGCTAGTTAGACGGCACTTGGGATATATCCGCAATGATCATACATTTCGGAAGCAAGTCAAATTTAACTCATACTTGCTTGTAGTGTTAGTAAATTTTACATTTCCTACGAAATCCTAAGATTTAATTGTTACCTTTTCAGACACTTAGGCAAACTGACTTAGTTCTGGTTAGGCCATTTTAAGCAGAGACTACGATGAACTTAACTATAACGTCTCCGGGCTTGACTTAAAGCAACGCAAAGCAAATCCAACAGTCTGATGTGTTGCACTCACATGACTTTCTCTACTCTTGTGTCGGTCTGGGTGGCTCAGTTGGTTAGACGCTGGTCTACTGATCCCAAGGTCGCGGGTTCAAACCCGGCCCAGGCCAATGGTTTTTAAGTGTGCTTAAAAACGACAGCTCCATGTCAGTAGATTTACTGGCATGTAAAAGATCTCCTGCGGGACGAAATTCTGGCACACCGGCGACGCTGATGTGATCCTGGCAATTGACAGCGTCGTTAAACAACAAAATAAAAAATAATTCTACTCTTGTGCTAACCATTTTTACAAACTTTTACTCCTATATCTTCTTCGTGTTAGTTGAGATAAACATTTGCAGAAATCATATTATTGCTAACATGTAAAACATATAGAAAAACGAACAACAATTTAATAATTTTGCTGTTTAACTATGCTGTCGATTGCCAGCACACATCAGCGTCGCCGGTGAGCCGGAATTTTGTCCCGTAGTTCTTCTCCATGTTATTTAAGCACACTTAAATACCATCGATCTGGGCCGGATTTGATCCCGCGACCTTGGGAAAAGTAGGCCAGCAACTAACAAACAGAACCATCAGGATCGATCAAAAAAGAAAAACAAAAAGAATTTGACGAAAGTTTCAAGTATTGCAAAATTCACACAAACAACAAAGAATAATTCTTCGAGATGGTTCACTCTGGAAAAAAAAAAAAGCACATAAATTGTGTGTTTTAGCAAGATCTACATTTTTTGTACAGTAATGTGTGGTCTATCTCTAACGGCTTACCAGTTATGCAAAAGTCATGCAGAGTAAACAGGACTACATGATCTATAGTCAGAAAATTTAAAATATACAATTTGTCATAAAAATATCTTAAACATATGGCATTTTAACCAAAATCTTAGAGCCATTTTCGAAAAATTCTCCATGTAAAGGGTAGTTTGGGATGGAGAAATTTTCTTCAGTCTTCGTGTTGATATTTAAGATACTAAACTTAAATACCAAATTTGGTTGTCAACCGACTTTTCGTTTTTGAGTTTATGCTGCCCACAGACAGACACACCGGACCTTTTTCTAAAAATGCATTTTGTGGATGCAGGGCGCCTCAAAACATACATTTCCGGCGAAATATCGACAGAATTTTTGGGTGGAATGCCATACTTCCTCTACTTAACTATACGTAATAGAGAAAGTAAAAATACGGGGTCACTCAAGCTATTCCACAATTTCCCTAGCCTGTACTAAAATGAGTTGTTTAGCGTGACTTAGTGCAGCGTAACTGGAAAATTTTGTCCATATCAAGCCTTTCCTTGCCGTTACGTTAAATTTTGATGGAAGGCGACATTTGAAACAATTGCCGTAAAGCAATAGCACATGACTTCCTCTACTCATTGTCACACAAACTATAATTAAAAAATATTCTTCTATTTGCTTTGTGTAGATCGAGATAAACACTTACAGAAATGTAGGTACAATAGTAATAGCGGAATTCTGTAGGATTAAACTATAGCAAAATCTTTTAAGCCCGGTCGCTATAGCCTTGCTTTCCTCCAATCTGAAAACTGAACTGAACCGAACTGAAAATACCATACCATTGAGTATATTGGCTGAAATGTGGTTGAGAAAGCTGCATGACAGTGGAGAAAGTCAGTTGGAGTTGGATATTTTGATGTTTATTCTAGATAATGAACTAACTGATAATACTGATAATGAGCAAAGTTGTGAAAAACGCTCCCATGTTTACAAATCGTAGTTCAGAAGGTGCTGCCTATGAGATTTAGGTTATGAGGCACCTGAAAGACAATGACACTACACATTTTTTATTAAATAGATCTAGGATTTTTGTGTAAATACACATTCTTTCCTTTTGCTTATGCATAACTAAAAATGATAAATGTCCATCAATTAGAACCGTAGCTATCATATGACATGGCATTGTTACATATTTTACATATTTGAGCATAATGACATTTTTTTTAGATATTTATACCTTGCTTTTACCTTTAGTGGACAAATGGCTTAAACAGTGACTATGAAAATAATGCAATAGACATATTTTACCTAATATTATTACATAAATATGTACTCGTACATGTTCATGTCGATATTGCATGATTCTGTGTCGAGTCATTATATATTATTATATTATTTGATTTGACAGAGCTGATATTTCTGTATTGAAAGTATATGGTGAATAAAATGCATTGAATACATAAAAATGTAAGTTCTAAAAATGTTTTCCCTAACTCCTCTGCCAGTTATTTTGAGGCTCACATGTGTGTGAGTCAGTCTGTGGGCAGAATAAGTCAAAAACGAAAAGTCAATATAGAACCAAAGTTGCTATATAAGTTTAATATCTTTCAAGGATGTGGCACGAAGATTTTGAAGAAAATTCTTCCACCCAAAACTACCCGTCACATGGAAATTTTTTCGAAAATTTTCATTTTCTCTAAAATGGCTCCAACTATTTTGATTAAAATTCCATATGTATAAGATATTTTTATGACAAATAAAATGTATATTTTGAGTTTTCTGGCTATAGCCTATGTAGTTGGCAGCAAAGACGGCAACTACAGAACCCAGTATTAACATCTCACGTGTTACTTCGGAAGACTTTAGGCTTGAAATGCAGAGAGTGGTGCTGTTCTCCTGGCACGACGAGTGGTCAGCTCTCCGTGGTAATAAGCTTAGAGAAGTGAAAGAACTTCCGATAAACTGGGTAACTTCCTCTCGCATATCTCGCCGCGAGGAGGTTAGTTTGGCTCGATTAAGAATAGGGCACTGCAACTTTTCGCATGGTTACCTATTTAAAAGGGCCCCTGCCCCTGTATGTCCGCTGTGTGACAACCTTTCTCAGTTCGTCACGTGCTGCTAGTGTTGCTCTCTAGCGCACCTTCGGGATTCTCTGCAGCTGCCTGCCAGACTTGCAGAGGTCTTAGCGGACGACAAAATAGTGGTTGATGGAGTTTTTAAGTTTTTAGCGGAGTGCAATATCAATTTGATGATTTAAAATTTTATTTATCTCTTTATGCTTTTTGACATATTTATCACCTTGTTTCATATCTGACTATTGCAACTGTTTTTTACTTTTTGTGTATATTTTTCTTGTTGCTAGTATTTTTATTTTTGAGTGAAATTTACATCTGGCTATTGCCATGAATGTTTTAAGGGCGCTGATGACCTCGAAGTTGAGCGCCCTTAAACCAAACGAAAATAGCCTATGTAGTCCTGTTTACTCTTAATGACTTTAGCAAATATGGTAAACCGTAAGAGATAGACTAAATCTTTCTGTACAAAAACTGTAGATCTTGCTAAAACACACAGTTTATGTCCAGATAAATTGTTTTGTAGAGTGAACCATTTCGGAGATATTCCTTGTTATTTGTGTAAGTTTTGGAGAACTTACACTTCTCTCAAATGGAATATCCCTATTCATTTTTATGTCAGCTGTGCCAGGAGAACGGAATTTGAAAGCTTTAAAATTTTGATTATCGCTCAAAGCAGATTTTTCACTTAGTGCCCACAGGGAAATATGCAACACGATTTCTGCACACGTTTATCTCGAGGTAGATAGAAAAATAAACGTTTTTAAGGATATTTTGTGAAAAAGTGATTAGAGGAAATCATGTGAGTGCGCACATCAGATTTGTTAAATTCAGGGAGTATCAAAACGTGTATTTAGAGTGGGATCTCGTATCTATTTGTGGGTAGAAAGCAGTACTGGGGCAGTAAGCGATGGAGAAAGTAAAGCTATCGATTAATATCGATCTGACAGGTGAATAAGGCATCACTGAAACCTCACATTTGATGAAGGGCACTCGCGAGTAATTATTTGAACAGTTGAAACACACGAAATAGTTGAAGCAGCTCAAAAATTTAGCATTAGGAAGGCTAAAGAAAATAATGTAAAGCAACTATTTTAGTGAACGCCATGAAGTGGATATGTGGAGTAAGTCATTACGCTCGATGTTTATCGATTGCTGGGCTGTTTGATCGCTCGCGCTGGATAAATCTCATAGCAGCTGTCTCATTACATCGCAAGCGAGTAACTTCTGCATCTCATCTCGCATTAGTTTGGATGTTGGCATCCGCTCATCCCTGGCAGATCAAAGTGCTGCTGAGTAATATTGATGAAGGTTTTGGTGACGTGGGGGGGGGGGGGGGGGCGAGCTGTAATGAAACAGCTGCAGTTGATAGCAACCCATAACAGTTCCCTTGCCTTTTCCCAGTTCGGCGTTTATATTAAAACATGGGCCACTAGCACTGAGAAGTAAGGTCATCTACATTGTAGCGAATATTTGTGTTATTACAAACCAACAGTGGCTAATGACTTTCTCTATCAGGCTAGGTACCCTATTAATTCCTAACGTTCACCAGCTGCTACAATTTTACGTTATTTCTAACGGAGAAATGTTCCTTTTGTGCGGTGGTCGTAGCATTTCTTCCTAAACGAGCAACTGTAAAATTCCAGCGCGCGTTTCTCATGAGTACAGCTCCCCATTTGCCCATTTTGTTCCTTCGGTTAGAATCGAACTATACAGGATGCAAGGGAAGTCATTACATTCCTTATAATATGTGCTTCATTGAAGCATTACAAACAAGTCGGATGACATTTTGTTCTTTGATCAGCCGTTGTCGAAAAAATAAATTACGATCCAAATTGGATGCACAATTCCACAAGAATATACGAAGATAACAGTTTGTTACTTAGAGTAACTTATTTCTGACACAGCTTTGGTAGTAATTACGGGACATCACACGATTTCGAAATAATTAACCCCTTAAAAGACATGAAGGAATATTCCGAGCTGCTCTTTCAGAGGTGAAGTAACTCGGCCAGGGAATTCACCTAGTTTGTGGATGTAAACAGGTCGGGCGCTATTGCTTGCGTGTAATATTTTGGGAGCTAACGCTTGATTGGCCTACACTCGCACAAAAAAAATAAAATAAAATAAAATAAAATAAAAATCTGTATAATAACCCTGGCACCTAATTACTTACACCAGGGCTAATATGCCAGATCTTTAAAATTTATTAATTCTACACATTCATACATACAACATACTTTACAGAAAAATTTTAAAATAAAATTACAAAATAATATAATATATAACAAATTATAAACATAGATAAATTAAATAATATATCATAAAACAAAACACAAGAAAATAAGAACAAAAACACAAATTATAACATTTCACGCATAATCACTCTAAGAAATAAATTCTCTAAAACAATAACAAATCATTTCAAACAATCAAAATACAATAAAATTTCTAAATAAATTAATATATATGTTAAAAGAAAAAAAAAAAGAAAAATAACAATAAAATTTTAAATTAAAACAAATTAATCTCCTCAATACAACAAAATATAAATTTCATACACAACATCACTCACAACTACAAACTATTACTAAACAATAAACAAATATATAAAACTAAATTATTAATTATAATTATTACATAAAATTATAAATTATATTATTACTATTAATATCATTATCATTATTATTTAAAATTTAGTTAATTTAATATTATACATATAACTAATACTTTTTATAAATATATATTTTTTAATTTAAATTTACATATTTATTAAAAATTTTAAATAAACAAAAGTTTACTGGTATCCAGTAAAATATAACTGGTAACCAGATATATATAAAAGAAAAAGAAACAGCTATAAACTAAAACTCTAAACTGCCGCCGGTTACCGGCGGCATACTATATGTACTGGTTTCCAGCACAAAAACTACAAAATCTACAAAATGTGTGTAGTATAAAGTTCAAAATCTACATAACCAAAATTTATAAAAACAACATACACAAAAATGTTATACTTTTGATTAATAAGATGGTTTATATACTTTAATAATATAATAATGTGGACTAAAATCACTAATTTAATTATTTTTAATTAATTTTTACAAAATTATCTTTCACTATTATTTCCTAAACATCCAGAAGTTTTATGAAATAAATCACATTTCACTTCAGTAATTCAACTTTCACATCACTAAATCACTTATTTACTTTTAATTAGATTAACTAGATAATCAGGGTCATAAATCACTTAAAATCCTATCACTAACTTGATCATTAGCACTTGCGGTCACTCAATCCGTCGCCGATCTTCCTATCAATGCATGATGCAGCAATCCCGACTTGGTGAAGACTCGACTCGACTCGACTCGACTCGCCTCGCCTCGCCTCGCCTCGACACGCCACTCCTTTCTGATCATCATCTCCCTGGTCGCACAGTAAATACGGAAGGACAAGGTACGGTATGTTTATGTGTTCAAAGACACGCTGTTAGGAAGTTTGTGTACTGAGCTAGGGAAAGTGCCAACCACACAATCTGCAGTGTTGCCAGTTTGTTTTCGACAAAACTAAAACATCTCCGTAGGAAATGGTAATGGTAATGGTAATGTAATGACTCCCTTTCCACCCGGTATATATTGTTACAAAGACCACATAGTCCTGTCCAGTTATTTTTTTGTCACTTTATTTTCCTTTAAAACTTTTGCACAACACAGTCCTCAGGCCTTCGTGATATTACAACTCAACTGTTTTCCTCTCGTAACCTTGACTTAGTCCTTCGTGTTTCTTCACTTTCTCTGTCTTTGACGATACAGACACTCTACACTCAGTAACTGCTTCGCTATCTTCCTTTCGATGCGACCACACACACGCAGCAGACACACACACACACACACACACACACACACACACACACACACACACACACAGAGTAATACTAAAACTGACCATTACGACAATTACTACTCTACTGCTAAAAGCTAACTGCTTTCGTGGCCTCACCTCCTTATATAACGAGTATGACGTAGTATAGATGTTTCTGGAGCCTCTACAAATACGCCGGCCGCCGGACATTTCGTGAATAATCTCGAAAACCCTTGGTGTTTCCGCTCTGATTGTTATCACGCGTTCACAAACAGTCGGGCTAGGCAGCCTGACTTTGAATGTCTTTGATGCATGTACCGCCTGTGGTGTGAGGTAGCCCGGTCTAGAGTCTTTGTTGTGTTACCGCTGCCGCCGCTCTCGTCGGCCGGCGTCACAATATTATGATGCAACAGCTCTGTTGGAAATCAACGCCGGGTACACGAAACTGCAAACAGATAAGCCGCGCGTTCGTTCGGCATAAACACGATAAGCGCTATCGCCACATAACTAGAATCTTCCGGATATTTCTACTTTTTGAACGTTCCGGAGCAGTGGGCTATTTACTACGCTGTATAGGTATTAGAAGTGCAGCTGTTTTGATTGGTAAATGAGGACAGTATAATAGGCAATTTCATCAATATTTGTGAACTTATAATTTTATTTATTAAGAGTGGTATGTTTTCAGATTGGTTAGCACCTCACAGAGTAGGTCGGTCTTGAGATAACGAAGTTCCAATGCTTTCTGCAAACTTACAATATCTAGGCGAATAAGTCGTGCACTGAGATGTGAAGAAACACTGATAGTGCATACGGCAGGCGTTGTTCATTTTGCGGCGCAGCTATGACCACGCATAAAATGTCAGGGGCACTTAGAAGGCACAAGTACAAAACCTGCCAAATTCCCCGTCCGACGACATTATCTTACCTTCCCTTACTTAATTGGAAATGTAACGAACATAAAATACTCAATAATTACAAATCAACGTGGGAGTGTAAAACCTATTCGATGAAGAAATTGCTTAAAACTGATAATAGGGGTTGTCATAAAAAATGCATAGTAACTGAACAGCGAATTGAATTAGATTTGATTTGATTAGGAGCGGAGGGGATTCCACACCGAATCTTACACAGCGGTTACTGTACATCAGACCCCAGGAAGGAAGGGATGAGATGGAAGAGCGCTCTGCAAGGAATGTTGCATTCATTCTCTAATAGGAAACGCAGTCAGTCTATAAAGAACTATAGCCTAGCAACTCTTTGGGGACACGTGCGAGGCAATAAGGTGAAGCCTCAACTCCTTTACAAAACTTACTCCGAAAAGTATTGAAGGTTTATCAAGGTAATAGACATACACCGAGTGTCGAGAACATGACGGTATAGAGCTTCCACCGCTATATAGAACTACACACTTTTCAGAAAATATTCATTTTGTATGAAGATTCGAGACAAAATAAATAGTCATACATGGCAAAAATCGCATATCACTTTCTGTGTAGAAACTCTGACATGAAAGAGCCCTGGGTTCTTTTCCCTCACCTTCCGGCAGGGTGGATAAACTAAACACTATGCATTGTATTACATTCACACGGTTTTCTTTTACGAAACACACCTTTCCCTATTCCCTCTCCTACAAGCAATTCATACAATTTTCTGTATGTTTGAAATAGAAATGCTACATTCACATTGTTTACTCTCCTCACTTTCCCATAACATTCACACTGTTTCCTCTCCTCACACATTCACATCACATTCACGTCTTTCTCTACTCGCCCAACACACACATACATAAATGGATGTTAGTATTATGAAGTTGATAAACTCCAAACCGATTACCATAAAAATTGGTACATCTAAGTACCAAGTTGTCGACGAGCCCTTAAACAATATACACTGACCTGACTGACTGGACCGACTGACTGACTGGACCGACTGACTGACTGGACCGACTGACTGACTGGACCGACTGACTGACTGGACCGACTGGACTGACTGACTAGACCGACTGACTGGACTGACTGACTAGACCGACTGACTGGACTGACTGACTGGACCGACTGGACTGACTGACTGGACCGACTGGACTGACTGACTGGACCGACTGGACTGACTGACTGGACCAACTGGACTGACTGACTGGACCAACTGGACTGACTGACTGGACCAACTGGACTGACTGACTGGACCGACTGGACTGGACTGACTGACTGGGTCGACTGGACTGGACCGACTGGACTGACTGACTGGACCAACTGGACTGACTGACTGGACTGCACCGACTGGACTGACCGGCTGGACTGACTGGACTGACTGACTGGACTGACTGACTGGACTGACTGGACCGATTAGACTGGACCGACGGGACTGGACCGACTGGACTGACTGGCTGGATTGACTGACTGGACTGACTGACTGGCCAAGGGAGTGACTGGCGGCGAGACGAAGGGAGTGACTGGCGGCGAGATCAAGGAGTGACTGGCGGCGAGACCAAGGTAGTGACAGGCGGCGAGACCAAGGAGTGACTAGAGGCGAGACCAAGGGAGTGACTAGAGGCGAGACCAAGGGAGCGACTGGCGGCGAGACCAAGGGAGCGACTGGCGGCGAGACCAAGGGAGTGACTGGAGGCGAGACGAAGGGAGTGACTGGAGGCGAGACGAAGGGAGTGACGAGGCGAGACGAAGGGAGTGACTGGAGGCGAGACCAAGGGAGTGACTGGAGGCGAGACCAAGGGAGTGACTGGAGGCGAGACCAAGGGAGTGACTGGCGGCGAGACCAAGGGAGTGACTGGAGGCGAGACCAAGGGAGTGACTGGAGGCGAGACCAAGGGAGTGACTGGAGGCGAGACCAAGGGAGTGACTGGAGGCGAGACCAAGGGAGTGACTGGAGGCGAGACCAAGGGAGTGAGTGGCGGCGAGACCAAGGGAGTGACTGGCGGCGAGACCAAGGGAGTGAGTGGAGGCGAGACCAAGGGAGTGACTGGAGGCGAGACCAAGGGAGTGACTGGAGGCGAGACCAAGGGAGTGACTGGAGGCGAGACCAAGGGAGTGACTGGAGGCGAGACCAAGGGAGTGACTGGAGGCGAGACCAAGGGAGTGACTGGAGGCGAGACCAAGGGAGTGACTGGAGGCGAGACCAAGGGAGTGACTGGAGGCGAGACCAAGGGAAGGACTGGCGGCGAGACCAAGGGAGTGACTGGCGGCGAGACCAAGGGAGTGACTGGTAGGCGAGACCAAGGGAGTGACTGGAGGCGAGACCAAGGGAGTGACTGGAGGCGAGACCAAGGGAGTGACTGGAGGCGAGACCAAGGGAGTGACTGGAGGCGAGACCAAGGGAGTGACTGGCGGCGAGACCAAGGGAGTGACTGGAGGCGAGACCAAGGGAGTGACTGGAGGCGAGACCAAGGGAGTGACTGGAGGCGAGACCAAGGGAGTGACTGGAGGCGAGACCAAGGGAGTGACTGGAGGCGAGACCAAGGGAGTGACTGGAGGCGAGACCAAGGGAGTGACTGGAGGCGAGACCAAGGGAGTGACTGGAGGCGAGACCAAGGGAGTGACTGGAGGCGAGACCAAGGGAGTGACTGGAGGCGAGACCAAGGGAGTGACTGGAGGCGAGACCAAGGGAGTGACTGGAGGCGAGACCAAGGGAGTGACTGGAGGCGAGACCAAGGGAGTGACTGGAGGCGAGACCAAGGGAGTGACTGGAGGCGAGACCAAGGGAGTGACTGGAGGCGAGACCAAGGGAGTGACTGGCGGCGAGACCAAGGGAGTGACTGGCGGCGAGACCAAGGGAGTGACTGGCGGCGAGACCAAGGGAGTGACTGGCGGCGAGACCAAGGGAGTGACTGGAGGCGAGACCAAGGGAGTGACTGGAGGCGAGACCAAGGGAGTGACTGGAGGCGAGACCAAGGGAGTGACTGGAGGCGAGACCAAGGGAGTGACTGGAGGCGAGACCAAGGGAGTGACTGGAGGCGAGACCAAGGGAGTGACTGGAGGCGAGACCAAGGGAGTGACTGGAGGCGAGACCAAGGGAGTGACTGGAGGCGAGACCAAGGGAGTGACTGGAGGCGAGACCAAGGGAGTGACTGGAGGCGAGACCAAGGGAGTGACTGGAGGCGAGACCAAGGGAGTGACTGGAGGCGAGACCAAGGGAGTGACTGGCGGCGAGACCAAGGGAGTGACTGGCGGCGAGACCAAGGGAGTGACTGGCGGCGAGACCAAGGGAGTGAGTGGCGGCGAGACCAAGGCAGTGACTGGCGGCGAGACCAAGGGAGAGACTGGCGGCGAGACCAAGGGAGTGACTGGCGGCGAGACCAAGGGAGTGACTGGCGGCGAGACCAAGGGAGTGACTGGCGGCGAGACCAAGGGAGTGACTGGCGGCGAGACCAAGGGAGTGACTGGAGGCGAGACCAAGGGAGTGACTGGAGGCGAGACCAAGGGAGTGACTGGCGGCGAGACCAAGGGAGTGACTGGCGGCGAGACCAAGGGAGTGACTGGAGGCGAGACCAAGGGAGTGACTGGCGGCGAGACCAAGGGAGTGACTGGCGGCGAGACCAAGGGAGTGACTGGAGGCGAGACCAAGGGGGTGACTGGAGGCGAGACCAAGGGGGTGACTGGAGGCGAGACCAAGGGGGTGACTGGCGGCGAGACCAAGGGGGTGACTGGCGGCGAGACCAAGGGGGTGACTGGCGGCGAGACCAAGGGGGTGACTGGAGGCGAGACCAAGGGGGTGACTGGAGGCGAGACCAAGGGAGTGACTGGAGGCGAGACCAAGGGAGTGACTGGAGGCGAGACCAAGGGAGTGACTGGAGGCGAGACCAAGGGAGTGACTGGAGGCGAGACCAAGGGAGTGACTGGCGGCGAGACCAAGGGAGTGACTGGCGGCGAGACCAAGGGAGTGACTGGCGGCGAGACCAAGGGAGTGACTGGCGGCGAGACCAAGGGAGTGACTGGCGGCGAGACCAAGGGAGTGACTGGAGGCGAGACCAAGGGAGTGACTGGAGGCGAGACGAAGGGAGTGACTGGAGGCGAGACGAAGGGAGTGACTGGAGGCGAGACGAAGGGAGTGACTGGAGGCGAGACGAAGGGAGTGACTGGAGGCGAGACGAAGGGAGTGACTGGAGGCGAGACCAAGGGAGTGACTGGAGGCGAGACCAAGGGAGTGACTGGAGGCGAGACCAAGGGAGTGACTGGAGGCGAGACCAAGGGAGTGACTGGAGGCGAGACCAAGGGAGTGACTGGAGGCGAGACCAAGGGAGTGACTGGAGGCGAGACCAAGGGAGTGACTGGAGGCGAGACCAAGGGAGTGACTGGAGGCGAGACCAAGGGAGTGACTGGAGGCGAGACCAAGGGAGTGACTGGAGGCGAGACCAAGGGAGTGACTGGAGGCGAGACCAAGGGAGTGACTGGAGGCGAGACCAAGGGAGTGACTGGAGGCGAGACCAAGGGAGTGACTGGCGGCGAGACCAAGGGACTGACTGGCGGCGAGACCAAGGGACTGACTGGCGGCGAGACCAAGGGAGTGACTGGCGGCGAGACCAAGGGAGTGACTGGCGGCGAGACCAAGGGAGTGACTGGAGGCGAGACCAAGGGAGTGACTGGAGGCGAGACCAAGGGAGTGACTGGAGGCGAGACCAAGGGAGTGACTGGAGGCGAGACCAAGGGAGTGACTGGAGGCGAGACCAAGGGAGTGACTGGCGGCGAGACCAAGGGAGTGACTGGCGGCGAGACCAAGGCAGTGACTGGCGGCGAGACCAAGGGCGTGGCTGGCGGCGAGACCAAGGGCGTGGCTGGCGGCGAGACCAAGGGCGTGGCTGGCGGCGAGACCAAGGGGGTGGCTGGAGGCGAGACCAAGGGGGTGGCTGGAGGCGAGACCAAGGGAGTGGCTGGAGGCGAGACCAAGGGAGTGGCTGGAGGCGAGACCAAGGGAGTGGCTGGCGGCGAGACCAAGGGAGTGGCTGGCGGCGAGACCAAGGGAGTGACTGGCGGCGAGACCAAGGGAGTGACTGGCGGCGAGACCAAGGGAGTGACTGGCGGCGAGACCAAGGGAGTGACTGGCGGCGAGACCAAGGGAGTGACTGGCGGCGAGACCAAGGGAGTGACTGGCGGCGAGACCAAGGGAGTGACTGGCGGCGAGACCAAGGGAGTGACTGGCGGCGGGACCAAGGGAGTGACTGGAGGCGGGACCAAGGGAGTGACTGGAGGCGAGACCAAGGGAGTGACTGGAGGCGAGACCAAGGGAGTGACTGGAGGCGGGACCAAGGGAGTGACTGGAGGCGGGACCAAGGGAGTGACTGGAGGCGGGACCAAGGGAGTGACTGGAGGCGGGACCAAGGGAGTGACTGGAGGCGGGACCAAGGGAGTGACTGGCGGCGAGACCAAGGGAGTGACTGGCGGCGAGACCAAGGGAGTGACTGGAGGCGAGACCAAGGGAGTGACTGGAGGCGAGACCAAGGGAGTGACTGGAGGCGAGACCAAGGGAGTGACTGGAGGCGAGACCAAGGGAGTGACTGGAGGCGAGACCAAGGGAGTGAGTGGAGGCGAGACCAAGGGAGTGACTGGAGGCGAGACCAAGGGAGTGACTGGAGGCGAGACCAAGGGAGTGACTGGAGGCGAGACCAAGGGAGTGACTGGAGGCGAGACCAAGGGAGTGACTGGAGGCGAGACCAAGGGGGTGGCTGGCGGCGAGACCAAGGGGGTGGCTGGCGGCGAGACCAAGGGGGTGGCTGGCGGCGAGACCAAGGGGGTGGCTGGCGGCGAGACCAAGGGGGTGGCTGGCGGCGAGAACATGGGGGTGGCTGGCGGCGAGACCAAGGGGGTGGCTGGCGGCGAGACCAAGGGAGTGGCTGGAGGCGAGACCAAGGGAGTGGCTGGAGGCGAGACCAAGGGAGTGGCTGGAGGCGAGACCAAGGGAGTGGCTGGAGGCGAGACCAAGGGAGTGGCTGGCGGCGAGACCAAGGGAGTGGCTGGCGGCGAGACCAAGGGAGTGACTGGCGGCGAGACCAAGGGAGTGACTGGCGGCGAGACCAAGGGAGTGACTGGCGGCGAGACCAAGGGAGTGACTGGCGGCGAGACCAAGGGAGTGACTGGCGGCGAGACCAAGGGAGTGACTGGCGGCGAGACCAAGGGAGTGACTGGAGGCGGGACCAAGGGAGTGACTGGAGGCGGGACCAAGGGAGTGACTGGAGGCGGGACCAAGGGAGTGACTGGAGGCGAGACCAAGGGAGTGACTGGAGGCGAGACCAAGGGAGTGACTGGAGGCGGGACCAAGGGAGTGACTGGAGGCGGGACCAAGGGAGTGACTGGAGGCGGGACCAAGGGAGTGACTGGAGGCGGGACCAAGGGAGTGACTGGAGGCGGGACCAAGGGAGTGACTGGAGGCGGGACCAAGGGAGTGACTGGAGGCGGGACCAAGGGAGTGACTGGAGGCGGGACCAAGGGAGTGACTGGAGGCGGGACCAAGGGAGTGACTGGCGGCGAGACCAAGGGAGTGACTGGCGGCGAGACCAAGGGAGTGACTGGCGGCGAGACCAAGGGAGTGACTGGAGGCGAGACCAAGGGAGTGACTGGAGGCGAGACCAAGGGAGTGACTGGAGGCGAGACCAAGGGAGTGACTGGAGGCGAGAGCAAGGGAGTGACTGGAGGCGAGACCAAGGGAGTGACTGGAGGCGAGACCAAGGGAGTGACTGGAGGCGAGACCAAGGGAGTGACTGGAGGCGAGACCAAGGGAGTGACTGGAGGCGAGACCAAGGGAGTGACTGGAGGCGAGACCAAGGGAGTGACTGGCGGCGAGACCAAGGGAGTGACTGGAGGCGAGACCAAGGGAGTGACTGGCGGCGAGACCAAGGGAGTGCCTGGCGGCGAGACCAAGGGAGTGACTGGCGGCGAGACCAAGGGAGTGACTGGCGGCGAGACCAAGGGAGTGACTGGCGGCGAGACCAAGGGAGTGACTGGCGGCGAGACCAAGGGAGTGACTGGCGGCGAGACCAAGGGAGTGACTGGCGGCGAGACCAAGGGAGTGACTGGCGGCGAGACCAAGGGAGTGACTGGAGGCGAGACCAAGGGAGTGACTGGCGGCGAGACCAAGGGAGTGACTGGCGGCGAGACCAAGGGAGTGACTGGCGGCGAGACCAAGGGAGTGACTGGAGGCGGGACCAAGGGAGTGACTGGAGGCGGGACCACGGGAGTGACTGGAGGCGGGACCAAGGGAGTGACTGGAGGCGGGACCAAGGGAGTGACTGGAGGCGGGACCAAGGGAGTGACTGGAGGCGGGACCAAGGGAGTGACTGGCGGCGAGACCAAGGGAGTGACTGGCGGCGAGACCAAGGGAGTGACTGGCGGCGAGACCAAGGGAGTGACTGGCGGCGAGACCAAGGGAGTGACTGGCGGCGAGACCAAGGGAGTGACTGGCGGCGAGACCAAGGGAGTGACTGGCGGCGAGACCAAGGGAGTGACTGGCGGCGAGACCAAGGGAGTGACTGGAGGCGAGACCAAGGGAGTGACTGGAGGCGAGACCAAGGGAGTGACTGGAGGCGAGACCAAGGGAGTGACTGGAGGCGAGACCAAGGGAGTGACTGGAGGCGAGACCAAGGGAGTGACTGGAGGCGAGACCAAGGGAGTGACTGGAGGCGAGACCAAGGGAGTGACTGGAGGCGAGACCAAGGGAGTGACTGGAGGCGAGACCAAGGGAGTGACTGGCGGCGAGACCAAGGGAGTGACTGGCGGCGAGACCAAGGGAGTGACTGGCGGCGAGACCAAGGGAGTGACTGGCGGCGAGACCAAGGGAGTGACTGGCGGCGAGACCAAGGGAGTGACTGGCGGCGAGACCAAGGGAGTGACTGGCGGCGAGACCAAGGGGGTGACTGGCGGCGAGACCAAGGGGGTGACTGGCGGCGAGACCAAGGGGGTGACTGGCGGCGAGACCAAGGGGGTGACTGGAGGCGAGACCAAGGGGGTGACTGGAGGCGAGACCAAGGGGGTGACTGGAGGCGAGACCAAGGGGGTGACTGGCGGCGAGACCAAGGGGGTGACTGGAGGCGAGACCAAGGGGGTGACTGGAGGCGAGACCAAGGGGGTGACTGGAGGCGAGACCAAGGGGGTGACTGGAGGCGAGACCAAGGGGGTGACTGGAGGCGAGACCAAGGGGGTGACTGGAGGCGAGACCAAGGGAGTGACTGGAGGCGAGACCAAGGGAGTGACTGGAGGCGAGACCAAGGGAGTGACTGGAGGCGAGACCAAGGGAGTGACTGGAGGCGAGACCAAGGGAGTGACTGGCGGCGAGACCAAGGGAGTGACTGGCGGCGAGACCAAGGGAGTGACTGGCGGCGAGACCAAGGGAGTGACTGGCGGCGAGACCAAGGGAGTGACTGGAGGCGAGACCAAGGGAGTGACTGGAGGGGAGACCAAGGGAGTGACTGGAGGCGAGACCAAGGGAGTGACTGGAGGCGAGACCAAGGGAGTGACTGGAGGCGAGACCAAGGGAGTGACTGGAGGCGAGACCAAGCGAGTGACTGGAGGCGAGACCAAGCGAGTGACTGGAGGCGAGACCAAGGGAGTGACTGGAGGCGAGACCAAGGGAGTGACTGGCGGCGAGACCAAGGGAGTGACTGGCGGCGAGACCAAGGGAGTGACTGGCGGCGAGACCAAGGGAGTGACTGGCGGCGAGACCAAGGGAGTGACTGGCGGCGAGACCAAGGGAGTGACTGGCGGCGAGACCAAGGGAGTGACTGGAGGCGAGACCAAGGGAGTGACTGGAGGCGAGACCAAGGGAGTGACTGGAGGCGAGACCAAGGGAGTGACTGGCGGCGAGACCAAGGCAGTGACTGGCGGCGAGACCAAGGCAGTGACTGGCGGCGAGACCAAGGCAGTGGCTGGCGGCGAGACCAAGGGCGTGGCTGGCGGCGAGACCAAGGGCGTGGCTGGCGGCGAGACCAAGGGGGTGGCTGGCGGCGAGACCAAGGGGGTGGCTGGAGGCGAGACCAAGGGGGTGGCTGGAGGCGAGACCAAGGGAGTGGCTGGAGGCGAGACCAAGGGAGTGGCTGGAGGCGAGACCAAGGGAGTGGCTGGAGGCGAGACCAAGGGAGTGGCTGGCGGCGAGACCAAGGGAGTGACTGGCGGCGAGACCAAGGGAGTGACTGGCGGCGAGACCAAGGGAGTGACTGGCGGCGAGACCAAGGGAGTGACTGGCGGCGAGACCAAGGGAGTGACTGGCGGCGAGACCAAGGGAGTGACTGGCGGCGAGACCAAGGGAGTGACTGGCGGCGGGACCAAGGGAGTGACTGGAGGCGGGACCAAGGGAGTGACTGGAGGCGAGACCAAGGGAGTGACTGGAGGCGAGACCAAGGGAGTGACTGGAGGCGGGACCAAGGGAGTGACTGGAGGCGGGACCAAGGGAGTGACTGGAGGCGGGACCAAGGGAGTGACTGGAGGCGGGACCAAGGGAGTGACTGGAGGCGGGACCAAGGGAGTGACTGGCGGCGAGACCAAGGGAGTGACTGGCGGCGAGACCAAGGGAGTGACTGGCGGCGAGACCAAGGGAGTGACTGGAGGCGAGACCAAGGGAGTGACTGGAGGCGAGACCAAGGGAGTGACTGGAGGCGAGACCAAGGGAGTGACTGGAGGCGAGACCAAGGGAGTGAGTGGAGGCGAGACCAAGGGAGTGACTGGAGGCGAGACCAAGGGAGTGACTGGAGGCGAGACCAAGGGAGTGACTGGAGGCGAGACCAAGGGAGTGACTGGAGGCGAGACCAAGGGAGTGACTGGAGGCGAGACCAAGGGAGTGGCTGGAGGCGAGACCAAGGGGGTGGCTGGCGGCGAGACCAAGGGGGTGGCTGGCGGCGAGACCAAGGGGGTGGCTGGCGGCGAGACCAAGGGGGTGGCTGGCGGCGAGACCAAGGGGGTGGCTGGCGGCGAGAACATGGGGGTGGCTGGCGGCGAGACCAAGGGGGTGGCTGGCGGCGAGACCAAGGGAGTGGCTGGCGGCGAGACCAAGGGAGTGGCTGGCGGCGAGACCAAGGGAGTGGCTGGAGGCGAGACCAAGGGAGTGGCTGGAGGCGAGACCAAGGGAGTGGCTGGCGGCGAGACCAAGGGAGTGGCTGGCGGCGAGACCAAGGGAGTGGCTGGCGGCGAGACCAAGGGAGTGACTGGCGGCGAGACCAAGGGAGTGACTGGCGGCGAGACCAAGGGAGTGACTGGCGGCGAGACCAAGGGAGTGACTGGCGGCGAGACCAAGGGAGTGACTGGCGGCGAGAGCAAGGGAGTGACTGGCGGCGGGACCAAGGGAGTGACTGGAGGCGGGACCAAGGGAGTGACTGGAGGCGAGACCAAGGGAGTGACTGGAGGCGAGACCAAGGGAGTGACTGGAGGCGGGACCAAGGGAGTGACTGGAGGCGGGACCAAGGGAGTGACTGGAGGCGGGACCAAGGGAGTGACTGGAGGCGGGACCAAGGGAGTGACTGGAGGCGGGACCAAGGGAGTGACTGGAGGCGGGACCAAGGGAGTGACTGGAGGCGGGACCAAGGGAGTGACTGGAGGCGGGACCAAGGGAGTGACTGGAGGCGGGACCAAGGGAGTGACTGGAGGCGGGACCAAGGGAGTGACTGGCGGCGAGACCAAGGGAGTGACTGGCGGCGAGACCAAGGGAGTGACTGGCGGCGAGACCAAGGGAGTGACTGGCGGCGAGACCAAGGGAGTGACTGGAGGTGAGACCAAGGGAGTGACTGGAGGCGAGAGCAAGGGAGTGACTGGAGGCGAGACCAAGGGAGTGACTGGAGGCGAGACCAAGGGAGTGACTGGAGGCGAGACCAAGGGAGTGACTGGAGGCGAGACCAAGGGAGTGACTGGAGGCGAGACCAAGGGAGTGACTGGAGGCGAGACCAAGGGAGTGACTGGCGGCGAGACCAAGGGAGTGACTGGAGGCGAGACCAACGGAGTGACTGGCGGCGAGACCAAGGGAGTGCCTGGCGGCGAGACCAAGGGAGTGACTGGCGGCGAGACCAAGGGAGTGACTGGCGGCGAGACCAAGGGAGTGACTGGCGGCGAGACCAAGGGAGTGACTGGCGGCGAGACCAAGGGAGTGACTGGCGGCGAGACCAAGGGAGTGACTGGCGGCGAGACCAAGGGAGTGACTGGCGGCGAGACCAAGGGAGTGACTGGCGGCGAGACCAAGGGAGTGACTGGCGGCGGGACCAAGGGAGTGACTGGAGGCGGGACCAAGGGAGTGACTGGAGGCGGGACCAAGGGAGTGACTGGAGGCGGGACCAAGGGAGTGACTGGAGGCGGGACCAAGGGAGTGACTGGAGGCGGGACCAAGGGAGTGACTGGAGGCGGGACCAAGGGAGTGACTGGAGGCGAGACCAAGGGAGTGACTGGCGGCGAGACCAAGGGAGTGACTGGCGGCGAGACCAAGGGAGTGACTGGCGGCGAGACCAAGGGAGTGACTGGCGGCGAGACCAAGGGAGTGACTGGCGGCGAGACCAAGGGAGTGACTGGCGGCGAGACCAAGGGAGTGACTGGAGGCGAGACCAAGGGAGTGACTGGAGGCGAGACCAAGGGAGTGACTGGAGGCGAGACCAAGGGAGTGACTGGAGGCGAGACCAAGGGAGTGACTGGAGGCGAGACCAAGGGAGTGACTGGAGGCGAGACCAAGGGAGTGACTGGAGGCGAGACCAAGGGAGTGACTGGAGGCGAGACCAAGGGAGTGACTGGAGGCGAGACCAAGGGAGTGACTGGAGGCGAGACCAAGGGAGTGACTGGCGGCGAGACCAAGGGAGTGACTGGCGGCGAGACCAAGGGAGTGACTGGCGGCGAGACCAAGGGAGTGACTGGCGGCGAGACCAAGGGAGTGACTGGCGGCGAGACCAAGGGAGTGACTGGCGGCGAGACCAAGGGAGTGACTGGCGGCGAGACCAAGGGGGTGACTGGCGGCGAGACCAAGGGGGTGACTGGCGGCGAGACCAAGGGGGTGACTGGCGGCGAGACCAAGGGGGTGACTGGAGGCGAGACCAAGGGGGTGACTGGAGGCGAGACCAAGGGGGTGACTGGAGGCGAGACCAAGGGGGTGACTGGAGGCGAGACCAAGGGGGTGACTGGCGGCGAGACCAAGGGGGTGACTGGAGGCGAGACCAAGGGGGTGACTGGAGGCGAGACCAAGGGGGTGACTGGAGGCGAGACCAAGGGGGTGACTGGAGGCGAGACCAAGGGAGTGACTGGAGGCGAGACCAAGGGAGTGACTGGAGGCGAGACCAAGGGAGTGACTGGCGGCGAGACCAAGGGAGTGACTGGCGGCGAGACCAAGGGAGTGACTGGCGGCGAGACCAAGGGAGTGACTGGCGGCGAGACCAAGGGAGTGACTGGAGGCGAGACCAAGGGAGTGACTGGAGGCGAGACCAAGGGAGTGACTGGAGGCGAGACCAAGCGAGTGACTGGAGGCGAGACCAAGCGAGTGACTGGAGGCGAGACCAAGCGAGTGACTGGAGGCGAGACCAAGCGAGTGACTGGAGGCGAGACCAAGCGAGTGACTGGAGGCGAGACCAAGCGAGTGACTGGAGGCGAGACCAAGCGAGTGACTGGAGGCGAGACCAAGCGAGTGACTGGAGGCGAGACCAAGGGAGTGACTGGAGGCGAGACCAAGGGAGTGACTGGAGGCGAGACCAAGGGAGTGACTGGAGGCGAGACCAAGGGAGTGACTGGAGGCGAGACCAAGGGAGTGACTGGAGGCGAGACCAAGGGAGTGACTGGCGGCGAGAGCAAGGGAGTGACTGGCGGCGAGACCAAGGGAGTGACTGGCGGCGAGACCAAGGGAGTGACTGGCGGCGAGACCAAGGGAGTGACTGGCGGCGAGACCAAGGGAGTGACTGGAGGCGAGACCAAGGGCGTGACTGGAGGCGAGACCAAGGGCGTGACTGGCGGCGAGACCAAGGGCGTGGCTGGCTTCGAGACCAAGGGCGTGGCTGGCGGCGAGACCAAGGGGGTGGCTGGCGGCGAGACCAAGGGGGTGGCTGGCGGCGAGACCAAGGGGGTGGCTGGCGGCGAGACCATGGGGGTGGCTGGCGGCGAGACCATGGGGGTGGCTGGCGGCGAGACCAAGGGGGTGGCTGGCGGCGAGACCAAGGGAGTGGCTGGAGGCGAGACCAAGGGAGTGACTGGCGGCGAGACCAAGGGAGTGACTGGCGGCGAGACCAAGGGAGTGACTGGCGGCGAGACCAAGGGAGTGACTGGCGGCGAGACCAAGGGTGTGACTGGCGGCGAGACCAAGGGGGTGACTGGCGGCGAGACCAAGGGGGTGACTGGCGGCGAGACCAAGGGGGTGACTGGCGGCGAGACCAAGGGGGTGACTGGCGGCGAGACCAAGGGGGTGACTGGAGGGGAGACCAAGGGGGTGGCTGGCGGCGAGACCAAGGGGGTGGCTGGCGGCGAGACCAAGGGGGTGGCTGGAGGCGAGACCAAGGGGGTGGCTGGAGGCGAGACCAAGGGGGTGACTGGCGGCGAGACCAAGGGGGTGACTGGAGGCGAGACCAAGGGGGTGACTGGAGGGGAGACCAAGGGGGTGACTGGCGGCGAGACCAAGGGGGTGGCTGGAGGCGAGACCAAGGGGGTGGCTGGCGGCGAGACCAAGGGGGTGGCTGGCGGCGAGACCAAGGGGGTGGCTGGCGGCGAGACCAGGGGAGCGACTGGAGGCGAGACCAGGGGAGCGACTGGAGGCGAGACCAAGGGAGCGACTGGCGGCGAGACCAAGGGAGCGACTGGCGGCGAGACCAAGGGGGCGACTGGAGGCGAGACCAAGGGAGCGACTGGCGGGGAGACCAAGGGGGCGACTGGCGGCGAGACCAAGGGGGCGACTGGCGGCGAGACCAAGGGGGCGGCTGGCGGCGAGACCAAGGGAGCGGCTGGAGGCGAGACCAAGGGGGCGACTGGCGGCGAGACCAAGGGGGCGACTGGAGGCGAGACGAAGGGGGTGACTGGAGGCGAGGCCAAGGGGGTGACTGGAGGCGAGACCAAGGGGGTGGCTGGCGGCGAGACCAAGGGTGTGGCTGGCGGCGAGACCAAGGGAGTGACTGGAGGCGAGACCAAGGGAGTGACGGGCGGCGAGACCAAGGGAGTGACGGGCGGCGAGACCAAGGGAGTGACTGACTGGACTGACTGATTGGATGACTGGACTGACTGATTGGCTGACTGGACTGGACTTACTGGACTGCACTGACTGGACTGGACTGACTGCGTGTTTTGTCATGGAGGTTCTTGCTATGCAACGTGTTACATTCATATAGTATTTTCTACTCTTTTCCTTTGATATACAGTCACATTTCTTTTTGTACTCCCTGTTATACAATTTTCTATGTGTTTGAAATTAAAATGCAACACATTACATTCACAGGTTATCTCTACTCATGTTTCTTTTACGAAGCACAATCACATGTATTTCTCTACTTTCTCGTCTAGAAAGAATTCATACAGTTTTTCTGTATGAGTGAAATACAAATGCAACGTATTACATTCACACGGCTTTCTCTACCTGCTTCTCTTCCTGTAGTATTTGGAGTTGTACAACGATGCTTTTGCTTTTTTTGTTTTTATGTATTTATTCTATTGTTTGTTCTTTATGGTATCCTAATAGTTGTCTTTAGTTAAGCCTATTAAGTAATATTTTTTAAAATAGAGATAAACCATTAAACCACACGCAACGCTGGATATTTCTACTAATATAGCATAAAATTAAAAGCAACAACTTTTAGTAACACAAGATTTAAAAAATCTGATGTGTTGCACTGACATGACTTTCTCTACTCTTGTACTAACCATTCTTACAAACTCTTGTTCCTATAGTATCTTCTTAGTGTTAGTTGAGATAAATATTAATACAATTATCTTAATGCTTATTTCCTTGTAGGTGCAAGGGGAATATTAGAATACAGTAGGCTTTAAGCGATAGTTAAATGTTTTAAAGCTTTAAGATCCCGTCCTCTTTACACGCTTAACATATAAAAAATGAACAACGATGTTCCATTTCCCGAAAGTTTTCGGTTTTCCGAAACTGACACAAATAAGATGGAATATCTCCGAAATGGTTCAACCTACAAAAAATTATCTGGACATAAATTGTGTGTTTTAGCGAGATCCACATTTTTTTTTACAGTAAGATTTGGTCTATCTCTTACGGTTTACGAGTTATTAAAAAGTCATCGAGAGTAAACAGGACTACATAGGCCATAGCCAGGAAATTCAAAATATACATTTCGTATGTTATACAAATATCTCAAACATATGGCATTTTAATCAAAATCGTTAGTCATTTTCAAGAAAATCAAAAGCTTCAAAAAATGTTCCATGTAAAGGGTAGTTTAGGGTGAGACTTTTTTCTTCAAAATGTTCCTGTCGCATTCTTGAAATACATTAAACTTAAATATCAACTTCGGTTTTTAACCGACTTTTCGTTTTTGAGTTATGCTGTCCACAAACTGACACACACACACGAACCTTTTTCTAAAAATGTTTTTTAATTCAGGGAGTCTCAAAGCATTTCCGGGGAAATCTCGACATCGAATTTTTAGGTTGAATAGAATACTTCTACTTACCAGTAGAGAAAGTAAACATTCAAAATATCGAAAACTTCTGAAGGTTTATGTCAAGGTATTAGCATTTTTACTTTCTCTACTGGTAAGTAGAAGTATTGTATTCCACCCAAAAATTCGAAGTCGAGATTTCACTTGAATACATGTTTTGAGGCCCCTGAATCCAAAAAAAGCATTTTTAGAAAAAGGTCCGTCTGTGTGTCTGTCAGTCTGTCAGTCTGTGGACAGCATAGCTCAAAAACGAAAAGTCGGTTAAAAACCAAAGTTGGTATTTAAGTTTAATGTCGTTAAAGGATGTGACACGAAGATTTTGAAGCAAATAGCCCCACCCTAAACTACCCTTTACATGGAAAATTTTTCGAAAATTTTGACTTTCTTGAAAATGGCTCTAACGATTTTGATTAAAATGTCATATGTTTGATATATTTCTATGACAAATGAAATGTATATCTTGAATTTTCTGACTATAGCCCCTGTAGTCGTATTTACTGTGGACGACTTTTGCATAACTGGTAAACCGTTAGAGATAGACCAAATTATACTATACAAAAAATGTAGATCTTGCTAAAATACACAATTTATGTCTCAATAAATTTTCTTGTAGGGTGAACCATTTCGGAGATATTCCTTGTTATGTGTGTGAGTTTCGGAAAACTTAAAACTTTCGTGAAATAGAACATCGTTGTTCAATTTTTTATATGTTACGTGTACAAAGAGAACGGAATCTCAAAGCTTTAAAAGATTTGACTATCGCACAAAGCCTTCTGTATTCCAATATTCCCCTTGCACGTACAAGGAAATAAGCAATAAGATAATTTGTACAAATGTTTATTTTAACTAACACGAAGAAGATATAGGAATAAGAGTTTGTAAGAATGGTTAGTACAAGAGTAGAGAAAGTCATGTGAGTGCAACACATGACATTTTTCGATAACAAGTGCCGAGAGTATCGAGATATTGATGGTATCGAGATCCCATCTCTGTATAAAGGTATAGACTTTTCAGAAAATATTCACTTTGCATGAAGATCCGAGACAAAATAAATGATCATATATGGCAAAAATCGTATATCACTTTCTGTGAAGAAACTCTCACATGAGAGAACCTTGGGTTCTTCTCCCTTACTTTCCGGCAGAGTGGGTGGATAAAATAAATTACGATCTTATAGGGAAGGGAAGGGAAGGGAGTAAGAATAAGTTCGACTAGGTGGCGCCAGCTATCGTTCTAAGCTGGGAATCCGATTGCAGGATCATGCTTTACCTCAACGTCGAATCGATAGCGTTCCTTTACTTTATCTGAAATGATGGTCATGGTTCTCCCGTGACGTGGTTTCCCTTCCTAATCCAGGAACACGACATCAAGTAAGTCACCAGCGCAAACTTCGCAAGTTTAGGGAAGACCATATTTTTGTTAGGTCATAAAAGCCTCAAAGCTTAAGAGTTTCTTCCTTAAGATATCATATCGAGGGTGGTGAAAGTGATTCCATAATTACTGACTGAAGCTATTGAGACAGTATTTGTACAGGGTGGGCCAAAGAAACGGTAAATTTTGAAATGAAACATTATATAATATATTCAATTAATTACTTTCTCTACTGGTAAGTAGAAGTACTGTATTCCAACCAAAAATTCGATGTCGAGATTTCACCGGAAACACATGTTTTGAGGCCCCCTGAATCCAAAAAAATTATTTTTAGAAAAAGGTCCGTGTGTGTGTCAGTCTGTGGACAGCATAACTCAAAAACGAAAAGTCGGTTAAAAACCAAAGTTGGTATTTAAGTTTAATTTTGACGCAAACGCTCCTCTCCGTCGAAGACGTCTACTTTAAGATCTATAAGTTCTCGTGTTTGGTGTCCGGACTAGCTCTAGCAAGAGGTCTTAATTTCAGGGTATGCGTGAGTTATGGTAGGAATGGAACCAAACGAAGAATCAACCAACATATCACTTTATTTGTAAATTTCCAGATTTGTAGAGAACTGCCGACGATATTTAAATAGAATGTAACTTTATAACTTCAACTACAACGTTATAACACTTTAACTTTGTCACCCTTTAGCGACCGCCGAATTATGTATACGTGCTAGCTTACGTACAGTTCCCAAGTTGCACGTGTACTCTCGGCTCGATTCAAGACGAGTGTGTCTTGCGTTGCATTTTGTTTTTGCGCGGGCAACAATAATGAAGCGATTTCCATTGGCTAACTTTAGAGCACGTCATGGTAAGATAGGAATCAGTCCGCTAAATCGTTACACGTGTTTGTTTTTCGTGCGCGTCAACAAAGCCTTATCACTCTTTTAAATCTGCCTAGGCTTCCATTCTTGAGACTTTAACATATTAGTTTTATTACGTCTTCCCCTTCACTATTGACTAGAATCTCCTTTTGTTTCTTTCCATTATCAAATATATTGACATTATAATTTCGGTTTCAATTTCTTTCAAGGATGTGACACGAAGATTTTGAAAAAAATAGCCCCACCCTAAACTACCCTTTACATGGAAGATTTTTCGAAAATTTTGATTTTCTTGAAAATAGCTCTAATGATTTTGATTAAAATGCCATATGTTTGAGATATTTTTATGACAAATGAAATGTATATCTTGAATTTTCTGGCTATTGCCCCTGTAGTCGTATTTACTCTGGATGAATTTTGCATAACTGGTAAACCGTTAGAGATAGACCAAATCATACTATACAAAAAATTTAGATCTTGCTAAAATATACAATTTATGTCTCAATACATTTTCTTGTAGGGTGAACCATTTCGGAGATATTCCTTGTTATGTGTGTGAGTTTCGGAAAACTTAGTCGTGAAATGGGTCATCGCAGTTCATTTGCTTATATGTTAAGTGTGCAAAGACAACAGAATCTCAAACATTTGACTATCGCACAAAGCCTACTGTATTCTAACATTCCCCTTGCACCTACAAGGAAATAAGCAATAAGATAATTTATACAAATGTTTATCTCAACTAACAAGAAAGAAGATATAGGAATAAGAGTTTGTAAGAATGGTTAGTTCAAGAGTAGAGAAAGTCATTTAAGTGCAACACATCAGATTTTTTTATTATATGAAGATCTAGAACATAGTACGCCATTTGCTATTACCACTATTTCTTGAAAATAGCATCGTTTAAGTGTCCACCACCAACATGCAGCATTATTATAATTGATCTTTAAAGTTTCTCATCACTCTTTGCAACAATACTACTGGGATTCTCGCAATTTCTTCACGAATTGCTCTCTTCGGTCGTCAATGTTTCGTGGTTTGTTTTGCATATACTTTACTTTTGAGATACCCCCATAAAAAGTAATCACATGCAAATCCTCTTTGTTCACCAGTCCAACGTTCCATGTTTACCAAATTGCAACTATCACGCTCAACAAGGACATGAGTCTAAACCTTCTGATATAAACCATGTACTAACAACAACGAAATTAAAGTTTCCCGTTTCTTTGACCCACCTTGTATATGCATCCTCTATAGTGAACAATTTAAATGCGAACTTGACTTCAGTTTAATGTATGTTTGAGTTTGCTTGTCTAGAATCATTCTTTTTTCACCAGGAAGTTTGTTAATCAGTGATAATATTATTGCAAAGAGTATATTTTAACTGTATTTATGTAATAGAGTTGGTCAAAAATGTTAAGAAAAGACAAATTAATGGTTCTGTTAGCGAGTTTGAGACTGACGACACGGAATGACGTCAAAAGTAAGCCCAACTTCTTTCCCTTATGACTTACACCCAGGACTTACAAGCCATTGCCTAGGGTCAGACGTCTGTCGGGGAGCAAAGGGACCTCTGGACCAGAGTGAAGTCCTGGAAGCAGGTGGTCAGCCAAGAAGCCAAGCATAGTGAGGAAGAGGATTATGTGAAATGCAGGCGAAATGGATGATTGGAAGGATGATAATGGAGCAATTGGTGGAATGAATGGCGATAACCCGGAGAAAACCCGCCCAGACGCCCCTTCGTCCACCACGAATACCACATGCGGGTCCCGCCTATGTGGTAGGTGAGCGGTCTAACCACTCAGCCACGGCACCGCCGTTATAGTTCCAGACTCGGGGAAGGATGAGGAATAATCCTGGCTGGAGAAAAATTCCTATCCACCTGCCGGGAATCGAACCCGGAACCCCGCACAGCAGGCAGGTGCTACGGGGCCAGCCAGTAAGCGCAACAAGGTGTTATAATATACAGCTTGTCTAAAACGTCGTGACACTCCGTATGTGCAAGTGAGGAGAAATTCGGAGAAGTAGTGAAAGTGAGGGGGAGCAAGTGACTATAGGAATTTTCACGTCATGAAGGCACAATGGGCTCTCAAGGACTATGCTTTTCTTATCGAAGAATCAAATGCGCCGTTGCCAAATGTGGGTATTTTCAAATGCGATTAAGATAAAGTATGAACATGCATTTCGGTGTGAAATGTGCCCAAGAATACTATGGTAAGCACAATAAACCTTTTATTTAATTGTACAGTTTTTAAAATAATAAAATCTAAAATTTTGTTGAAGGCAGATTTTTAACATCTTTCTCATTCCGAACGTTTAAACATGGTTTTAAACCGAAATAATTGCGATGAAAAAAAATCTGGATTACTTGCTTGCTTTCATAGGTTACGCCGGCATTTAGATAATATCAATATGTCTAAACATAGTTTTTTATTAAAATAAAGTTTAAAACAAACTGTTTGGATTCTTCGTTTACACAGTGGAAAATGTCGTCGCTGGCTTATTCCCGTTCTATAAGTTCATGTAAAAACTTTCAGCGACAAAGTTATCAAGGAAATAACGAAATTATTTTATATACATATATAACGTCTCCAGTACCAAAGCATCCATGAATCACCATTTAAAGGCAAATGTTTGCAGCGCTCACGGCACAACGCACTTAAAACAAGAGTTTTGCCAGAGACGGGAAGGCATACGGGGAAAGAAGACACAACCTAATGGTATTTCCTTCAAGCCTGGGGGTGAATGACATACAGGCAAGGGTTGTTCTGAGATGTTCGGGAAAATCTGCCGAAGTGGCGTGCTAAAAACAACTCTTAAGTGTTTGATAACAATAATAATACTAATATAACAACACTAAAACTAAGAATAACAGTAATAACAATAGCAATAATATTAATACTAATAACAATAATAATAATCGATAATAAATCTAGTTGTGAGCAACAGCGTGATAATCGTGACGTCACAACATACGTGGCAACGCCACACTGATTCTCCATAAGAGCCATTGTGCCTTCATGACGTGAAAACTCCTATAGAAGGTTATCAGAAGTACACTATCATACACAACGCATGAACTTATCACTCGCCGCAGCTGGAAGACTAATAAAATAAAATAAAAACTGGAATTTGGGTTGTTAAAACCAAACCCAGGCAGTTTAGGGTTTAACCCTCTTCAACCTAGTCTTTTAAAAATTTTTGTCTTGTTACGTGATTGGAGAATCTTTCAGCGTGTACGTAAGGCAGATTGTTATAGTTATTAGGATGTGTAAATATGCTTCTTGTTGTCATTATCATGTTTATATTATTATTATTATTATTATTATTATTATTATTATTATTATTATTATTATTATTATTATTATTATTATTATTATTATTATTATTATTATTATTATTATTATTATTATTATTTTGTATTTTTTAACTGTATTTTTTTATATACATATTTTTATATATGTATTTTTATTTTGCTTTTTGTGTTTTTTTATTTGTATCTATATTTTTGTTTTTTGTTTTGTTTCATTTTTGCTTTTGTTTTTTGGTATATATATATGTATATTATTTTTATGCATATTTACACATTTACAATATTAAGTGTGTTTGTCAAGGCCCGGGTCCCACAACATGCCGCCGTCTCTGCTTTTACCCGCAGACGTTTTGTTTGATGCGTGGTTTTTTTTTTTTTTTTTTTTTTTTTTTTTTTTTTTTTTTTTTTTTTATTCGTTTGTCAGGTCAGCTTTGCAATTTTTATGTTACTTGTGGTTCTTGTTCTCTTGTTTCGGGGGGGGGGGTGTGATGATTACTAGATGTTTACTAATGCTTGAAGATATTGTTCCACTTGTTGTTTCTGTTGCTCTTGATGTTTGTCATAAATGTGGATTAATGGTAGCAGTGGTAGATTTTCTTCTTGTTGTTCAGGAGGGAGTTTTCTCATGGTTTGGGCTGTTCTTATCAATATTCTTCTGTAGGGTCTGGTATGGGCGTTGTCTATATAGTTCAGCATCAGGTTTGTCTATTGGCGTTGTCTTTGAGTACTCATGCGAAGAGATTAGTAAGTGTTTTAACTTTTAGTGATTCTTCGAAAAGCTAAATATATTATCTAAACTAAGGTAATACTATTGAAAGGGGCGAGATCGTGTATTGTGTGAAAACTCGCTAAATCTTACGACGAACAATCTCGGGCTCGCTGGAAAGTTTGAGTATCTCGCTAAAAATCAGTAATTATGACTTCCCATACAAATGTATAAAGTATACGAACTGAATTAAAGCATCAGATTCAGAATTGAATTTGCCTTATTTTGTAGCTGAATTACTTGGCTTTCTCCCGTAGTTTGGCGGTTTATTGCTACACCTAAAGGCTTAGGTTGCACATGCCCATTAACTTTGATACTTTCTCTACTACGTATAGTAAGTAGTGGAAGTATTGTATTCGACTTCATGTATTTCAAAATAAACGTGATGGTTTTTGATGAGTGGTATTACAGGTGATAAAAATAGGTTCTATGATTACCAACCTGAAACAAATCATCAGAGAATGGAATGGATCCACTTTGAATGGAGTTACATTATTTTCAAAGTTGCAGAATGATGGAACAAATCTGATGTCATGCACTCACACGACTTTCTCTACTCTTGTGCTAACCATTCTTACATACTCTTATTCCTATATCTTCGTGTTAGTTGAGAAAAACATTTGCAGAAATTATTTATTGCTACAAGAAGGTGCAAGAATATGGGAATACAGTAGGCTTTGAGCGATAGTGAAATCTTTTAAAGCTTTCAAATTCGGTTCTCTTTGCACGGTTAACACATAAAAAAAGAACAACGATGTTGCATTTGACGAAAATTTAGAAGGAAAAACTATTTTGTTATTTAACAACGCTGTCAATTGCCAGAATCGTACCAGAGTTGCTGGTGTGCCGGAATTTTGTCCCGTAGGAGTTCTTTTACACGCCAGAAAATCTACTGACATGAAGCTGTCGTTTTTAAGCACACTTAAAAACCATCGGTCTGGGTCGGATTTGAACCTTGGAATCAGTAAGGCAGCATCTAAGCAACTGAGTCACCCAGACCGAGATAAAAGTTTCGGTTTTCCAAAATTGACACAAATAACAAGGAATATCTCCGAAATTGTTGACTGTACAAAACATTTATTTGGATATAAATTGTGTTTTAGCGAGATCTACAATTTTTGCACAAGATTTTGTCCATCTCTTACGGTTTACGAGTAATTCAAAAGTTATCCAGAGTAAACAGGATTACATAGGCTATAGTAAAGAATTCAAAATATAAATTTTATTTGTCATAAAAAATCTTAATCATATATCATTTTAAACAAAATCGTTAGAACCATTTTCAAGAAAATCAAACTTTTCTATGTAAAGGGTAGTTCAGGGTGAAATGAAATCTTCGTGACATATCCTTGAAAGATATTAAATTTAAATACCAACTTTGGTTTCCAACCGACTTTTCGTTTTTTATTTATGCTGTCCCCAGACTGACACACAGACACACATAGGTAATAATTCTATCTGAATTTCCCCTAAATGTCAAGATATGAGGTTTGAAGCCAGTTCTCTGAGGCAGACCTATTCTACACGCAAGTTAGTGGCGTGTTTTTCACTCTTCTCAGCGTCTGTAACAGAATCCATGAAACTAAAAGCATGTGTCTGCAAGGGGCGTTCACCAACTTCCAGAGGAAGCGGCATTATTGCTGGGCGGATGAATCGCCTACAGACGCGTAAACTAGAGACTCGGAAAGACGTCCAATGTGCAGGTCAAGGAATTTCCGTTCCTTTGTATGAGCAACCTGCAGTGCTCAGAAAATTGGACCTATCCTTCTCTCTAATGCCCACCTTTATTCCTATATTTAGCAGAAGCTAGGCAGTTATTTTATTTGTTTAATTTTTATTTCATTGAAAGCCTGCCTCTTGGACAAAGCATTATGAGTACAAAATTACCAACAAGAACACATAGACGATTGAACAGGACGTTAAGAACAGAACGAAGTCATACAATGAAATAGTGTTCAAAGGGAATACTTCATGTTATAGAGATAAAAATTTGAAGAAATTATTGTGACAAAGTGACAATGTAACAAATCCCACCTCTGACACCGAAGTGGTAAATTGACGAGTACAGTTACTTTTTCTGTCTCTTAAAATTGAATCACAGATCAGTCCTGTGTTTTGTAGTTTACAGAATCTACAATTCGCCTGACCTTGCAAATCACAACCTGTCTGTCCTCTCGTAACTTTGATACGTAAAATTGCTTCACGCAAAAATAAATAAAAAAATAAAAAAACCTCCAACGCGATGATTAGGTGTCCACAATTGTCTCTGACGATACTCAAACACCCCCCTCTCTCTCTCTCTCTCTCTCTCTCTCTCTCTCAACACTGACTATACACACACATAAACGCACACACTTAAGCTGCTAACAGCTGTATAGTTAAAACACGTAATAACTCCGTCATAAAAGCCGGCTCCTCTTGTCGTCTCGACTCGTTTATATAGTCGCGAATGACGTAGCATGGAGTTTTCTATAAATCCTCCTTTTTCACAAACAAGCCCGGCCCACGATTAGATTCTCGAAGAGTCTGAAATCTGTCTTTGTTTCGGTCCATTCCATTGTTTACTCGCTGCGCAGTGGTGTGAGGTAGCTTAACCTTGAGCGTCTCCTTATGTGTGGCGGCTACATTATCTAATTGCTAATTTTTTGTAGGTGCAAAGGGAGTATGAGAATACAGTAGGCTTTAAGCGGCGCTAGTCAAATCTGTTTAAGCTGGTCACTATGTGATGGCTTTGAAATTCGGTTCTGTTTGCATTACCAACAGACAATGATACGAATAACATATTCGTTACTTGAGTTACTAAGTATTGGAACATTCAAACAAATAATAAGAAATATCTCGGGAAAGGTTTACTCTACGAAAAAATTTTAACATAAATGGTATGTTTTAAAGAGAACGACATTTTTTTGTGCAGTAAGATGTTGTATATCTCTGAAGGTTCACCAGTTATGCAAAAGTCACCCTAAATGAAGAGCTCTGAGGATATTCCCAGAAAATACAACATATGCTTTTAATTTTTCATAAAAATGAGTTAAATATATAGTATTTTAATAAAAATCGTTTCTGCCATTTTCGAAAATATAAACCGTTTTGAAAAATTTTCCATGCAAAGGGTAGTCTGGGGTTGGAGGATTTTCTTCAAAATCTTCGTGTGGCATCCTTAGAAGATGCTGAACTTAACTAGCAAGTTAGATAATTCAGTTTTCGTTTTTGAGTTATGCTGTTTACAAACAGACACAGGCACACCTGCTGACCTTTTTCTAAAAATACTGTTTTGGATCCAGAAATTCATAAAGTACGAATTTTCATGGAATCTTGATGTCGAACTTTTAAATGGAATACACCACTCCCTACTTACAATGCATAGCAGAGAAAGTAAAAATTAAATTGAATTCCACTCAAGTTTTGGAAAATGCTCAAGGCAAACATTGAATTATCACTGTGAAATTGAAATCTATTGTTGGATCTAATATTATGTAGTCAATACGTGAGTCTGGAGATCTCTTCGTGAGTTGGATATCATGAAGAGACTATTCCAAATGTTCAGAATTTTTAGCAGAGCTTATACAGAGTGGTAGGGAAGTCATTACATAAATTTAAAACAGTGTTAGATCTAGGTATTTGGAACACATTTTGTATTTTACGTTTTTGTCTCTGACCATTTCCTACGGACGTATGTTAGTTTTGTCGAAAACAAGCTGGCCACACTGTAGGTTTCGCTTTCACTAGGTCAGTACATAAACAAACACGCGTCACGGAGCCGCGCGGCTCATGAGTGTAAACATAAAGACATACCATGCCGTGTCTGCTACACCTAATAAATAAGTACATCTGAATTCTCCAGTAACGCATACTGTAACCTAACCTTACAATCTAACGATACTGTTTACCATTTCCTTCAACATCAAATTTAAATCGTTTAGTAGCTGATACTGCTATAATTTAATAAACCAACCGTTATCTTCAGAATTGGGATCACCTGATTCATACAAATTGTCACACACGGATAAAGCATCATCATAAGGTAAATGATTCAGTTCTTCCAAATCCTTGTGATTTTGTACACATATCATACGCCGGTCTGTGAGAAGTGGTAACATACTACTTACAATGAAAAGGCAATATTACACAACCAACAAAGAAAAAACATACGTCAGTAACGAGAATAGGTTCACAGAGTTTGGTTGACCTCTGCGACACATAACTGCCGGTTAGTCATTTTTGGAGCTAAAGAAATAAACAGATAAGGTTGCTGCTCCACCAAACAGTCAAGTAAGGTGTAATGTTAGGTACCCTAGTGAGGCAATTCGTTGGAAAACTAGAACGTTTCAATAAACGTAGAGGTGTGCCAGGTCCTTAGCGACCAATAATAAATGGCCAACTTGTCAGTATAACATTAAATTTCCCAACTGATTCTAAGTTGGTCATGGTAGCTTAGTAGCTGGAGCAGCCGCTCTGTAAGTGGAAGATCCGTGGTTCAAATCTTTTAACCCTTGCCCACGCACAGCTTGCGTGTTTAAAAACACCAGCAGTAAGTTTGTTGACACAAATAAATAACAAATACATTGCAAATTTTTCTAAAATGGCTCATACCTCAACAAATATTTGTTTTCTGACATATGTTTATAGGAACATTTATTCTAGTTTTGACCAATCCCAACTCCTGTTGCAATATCGAACACTGTTTTTTAAACATCCTGTATATATACACATTCTGAGCAAGAGAAACTTTAAGGTCAGTTTTATGTTCAGTGTTACAGTGATAACTACAGCTTCTAAGCTATTAACGTAACAGACCACAGCACTGGGGAAGCTTGGGATTCCAAAAATTGGTAGTGTTATGTTGTACAGAGTAGCAATTTAACGCTAGGGATATCAGCACTCCGTGCAAACCGAGGCTGGTTAGTGGCAGTTGACGGCAGATGATGTATGATTGCGGTAGTGTGAGAGGAACACTGCACACTAAAAGGTTCCACTACACGATATGGTGTCCGACTTTGTGAAGCTACTCACTTGGCTTCTTGTCTGGGCACAACACTTCATTAATCATATGTGTGTGCGCGCGCTGCATTAAGAACTCCTCGCTCGACTGGTGGCTTACCGTCCTAATCTCCTGGAAAACACTGGACATTCATCATATTAACAACTGAAATTGTTATAAAACCCAATAGCCTACCCGGGAGCATAAAACATGATCACTAGGGCTCGGAAGTTCATGCCCTAAAAAACACTGAAATATGCATGCCAATATGCTCTTAAAAACTTGAAAATATGCCAAGAAATATGCAATATTTAATTAAAACAATGTCCCTTTGCAGTAGACAAGACGAGTTAGTATAAATAATTAATTATCTTATTCCTTAGAGGTTGAAGCAGAAGTGGTCCCGCTGCTAGTATTAACTGCTAAATTGCAGTTCAAAACCAACATTTTGCACAAATTTTCGACTGCAAAACATCGCCTGCTGTCTCGCAAAACACTTTTGTAAAGTGAAAAACTCCACGTCACAAGATGTTATTGGGGCATATTTAAATGATGTTAACTGCTTCACAGAGAGAGTGAAGTCTCTTGGTGTGACAGATGGTTTCCTTTTGAGGATGTCTCGAATGTCGCGCATCTGTTTATAACCAGAATTTTTAGAAATTACATAATTCACTCTCTCTTTCACTTTTTGTCCTATGCTACCAGGAACCGACCTTTTTCAAAGACAGTAAGTGATTCATGCAAAGGAGATCCCACAGCTTCCAATGCCGTTATGGATGTTGATAAGAAAGAAAAATGGGTAGGTGGGCGGTGGGCAGGCAAGTGTTGCTATAATCGTGCTGCTCAAAACGTTGACCTGCACTTTATCTTTGTTAATATAAACCTCTCAGATAACGCACTGATTATTCTCTACGCACATACATATAATGAAAAGATGTAAACAGGGGATTCACTTCATGACAACATGACTCAACATTAGTTCTCGCCACCTTGCGAGCTGTATCATCAAGTGCAATACCACCAATATGACAAATATTATACAGATGGAAAATATAATACAAAACCATAAAAATCATTAAAATATGCAAGATGGGGGCTATAATATTGAAATCTTTGTGAGTTGCATCATCATGTGCAATACTACCAATATGAAAAATATTATCCAGATGGAAAAAGATAATAAAAACCATAAAAATCATTAAAATATGCAGTATAGGGGCTATGATATTGAAATATGCATTTATCAAAAATCAAGAAAATATGCAGTTATTTGCACCATAAAACCACGTTCGAATAACTGAAAATTCCATAATTCGTGCACATAATGTAAAAGCATACATTTTTAACCCTTATGAAAAAACATGCAAATGCATGAACTTCCTATCCCTAATGATCACAGACAGGCAAAACATTAAATCTGATATTCAAAACCTTGTTTACTGCCATTATGGGAACAGATATTTTTAGTTTCTATACCATATGTAAGTTCATCCAACTTCTTTGTGGTCAGCCAGTTCTACTTTTTGTTCACTGAAAATGGATTTGAACCTCCCAAGCCTGGAAATTATAGGCATTCATAAGCCAAAACATAGCGACCAGTTCTTAAAAAGATTGGCTATCGCTTAAGCCTCCATTCCCATTGCACCTACAAGCTAATGTGCTTTGTTTCCTTCTCCTTTTTTAAGAATAGTCCTTTTTTAAAAAAAGCTGATGTGTTGCACTCACGTGACTTTCTCTACTCTTGTAGGTACTAACAATTCTTACAAACTCTTGTTCCTATATCTTCTTCGTGTTAGTTGAGATAAACATTTGCAAAAATTATCTTGCAGCATATTACCTTGTAAGTGCAAGGGGAATATGGGAATACAGTAGGCTTTGAGCGATACTCAAATCTTCTAAATCTTTTAAATTCCGTTCTCTTTGCACGGTTAACATAAAAAATGAATAACGATGTTCCATTTGAAGAACATTCGTTTTCCAAAGCTCACACAAATGTGTTTTAGTAAGATCTACATTTTTTGTGTAGTAAGATTTGGTCTATCTCTTACGGTTTACCAGTTTTGGAAGAGTCATTTAGGGTAAACAGGACTACATAGCTATAGCCAGAAAATTCAAAATATACATTTCGTTTTGATATTAAAATATCTTAAACATATAGCATTTTAATCAAAATCGTTAGCCATTTGTCGAGAAAATAAAAATGTTCTGAACATTTTCCATGTAAAGGGTAGGTGAGGGTGGAGGAATTTTCTTCAAAATCTTGGTGTCGCTTCCTTGAAAGACATGAAACTTCGACTTTTAACCGACTTTTCGTTTTTGAGTTATGCTGCCCACAACACACACGAGGACTTTTTTCTAAAAATGCTTCTCTTTGATTCAGGGGGTCTGAAAATAGATTTCTGGTGAAATCTCGACATCGAATTTCTAAGTTTAATACAATACTTCCTCTACTTACTATACGTAGTAGAAAAAGCACAAGATGTTATTTAATCTTCTTTCTCTTATTCAAGTAAAGGAACAAATTGAATTTGCTTGAATACACATTTACTTCTAATTTGGGGAGCATATATGCCGCTGATCGTGTTACTGAAGGATGAAGAGATATTCCTTAAAGCACTACATTCTCTCCGTGCCTGACTTAATTCTGAATAACACGTGTTGTTGAGTCATCTTAGTTATTCAGTAACTAAATTCAAACTTTGGCTTGTCTGCCTGCCAGCCAGGCCGTGCTTACTCAATTTGCATTCGATTAAATTCTGCTAACTCGCTCTCTTCTATCGTTCCTCCACAACCCTCCCCCCTCCCTCATACCTCACTTTGGGAAACTGACGCCGTTATCACATTAGCTCCATCTGCTTTAAAAGACAGCAGCCGCTAAACTATGAAAGGCATCTCAGAATTCTTGGTACCTGCGTTTTAAAAATATGCTAGCGTCTTCAAAGTACATAATTCAATGTTATCAATCTACTTTGAGCTGGCTTCACTTAAACGAGACGCATTTTAGAAAGGCAGGTAAAGGTTTAAGATGCCGTAAGGTCTGCTGAGCATTTAAACCCATTCTTCTGGGCAAATCAATAAACAGAATGCTCAGGATCAAGAAAAATCCTGCGTGTTTTACTTTCTTTTATTTTTCTTTACCTGGTTACCCTCCCCTTATGTAGGACTTACAACCCCTGGGACTTACAAGCCAGTGCCTAGGGTGAGACATCTGTCGGGGAGCACAAGAACCTACGACCGGACAGAGTGAAGACCTGTAAGCGGGTGGTCAGCGCAGCACCAAATATGACAGTGAGGAGGAAGATGAAATAAAATGCAGGCGAAATCGATGATTGGAAAGGTGATAATGGAGCTATTGGTGGAATAAGTGTCAGGAGAAACAGGGGAACCCGAAAAAAAACCCACGCAGGCCGCTTCGTCCACCACGAATACCACATGCGGGTTTAAATCTGGCCCAGACCGATGTTTTTTAAGTGTGATTAAAAACGACAGCTCCATGTCAGTAGATTTTCTGGCATGTAAAAGAACTCCTGCGGGACGAAATTCCGGAACACCGGTGACGCTGATGTGATCCCAGAAATGACCGTGTCGTTAAACAGCAAAATCCAAAAAAATACAGATGAGCAGAAACTTTTAAAGCTTTGAGATTCCATTCTCTTTGCACGGTTAACATACACACGAATGAACAACGATGTTCCATTTGACGAAAGTTAAAATTCTCCAAGACTGACACAAATAACAAGGAATATCTCCGAAATGGTTCACTGTAAAAAAAGTTTATTTGGGCATAAATTGTGTACTTTAGTGAGATCTACATTTTGTTCACTAAGATTTTGTCTATGTCTTACGGTTTACAAGGTGGTCAAAAGTAATCCAGGGTGAACAGGACTGCATGGGCTATAGCCAGAAAATTCAAAATATGCAATTCATTTTTCATAGAAATATCTCAAGCATACGGTATTTTAATCAAAATCGTTAGCCATTTTCAAACATATAAACATTTTTTTAAAAAATTTCCATATAAGGGGTAGTTTAGGGTGGAGGAATGTTCTTCAAAATTTTCGTATCGCATTCTTGAAAGAGAAGCTTAAATAGCAACTTTGGTTTTTAATCGAATTTTCGTTTTTGAGTAATGCTGTCTACAGATTGACACACACACACACACACACACACACACACACACACACACACACACACACACACACACACAAACACGCACACACACACGGACGCTTTTCTAAAAGTGCTTTGTTCGGATTCAGGGGCCTCAAAACATATTTCCGCTGAAATGTCTACATCGAATTTTTGGGTGTAGAGAAAGCAAACATGAATGAGGACCTCCCATTGGAAATTCAGACAAATAACAATGAATATTTAAAAAAAAACTATCAGACATAAGTCACCCCACTGCTATTCATGTGAGAGTACGACTAGATATGTTACCCCGAAGGTCGTTAAGACTTGTAGGAGAGCTTTCCAGTGTGTCATAGAGCTGCGAGAAGTGCAGGCCTAAAACCATAGCAACAAAAGAGAGAAAAAAAAAAAGGAATAAAAAATAAGCACCTGCGCATCTTGTTACAGGGAATTGAAAATTGTGAATTTCCTGCTTAACTTGATGTTAAAAGCTGCTCGTTTAGTGCATTTCCAGCCAAATTATGAAGTAAAGAAATATGTCAGTTCTAGACAAATCACTCTGTATTTAGCGTCCAACACACGGTTTTCTAAATTTGATGCAAGGATCTAATTATACCTGTTCCATTACCCAATCCTTTTTGTGCGGATGCAAGAGGAACCCATTACGGGAAGCTGAAAGCAGCACAAGGGAGAGGATAGTTAATCCTTAGTGTCAGGAGGAGGTTCGTTATACTAATTGTGAGTACGTTCACTCTGAACACATTGATTCAAGCTGAATGCAGACAGCATTGTTCTAGGATGACGGACTTAAGAGCCATTAGAGACCAGATACTATCATGGAGCTATTAAGTGACGATAAACATTCCTTCCTTCCTTTCTTCTTTTGTACAAGCTATTTACAGTAAGTAGAGGAAGTATTCCACCCAAAACTTGACACTAAGATACCGAGATTTTACCGAGAAATATACAGGATGTGCCAAAATTACACCAAAAAACTTTGGGAGCTGATAGATAAAACCATTTTAAACACTTTTTGTTAAGGAAAGTTTTTTACTGCGGTGCTTCGTTTAACCGCTAGACGAGTTGAGGTCATAGATTACTGCGTCCCACCCAGTTTAAGTATTTACGGCAAAATCAACAATAAAAATCTGATGTGTTGCACTCACATGACTTTCTCTACTCTTGTACTAATCATTCTAACAAACTCTTATTCCTATATCTCCATGTTAGTTAACATAAACATTGGTACAAATTATCTTATTGCTTATTTCCTTGTAGGTGCAAGGGAGATATTAGAATACAGCAGGCTTTGTGCGATAGTCAAATCTTTTTGACCTATGAAATTCCGTTGTCTTTGCACGATTAACATATAAAAAATGAACAACGTTGTTGCATTTCGCTAAAGTTCTAAGTTTTCCGAAACTCACACACATAACAAGGAATATCTCCGAAATGGTTCACCCTACAAGAAAATTTATTGAGAGATAAATAGTGTATTTTAGCAAGATCTACATTTTTTGTACAGCAAGATTTTGTCTAACTCTAACGGTTTACCAGTTATGCAAAATTCGTCCAGAGTAAATAGGACTGCATGGGCTATAGCCAGAAAATTCAAGATATACATTTCATTTGTCATCAAAATATCTCAAACATATGACATTTTAATAAAAATCATTAGAGCCATTTTCAAGAAAATCAAAATTTTCCATGTAAAGGGTAGTTTAAGGTGGGGCTATTTTCTTCAAAATCTTCGTGTGGCATCCTTGAAAGACATTAAACTTAAATACCAACTTTGGTTTCTAACCGACTTTTCGTTTTTGAGTTATGCTGCCCACAGACTGACAGACTGACACACAGACACACACACGGACCTTTTTCTAAAAATGCTTCTTTTGGATTCAGGAGACCTCAAAACATGTATTTCCGGTGAAATCTCGACATCGAATTTTTGGGTGGAATACAATACTTCCCCTACTTACCAGTAGAGAAAGTAAAAATTAGTATTGCATTTATCTTAGTAGGGCACAAAATCTTAATACAAGAAATAAACACAGAACACAAAAGCAAAACACAAACATCTCATTGGTTACAGTTAATCGCAGCTTTATATTCAAAGCAAATATTGGAACGCACGGCCATTGCGATTAACACAATAAGTACATCGGCGTGCCCTATTTAGTCGTACTGTGGCAAAGACACCAGCCATTTCTCTGGTTTAAAAGTTTGTCGGTCTAATTTTTGGACACCGTGTATATTTTGAGATTCTGTGAACCCCAAGACGCAGCATTTTAGAAGTAGTTCCGTGTACGCGTGCTTGTTGATACCGTGATTACTGACGGGAGGAAATAAAGTATCAATAATTAATTATTAAAGAAATGATAGATGTAGAAACAATCACATTAAATAATATATACAGAATGTCCCCAAAATACCGAGAACGCTTAGTGTGTTGCACAGGGTGATAAACTGATCGGTTTTCAAAAAGAAGCTCCTGTTAAGAAGTACACGGTTTGGACGCTGTGGCGCATCGAAGTGTGAGAGATTGTACGTTCACATTTCGTCAATAAACCCAACATCGCACTATTTACATTACGAACGGGCTTCGAACTGTGTACCTCCTACGTTATTGCAGAGCCTATACTGGCGGTGGTGAGACTCATGCACATGGCCCAATACGTGCAGTTGTCTTTGAAGATTTTCAATCGCTCCGTGACTCGAGCAATAAGGTCCTCCTCTAAAGTTATAGGAGTGCCAGTCAGATCTGGTGACGGTGCTAGCCATGGAACTGGTTCACCTCTACCAATCCATCGATTTGGATATGCGATGCTGAGTTGATTCCGCACATTTACATCTAAGTGTGCTGGAGCTCATGTCTACCATTTCAGCAGCTATGTACTGGTACGTGTCGCACTGCTGTTAAAACGTTACTTTACTGGAAACTACAAAAGTATCACAGTAGAATGCGCACCAAGGACTCTATGGAGGAATTTAGTGCATGCGCAGGAATGTTATTATACCCAGGTCGTTCATTCCAGTACACCGTTGGCTAAATGGGTGCATACGTTCCGTATTAAGATACCAAAACGAATGTTAAATTGGCACAACCGTTCGTTTTCGAACTTCGACAATCTCCAGCGTCCAAGCCGTACATTTCCGGACAGGTTTTCCTATTTGAAAACCGATCAGATTGTTGTCCCGCACAACATACTAGGCGTTGTCAGTGTTTTTTGGGACATCCAGCGAAAAAAGAATAAGATTTGAAAGGCCAGAGTTAACGAATTGTACAAATAAATAGTCATTACAATTCATGTTGAGAGAAATCATTGGTAAACGCAACCAGGTAGTCAAAATTAGCTATAAGGGTTAACAACCCTTTCAAAGTAACGTAGGTTGGAATTCTCAGAAAGGTCTCAAAAGCGAGCTAATGTAGCATGGACACAAGTTTGAGACACTTGCTCAAGAATTTCCACACGGATCAAATGAAGTTACATAGTTGGTGGTTTTACCATTCCGTTCGAAATTGATTTTGCGCGTATTTAAATTTGCTGTATCCCCTCAGGGGTTCCCGTCTAGGGGATATGTGGATGGCGACCACAAGGTAGCCAAGCTGAGCAGAACATTACTTCCACTTACTGATATTTTGCTCCTCACTGTAGCTTTTCTATCTGACCTTATGACCATACCTTGGTCATCTTTTGTTCTCTTCCGGCCCCATTGCTATTAGGGTTCCCGAGGGCTAGGGAGTCTATTTTACGAATCTTTCCATTTCTCTAATTTCTCTATAAAGCCTTAACCCCTAACATGCTGACCTGTCATGGCATGTAATACGTCCTCTGATTGGTGATAAGAGGATATGGTCGGTGAATTCATTTTGATAATTCTCCCGGTCAGGTCGGTGAGACCCGTAAACCAACGACAGGTGTAGTCCTCCAGACATTCTGAGGGTTGTGAGAGAGCGATGTGACCGCCAAAACATAAAAATATGGTGCTCTCTAAAAAGCGGTTACTATTACTGCTATTGTTCGCTTCTATATTGGAGAGCAAGAGGATTAATGACTTCATTGTCAGAAATTCAGCATTAGCTAACAACAAATTTGCTGTAGAATTAAGTACACAATGATGAGCCTTAGTCAAAACGATTTAGTGGCTAATACTAGTTAGCTTTCGGTTAAACGTTCTACAATTTACCAGTTTCTAAAAAGGAATATTCTCGAGTGCCAAAAACGAAGGGTCTGGAACAGAATGGTGATTGTTTCCGTACGGTCTATTGTCCTGTCAGGGGACGAGTCCTTAATGCAGGTAGGCACTCGGGTACGTTCCGTGGTGCAGGTAATTAACCGCGCAGTTATTTTAATCGAAAGAGTTAAGTCATTTTTCAGGAAATCTAAAACTTAGAAACCTTTTCAATGTAATATGTACCTAGGTATAGTTATAATCATGTTACATCCTTGAAAGCTACTGAACCCAAATTCGACTTAAATTCAGACGTTTCGCTTTGGAGTAACGCTGATCATATAATTATTTATACAAATCTGACATATTACATTCATATGATTTTAGCTAGTAATTTTTAAAAGCTATTTACAAAACCTTATTCTTCTATATTTTATATAGATCCAAATAATATGTGCAGAAAAGTTTTACTACTTATTTCCTTGCAGGAACCAGAGCAATGGAGATAGGCTTAAGCAGTAATTAAATCTTATAAGAATGGGTCACTATATGATCACTTTGAAATCCCTTTCTCTGCTTAATGACCACGAGAAAAAAGAAAGAACGAATACATACTATATGTTTGAAAAATTGTAACGTATTTGACAATTATAGTCAATAAATAAAGAATATATCGGAAATGGTTAGTGATATTAAGAATTCATTTGAAAAATTGTGTGACTTAACGAGATTTACTTTTTTTGTAGTCTATCTCTTACAGTTTGCTAGCTATAAAAGCTTTTATTCACAATGAAGGGGATCTCTTGGGCAGCTCCCATAAAATATTTTGTCGCACCCCTGAAAGAAGTTAGGTACTTAACCTAACCAACATTTCGTTTTCGAGTTATGGTGTTAACACGGGCGCGCGCGCGCGCACACACACAAACACACACACACACACACACACACACACACACACACACACACACACACACACACACACACACAAACACAGATGGACTTTTTAAATTTCTTTTTTTTGGATTTGACAATTTTCAATATTTTTCTAGAAATTTTGAAATTTTGTGTGAAATGCAATATTTTTTACTTAGATTATGTAAAAATGGCTTCGTTAGATTCCGAGGACCTCAAAGATTTCGGTGAAAACTCAATATCGAATTTTTACATGAACTCCAGTAGTTTCTCTACTCAAGGTACGCGGCAGAGAAAAATACTGTGACGCCGGTCTTGGCGCACAACAAAGGTGGAACGCGGCCAAGCTACTTCACACGAATACCAGACCGATAAGCAAACAAATGCAGAAGGTCAAGCTCTCCACCCCACTCACGCGAGCGAACAACAATAAAGCAGCAACACAAAGTTTCAAGTACCTTCGAGAAAGATCTGGCTAGGTTATCGCCGGCGCGTTTTTGGAAGTCGAGAAAGGTCCATACAACGTCACCCCCCCCTATCTAAGGAGGCGAGAAAACAGCATGGAGTTACACTACAGACATGAGTTGGTTGGGGTGCCAGTGAGTGTGAGACAGCTGTGCGTGTGTACATGCGTCATAAGAAGATTTAAACGAGCGTCGAGTGATTTCATCGTCGTAGTTAGTGTATACGGAACAGAGAAAATGAAGGAAGACACAGAAAGGACTGAGGAAAGATTAGGAGCAGCAAACAGTTGTGAGTTGTGATAGTACGAAGGACTGCAGACTGATAACGACGAGAAGAAAATTGTATTTGTGGTAACATTTTAGAAGACAATAAAGTAACTGGACTGATCATGGTATTTTGTCACACTGGTGTCAGAAGTGGGATTCGTCGAATTGTCATTTTGTGGCAATACGTTTGGCTTTGTGGTCCAATGACAAACTGTTCTTACTGTGATTTTGAATAGTTCCTCTGGTGACAGTGATAATAAAGATAGTGTGAGGTTAAAGTACAACGGCTTCTCCTTTAACATATACATTTGCCGTTAGTGAATAAGATTTTGCCATTCTTTTGTTAAATATTGAAGTTATTTTCCTTTATTCTGTTCCTACCTTTATTTTCTCTCATTTTGTTGGGGAAAAACATTCTGACTTCACTTTTTTTCGCTTGACTAATTTCTCGGTAAATAATTTGTCACAACGTTCCGCGTTCTTTAAGAGACTGTACTTTGTTTCGTTTCGTAATATTGGTTCATTAACTTCCGCTTTTAACAATCTGCAGTACCAATACAATTCACGATAAAAAATGAAAAAAACATAAGAGGATACACTGAAAGTTCTCGAGCACAACTTCAGAAGGTTGTTGAAGTTCAGTGCGATAAATCACTGTGAATAAAAACATTTGTCAAAATACTTTGTAGCGGAAAACAAAAGATAATATATAAGTAATGAGCTATTATATCTTCCGCTTAAACCTCACCCTGTTTTCCTTATTCTTGTAGAAGTGAATGACTTCCTTAGTATAGGAAAAAAAGCAAGTCCTTTGTTCAAACATGTCATTAATCTTATTTTGTTATCCTTCCATTTTTCATTTGCCTTATATACAGGATATTGGAAACTTGTATCTCTGTTAAACTTGATGTTATGAAATTAAAATTTTAGATATACCTACATAGATATCTCCGACAAGATAGACCCTTCTAAGTTGAAGACTACTAGAGGAAAATCAGGTTAATCAACCACACTAAAATTTTAGGAGAATTTTAAAGATTGTTTACTTTTTCTTTCACATTTTACTTTCTATATCAAATGTAGTAAGTAGGGGAACTGTTGTATTCAACCCAACATTTCGAAGTCGAGATTTCACCGAAATATGTAAAAAGCAAATAAAAAATGTTAAGACATAAGTATCTAGAAATGTGTTTTTGGTTTGATTTTTACTATCTCTACTGGTAAGTAGGGAAAGTATTGTATTCCACCCAAAAATTCGATGTGGAGATTTCACCGGAAATATATGTTTTGAGACCCCCTGAATTCAAGAGAAGCATTTCTAGAAAAAAGTCCGCGTGTGTGTCAGTCTTTTGGCAGCATAACTCAAAAACGGAAAGTCGGTTAAAAGCCAAAGTTGGTACTGAAGTTTAATGTCTTTCAAGGATACGACACGAAGATTTTGAAGAAAATAGCCCCACCCTAAACTACTCTTTGCATGGAAAAGTTTGATTTTCTTGAAAATGGCTCTAACGATTTTGATTAAAATGTCATATGTTTGAGATATTTTTATGACAAATGAAATGTATATCTTGAATTTTCGGGCTATAACCCCTGTAGTCGTATTTACTCTGGACGACTTTTGCACTACTGGCAAACCGTTAGAGATAGACCAAAGCATACTATACAATTGTGTAGATCTGGCTAAAATACACAACTTATGTCTGAATGAATTTTCTTGTAGGGTTAACCATTTCGAAGATATTCCTTGTTATGTGTGAGTTTCGGAAAACTTATAACTTTCGTGAAATGGATCATCGTTGTTCATTTTTTTATATGGGAAGTGTGCATAGAGAAGAGAATCTCAAAACTTCAAAAGATGTGACTGTCGCTCAAAGCCTTCTGTATTCTAATATTCCCCTTGCACCTACAAGGAAATAAGCAATAAGATAATTTGTACAAATGTTTATCTCAACTAAGACGACGAAGATATAGGAATAAGAATTTGTACAAATAGTTTGTACAAGAGTAGAGAAAGCCATGTGAGTGCAGCACATCAGATTTTTTTCGCCTTAAGTTAAATCAGTAAAACCCACAGAGTGGTTAATTTAAAGGTATGCGAAGTTATTCACATTTAATATTCATAGATTTTAATTTTATTTATCAGTGTTTTTATTACTTTCAATGCGTGTTCGCTCTCCTGTTGGTTTTAAAGGCTGAAGTTAAACAGAGAAGTAAATAGCAAATGAGAACTCGTATAATTAGTTTGAAAGTACACTGCAAGGTAACCAAACTAAAATGCCAAAGTTATTAAAACTGAAATTATGTTTACTAAAGCTGTGTTTCCAGAGAGCAGTGCGAGCACACACTTGTGTTTTGTCTCTTTCTGTCCCTCTCACTCTTTCTGCCTCATCGTTACGAAAAGGTTTCTCGGTTAATTACTTTTAGAAGCAACACAAGGGTAGTTTAAAGCGATCCTTTACTGCTGCTAATGCTAGGTACGAATGACAGAATATTTTACCTTCTCTAATACGTATAGTATGTGAGGGAAGAATTGTATTGCACCCAAATATTCGATAACCAATTTTCACCGGAAATACAAGTTTTTAGACCCCCTGAATCAAATAAGCATTTTGGAAAAAGGACTGTGTATGAGTTTGCATCTCTGTATCAATACGCATATGTATATTTGTGTGTGTGTGTGTGTGTGTGTGTGTGTGTGTGTGTGTGTGTCTGTCTGTGCCTGTGTCTGTCTGTCTGTCTGTCTGTCTGTGTCTGTGTCTGTCTGTGAGCTTCATAACTAAGGGGCAAATCAGGTTGACCGGTTTTTGTGAGGTTGTCTTACCTTGTACATTGGGATTCAAATATTTTCCAGGTCACATGTACCTAGCCGCGGGGGGAAGCCAGGATGGCTTATCCATTAGTTATGCCAGGTGGTATCAAAGGTCGACTTGCCAGCTCATAGCTGTATACAAGGGCGAGGGGCGTAATCTGCTTGTAAGTCCAAAAAGAACAGCATTCCAACATTTTTCTTACACTAGGTCCTAAGAAAGTAATCTCAATCTAAGGAAAACACTAACGTTATAAATCCAGAACGAACTCACAAGGAGGATGGAACTAAATATTCGGTATTAGAGGCGTCAAATCACTCTATAATGAAATTTAGTTTATAACTTTTAAATAGTTCTAATGTACCACTTTTTAAGCTGTTCATGGAGACACACGCATACGCGCTGTAACATTTGCAAATTGGTTTTAGTCAGCGAACATGAAATCGTATATTCGACCTGAAATCTCACATCGAAACATTGAATGGCTGTTTGTCGGAAATAGCAGGAAAACAGAACTTCAAAAGAAAATGTAAGTTTAGCGTAACACAAGTAATAGAACTACTGCAAATCGTAAAAGAGCATCTTTCATAAAACTATGAGGCAATCAACCACTATAGGTTACGGCTTAGCTTCTCCCCCTCAGCTTCTTGTCTATCACCCTTTAAATCTGAACTGGTTTATATATTTATCATCATTTTTAACGACGAATACATCGTATGTTTACTTTGTTTAAGGAACTGTTTAAATATATTTCTTAAACGCCGTTAACGCTACCACAAAAAATCTGTGTTGCACTCACATAACTTTCTTTAATCTTGTACTAATCATTCTTACAAACTTTTATTCCTGTATTTTAGTGTTAGTTCAAGATAAAAATTTGCAAAAATTATCTTATTGCTTATTTCCTTGTAGGTGTAAGGGGAATATTAGAATACAGTAGGCTTTGAGCAATAGTCAAATCTTTTAAGGCTTTCAAAGTCGTTCTCTTTGCAAAGTTAACATATAAAAACATGAGTAACGATGTTCCATTTGACAGAAGTATAAGTTCTCCAAAACTCGCTCAAATAATAAGACATATCCCCGAAATGGTTCACTCTACAAAAAAATTTAGTCATAGCAGCATCTACATTTATTGTGTAGTATGATTTCCTCAATCTCTTACGGCTTACTACTTATTCAAAAGTCATCCAGAGTAAGTACGACTCTATAGGCTATAGCCAGAAAATTCAAAATATACATTTCCTTTCGCATAAAAATAAACTCAAACATATGACATTTTATTCAAAACCGTTAGAACTATTTTCAATACAATCAAAATGTTCCATGTAAAGGGTAGTTTAGGGTGGGGCTGTTTTCTTCAATATCTTCGTGTCGCATCCTTGAAAAACATTAAACTCAAATACCAAGTTTGGTTTTTAACCCAGTTTTCGTTTTTGAGTTATGCTGTCCACAGACTGAAACACACATACACACATCTGAACATCGAATTTTTGGGTGGAATACAATACTTCCCCTACTTAACCAGCAGAGAAAGTAAAAATGTGCCACAATATGGGACAAATCCCACGTTGTTGACAACACTGATACAAGAATGATTAAGAGGTTATTTGATACTGTCTATGTTTGGAGGAAATGATAACCTCAGCCATGGAGTTATTCCAAGCAGTGAAAATACACCACCTCTCGGCATTCAATTCTGAAAGATCCGGATATAGCGCCCCACGAAAAGGAAATGTGCTAACGATTGATTTTTCTTTGTAGAAAGGATTTGAGTGGCGAGTAAAGAAGTACTTATGTCAAGAAAAGTTAACATCTCTTTCCTTCTCGTTGTTCCATTGAATTGAGAGCAAGGGCAAAAGCAGAGCAAACCAGGTCGTTGCACCCCAAACACTCAAGAAGGGTTCTCGTTAGGAAAAAGAACTTCTCAGTTTTAAAGGTCACGATTACGTCAAGCCTCCCTCTTCACTCTATACATACATATATATGTATGCAGGTATATAATCTGGGGTCCTTTTACACTCTTTTTGTTTTGTTCTTCTTTTCTTTTACAGTTATTCTCTATCTTCGCCAACTACCTCTTGACCTTTCTCTCTTGTTGCACAAACTACTTGTTTTTATTTTCGGCGCTGTGCAAAGTTTGAGAACAGGTCTCCCTGTTGGCTTATGTTCATGCATTGTGTGCAAGAACCAATTATACTCTGTAAATAAATGCAGCTGCACCTCTGCACTTAAACCTTTTCAGCTTCGTTTACCTAAATCGGTTAATTATATCGTTTTTACTTCTTCATCTTACGGCAAGCAATTGTTAAAAATGTCTCCACTCATGATTTCCACTACTGACTTGTTCAAACTGCTCTTAAAACGCTTATTTTTCTAGGTACTTATTAATCGCCTTTATTATGTATTTTCTTCTAGTGCCCAAATGACCTAGTTGTCGAAGAGCCTTTAAACACTCACTCATTCACTTACTCGTTCACTGACTCACTGGTTCCTTGACTCACTCGTTCACTGACTCACTCGTTCACTGACTCACTCGTTCACTGGCTCACTCGTTCACTGACTCACTCGTTCACTGATTCACTCGTTCACCGGCTCACTCCTTCACCGACTCACTCGTTCACCGACTCACTCGTTCACCGACTCACTCGTTCACTCACTCATTCACCGACTCACTCGTTCACCGACTCACTCGTTCACCGACTCACTCGTTCACCGACTCACTCGTTCACCGACTCACTCGTTCACCGACTCATTCGTTCACCGACTCACTCGTTCACCGATACACTCGTTCACCGATACACTCGTTCACCGGCTCACTCGTTGACCGACTCACTCGTTCATCGACTCACTCGTTCATCGACTCAGTCGTTCATCGACTCACACGTTCATCGACTCACTCGTTCATCAAGTCACTCGTTCATCGACTCACTCGTTCACCGACTCACTCGTTCTCCGACTCACTCGTTCACCGACTCACTCTTTCACCGATTCACTCGTTGACCGACTCACTCGTTCATCGAATCACTCGTTCACTCACTCATTCACTGTCTCACTCGCTGCCTCACTCGCTGTCTCACTCGCTGCCTCACTCGCTGCCTCACTCGCTGCCTCGCTGTCTCACTCGCTGTCTCACTCGCGGCCTCACTCGCTACCTCACTCGCTGCCTCACTCGCGGTCTCACTCGCGGCCTCACTCGCTGTCTCATTGACAGTCTCACTCTCTGCCTCACTCGCTGTCTCACTCGCTGTCTCACTCGCTGCCTCACTCGCTGCCTCACTCGCTGCTTCACTCGCTGCTTCACTCGCTGCCTCACTCGCTGCCTCACTCGCTGCCTCACTCGCTGCCTCACTCGCTGCCTCACTCGCTGCCTCACTCGCTGCTTCACTCGCTGTCTCACTCGCTGCATCACTCGCTGCTTCACTCGCTGTCTCACTCGCTGTCTCACTCGCTGTCTCACTCGCTGTCTCACTCGCTGTTTCACTCGCTGCCTCACTCGCTGCATCACTCGCTGCATCACTCGCTGCCTCACTCGCTGCCTCACTCGCTGCTTCACTCGCTGCCTCACTCGCTGTCTCACTCGCTGCCTCACTCGCTACCTCGCTGTCTCACTCGCTGTCTCACTCGCTGCCTCACTCGCTGCCTCACTCGCTGTCTCACTCGCTGCCTCACTCGCTGCCTCGCTGTCTCACTCGCTGTCTCACTCGCTGTCTCACTCGCTGTCTCACTCGCTGCCTCACTCGCTGCCTCACTCGCTGCCTCACTCGCTGCCTCACTCGCTGTCTCACTCGCTGTCTCACTCGCTGTCTCACTCGCTGCCTCACTCGCGGCCTCACTCGCGGCCTCACTCGCGGCCTCACTCGCTGCCTCACTCGCTGCCTCACTCGCTGCCTCACTCGCTGCCTCACTCGCTGCCTCACTCGCTGTCACTCGCTGTCACTCGCTGCCTCACTCGCTGCTTCACTCGCTGTCTCACTCGCTGTCTCACTCGCTGTCTCACTCGCTGTCTCACTCGCTGTCTCACTCGCTGTCTCACTCGCTGCTTCACTCGCTGCCTCACTCGCTGCCTCACTCGCTGTCTCACTCGCTGCCTCACTCGCTGCCTCACTCGCTGTCTCACTCGCTGCCTCACTCGCTGTCTCACTCGCTGCCTCACTCGCTGCCTCGCTGTCTCACTCGCTGTCTCACTCGCTGCCTCACTCGCTGCCTCACTCGCTGTCTCACTCGCTGTCTCACTTGCTGTCTCACTCGCTGTCTCACTCGCTGTCTCACTCGCTGTCTCACTCGCTGCTTCACTCGCTGTCTCACTCGCTGCCTCACTCGCGGCCTCACTTGCTGCCTCACTCGCGGTCTCACTCGCGGTCTCACTCGCGGTCTCACTCGCGGTCTCATTCGCGGCCTCACTCGCGGCTTCACTCGCGGCCTCACTCGCTGTCTCATTGACTGTCTCACTCTCTGCCTCACTCGCTGTCTCACTCGCTGTCTCACTCGCTGTCTCACTCGCTGCCTCACTCGCTGCCTCACTCGCTGCCTCACTCGCTGCCTCACTCGCTGCCTCACTCGCTGCCTCACTCGCTGCCTCACTCGCTGCCTCACTCGCTGCCTCACTCGCTGCCTCACTCGCTGCCTCACTCGCTGCTTCACTCGCTGTCTCACTCGCTGCTTCACTCGCTGCTTCACTCGCTGCCTCACTCGCTGCCTCACTCGCTGCTTCACTCGCTGTCTCACTCGCTGCTTCACTCGCTGTCTCACTCGCTGTCTCACTCGCTGCCTCACTCGCTGCCTCACTCGCTGTCTCACTCGCTGTCTCACTCGCTGTCTCAGTCGCTGCCTCACTCGCTGCCTCACTCGCTGCTTCACTCGCTGCCTCACTCGCTGCCTCACTCGCTGCCTCACTCGCTGCCTCACTCGCTGCCTCACTCGCTGTCTCACTCGCTGTCTCACTCGCTGCCTCACTCGCTGCTTCACTCGCTGTCTCACTCGCTGTCTCACTCGCTGCTTCACTCGCTGCTTCACTCGCTGCCTCACTCGCTGCCTCACTCGCTGCCTCACTCGCTGTCTCACTCGCTGTCTCACTCGCTGCTTCACTCGCTGCTTCACTCGCTGCTTCTCTCGCTGCCCCACTCGCTGCTTCACTCGCTGTCTCACTGGCTGCTTCACTCGCTGCCTCACTCGCTGTCTCACTCGCTGTCTCACTCGCTGTCTCACTCGCTGTCTCACTCGCTGTCTCACTCGCTGTCTCACTCGCTGTCTCACTCGCTGTCTCACTCGCTGCTTCACTCGCTGCTTCACTCGCTGCCTCACTCGCTGCCTCACTCGTTGCCTCACTCGCTGCCTCACTCGCTGCCTCACTCGCTGTCTCACTCGCTGTCTCACTCGCTGCCTCACTCGCTGCCTCACTCGCTGCCTCACTCTCTGTCTCACTCGCTGTCTCACTCGCTGCTTCACTCGCTGTCTCACTCGCTGTCTCACTCGCTGTCTCACTCGCTGTCTCACTCGCTGTCTCACTCGCTGCCTCACTCGCTGCCTCTCTCGCTGCCTCACTCGCTGTCTCACTCGCTGCCTCACTCGCTGCCTCACTCGCTGCCTCACTCGCTGCCTCACTCGCTGCCTCACTCGCTGTCTCACTCGCTGCCTCACTCTCTGCTTCACTCGCTGTCTCACTCGCTGCCTCACTCGCTGCCTCATTCGCTGCTTCACTCGCTGTCTCACTCGCTGTCTCACTCGCTGCCTCACTCGCTGTCTCACTCGCTGCCTCACTCGCTGCTTCACTCGCTGTCTCACGCGCTGTCTCACTCGCTGCTTCACTCGCTGTCTCACTCGCTGTCTCACTCGCTGTTTCACTCGCTGCTTCACTCGCTGCTTCACTCGCTGTCTCACTCGCTGTCTCACTCGCTGTGTCACTCGCTGCCTCACTCGCTGCCTCACTCGCTGCCTCACTCGCTGCCTCACTCGCTGCCTCAGTCCCTTTCTCACTCGCTTCCTCACTCGCTGTCTCACTCGCTGCCTCACTCGCTGTCTCACTCGCTGTCTCACTCGCTGCCTCACTCCCTGCCTCACTCGCTGTCTCTCTCGCTGCTTCACTCGCTGCCTCACTCGCTGCCTCACTCGCTGCCTCACTCGCTGCCTCACTCGCTGTCTCACTCGCTGTCTCACTCGCTGTCTCACTCGCTGTCTCACTCGCTGTCTCACTCGCTGTCTCACTCGCTGTCTCACTCGCTGTCTCACTCGCTGCCTCACTCGCTGCCTCACTCGCTGCTTCACTCGCTGCTTCACTCGCTGCTTCACTCGCTGTCCCACTCGCTGTCTCACTCGCTGTCTCACTCGCTGCCTCACTTGCTGCTTCACTCGCTGTCTCACTCGCTGCTTCACTCGCTGCCTCACTCGCTGCTTCACTCGCTGTCTCACTGACTGTCTCACTCGCTGTCTCTCACTCTCTCACTCACTGTCTCATTCAATTTCCTTAAAGTTAAAATAGGAATATGGGAATTCAGCAGCTTAAGCGGTAATCAAATCTTTAAAGAGCTGGTCGCTATGCGATGTCTTTGGCATTCCATTCTCTTTGCGTGGTCAGAGCATAAAAAACGAATAGTAACTCAGTAATGCATCAAAATTATGTGCTTTAACGAGATTCACATTCACATTTCATGTGTAGCGCGATTTTGTTTCTCTTACGGTTAACCAGTTATGCATTCAGAATGCTAAGAACTACTCAGAACATTCGTATAAAATGCAGCTACACCCTTCTTTTGTCATGCTAGTATATTAAACATACGGTGTTTCAGTCAATATCGTTAGAGCCACTTAAAAAAAAAAACTTTTTCAAAACATGTTCCCATCCTGAAGGACGCTGAAGTGAAATAATGAGTTTGTAAATAAACCAATCATTTATTTTTGAAAAGAAAGACAGGCACAGATCTTTTTCTAAAGGATCGGAGATTCTCAAAACATGTATTTCTGGTGAAAACTCGATATAATAATTTTTAGTGGAATACATCTCGTCTACTTAATGTATGTAGCAGAGAAAGTAAAAATAGTTCTATAACCTATTTTCCATATCTGAATTTGTCCAGTGATGCCTATATTAATAATTTCACTCATAATTTCGTAAACACACTAAATTATTTCAGAAGTAAGATGGAATGCACACGATTAGCTTGTAAACAACAGAAATCTGCCACGTCAAATATAAACACGGTAAATAACTTCAAAAACTGACAAAGGAAAACACTGCACTCTGGGGAATTTATTGGCAAACTTGTTCAACTGGCCTATGATGAATCATATGGAGCAGAACACTTAGCGCCTTGTTTAAAAACAACGCCCATTTAGAAGGCAGAGGCACATTGCTTTAAAATGGCTCCAATATAAGTGTTCCAGCCTACTTAGGGGATTAAAGCTTCGCAGATATAATCTTTAAAACATGATGCATTTTTTGCAATAAGAATACAAAAATAGATTTTTTGACCAAACAGGCTAAAATGTCATTTCAGTATTCCCGCAACTTATGTTCCTCATTATTACAGAAACTTACTTTAAACCGTGAATGCATTATTGATAGGTACTTGGATAGTAGCAGTTTCTCATATAAGATTCAGAAACAGTTTGTTTGTTTGTAGTGTTTAATGCCCGCTTTTACTACTACGGCACCGCAGGCGGTGACGCTGATGATACATGGAATGAAGATGGAGCACCGCTGGAATGAGATGGCGGGGGAAACCGGAGTACCCGGAGAAAACCCGCCCTGACGCCGCTTCGTCCACCACGAATACCACATGCGGGTCCCTGGGATCGAACCCGGGCCGCCTAGGTGGCAGAAACAGTTTAATTCTGTATTGTCTAACACTCAAAAAATCGGTTCAAATAGCTCATTTATTGATTTCTATTAAATTTAATAAATATCATAAGACATCCGACTTAACCCTAAATTCTTGAGTGGAGCGTCAGACCATCTGGGTAGTTCGATCGTCGAATGATTTATCTGGGCTGTTTCATAAATGGAATATGAATTTAAATACTGTTTCGCAAAGATTTGACCAAAAAATATTAAATGGTATAAAAAATACCCTAAAATATTAATTTCGATTAGTATAGTTCAGCACTACCAACTTAGGAAAACCAAACTCGAATGACATGTATTTCGATCTTCTCTTGTTATAACAGAAAACCAGTTTATAATTTCAAATAAATCTCAATTTATTTTTAACATTAACAAATAGCCTGTCTTCTGGAAAAATATATTTGTTATTAAAAGAACAATTGTTAAAAGCAGTTGTCAAATTGAGATGGGGTGCTATTTTGATTGTTAATCGATTTCAATGTGTAATAAATTATTTCTCAGCGATTCTTGGGATACAGTTGGCGACACTGACTAAACAAAAGATTGACCTGTTGATAATTTGTACAAAACAGAAGAATGATAAGCTGTTAATGACTTAATGACTCATATACAGGCTGGAAGTGAAATGATCCGCCAGACTTTAATAGCGAATTTCTCATGTTGTGAATAACAAGTAAGTCTAATACCAAAATGTTGAAAAGTTTATAGTTTTTTAGAAAAAATATTTTTATCAAAAAAATTATCATTACCTGGCTGAAAAATTATTCATTGAAGGTTCTTGAGTTATGGCTATATTCAAAGAAAATTGAATAAACAACAACTTTTCCTTTGGTGTGCTTCAATAGATTCAACGGTGAAACTGAAATTATGTCAATATAATTGATAACAGAAAGAAACAAAAGGAGATTCGATAGTTAAGGGGAAGACGTGATAAAGCTGAATAGATTAAAGTCTCAAGAATGGAAGGCTAGGTAGATTTAAATGAGAGATAAGGTTACAATTGTTGTATGTACAAAGCTCTAACGATTCTGCGGGCTGATTCCTATCTTACCATGACGTGCTCTAAAGTTGGCCAATGGAAATTGCTTCCTTCGTATCGCTCACGCATAAACAAACGCAACACACACTCGTCTTGAATCGAGCCGAGAGAACGCACGTGCAATTTGGGAGTTGTACGTAAGCTAGCACGTATACATAATTCGGCGGTTGCTAAAGGGTGACAAAGTTAAAGTGTTATAACGTTGTAGTTGAAGTTACAAAGTTATATTCTATTTAAATATCGTCGGCAGTTCTCTACAAATCTGGAAATTTGCAAATAAAGTGATATGTTGGTTAATTCTTCGTTTGGTTCCATTCCTACCACAACTCACGCATACCCTGTAGATTAGGACCTCTTGCTAGAGCTAGTTCGGACACCAAACACGAGATCTTATAGGTCTTAAAGGCGACGTCTTCGACAGAGAAGAACGTTTGCGTCAACGGTTTTTGTGTAAATTAAATTTAAAAAACCCACAATTTATTCAACAAAATGGTAACAAATTGTGGGTTCTTTTAAATTTAATTTACACAAACACTGTTGGATCTATTGAAATACGCCAAAGGAAAAAGTTGTTTATTCAATTTTCTATGAATAAAGCCATAAATCAAGAACCTTCAAGCAATAATAATTTAGTCAGGTGATTATACATTTTTTAAATAAAAAATATTTTTTTCTAGAAAACTAAAAACTTTTCAACATTTTGGTATTAGACTTTGTTATTCACAACATGAGAAATTTGCTGTTAAAGTCTGGCGGATCATTTCACCTTCACCCTGTATATAATCAGCTAAATTACTAGCAAGTGGTGCTGTCCGTTACATGCCTAACCGGACAAGATCCCAAAGTTCACCACTGTAGCTGCAGGCAGCACAGACGGCATCGAAAGTGTCAGCTACCGGGAGACGTTACTGTTGTTAATATGTAACAATCTAACCGTGAACATCTAGAGATTAAAGGCCCTATGGCTGTAAATGTACCACGACATAGGTACCTGGATTTAAAGAAGTATTCTTTAAGGAAAGTGCTGTGTTTGTCGACACAGAATGCTTGCTGTATCCGACAGCATTAGCCGCCACATCAAACAATCACGTCTTGTACGACTAATTGTTATTTTAAGCATAACGGCCCTCTTTGAAACAAGACATTATTTAAGAAATGGCTTTCCAGAGCTGTAAACATCAACGAAAGTTAAACATAGAGCAACAGCGGTTTCTCTTGTCTTAATAACGTGAGGGTCACGTATGGATTCTGTCAAGACGTTTTTCCAAGTAAACGACATCCTCGGTGCTCCCTATCCCCCCCCCCCCCAAAGGGAAACAAACGCTGCCAGATTTAGTCTCCTGTATCACCCGAATTTAGGATAGAAACACTGATTATAATGGTTCTAATATATTATTCTCAGATATGTGTTACCACTCCGTGGTAATTGTCAGGCTGGCAGTCATGAACTTCCGGGTTCGATTCCCATCAAAGCCCCAATCTGACTGATTTTTTTTCGTGGTTCTTCCTATCGGTAAGCGAATGCTGTAAATGTAAATGTAAATTATAGAGTCTTTGGAAGCTTATCTGAGGTTGCGGAAAATAAATAGCAACCTTTCGTAAAAGTGAAAAGGGAGTATATGTATACGAAATCTAGAAGAGAAAAGTAAATTGTAATTTATCCAATGCATCTGTATTTCAATGCATCTGTAGTTTGTATCTGCAGACAAAAGTTTCACACAAACACGAGTGAGTTAGAACCGGGAACAACAAGCAAAGGAAAGGCAAGGAACTCAGATCCCCATTACAAAGGTAAAACGAGATGCATTTTACCAAATACATAATAGTTTCACTGTGTACACTAGAGGGCTGCTTGGCCAACGGGTCGTTCATCGCGTCGAAGGAACGGGTCTTTGAGGCTGGAACTCTTGGGGACTTCCGCGTGTCTCCGTGGCCTATCAGCCTCGTGTGGTTCTTTCATCTCATTCCTCCATCCTGGGAGGTTGTTATCCCTATAGCTATGTCGATTGTATTGGACGAGATGCGCCTCTTCGTTGCATTACTTAACCTAACATTTATTGTCTAATCCAGTAGGCATTGAACTATGGTAAGAGTTCATGGGTAACCTTATTTTCTATTCAAATGACTATTTTGCTGAGGTTAACGTCTTTAATGGATGATAATGCAATTAGGTTGATAAAACTTGCAGAATCTGCTGCCAGTGAACCGTGCTATTTTTTCTTTTAGCGTATGTGTGCTTTTTGTGAGAATAAATACCACTTAAGTTGGCTGATAAACTTAATGGAGCCTAATAAATGAGCTATCTAAAGCGAGTTCCTGACTGCTTAGGATTAATCTGAAACTGTTTCTGAATATGTACACTAGAAATTGTAATTATTGAAGTATTATATCCGCTACTTTCTGAAATATAAATCAATTTACGGGTTAAAATAACTGTTGGATAATAATAGTAATAATATTATGTAAGTTGCCGTCAGTCGCAGAAACGCTAAGCGGCAAATCCCCTTGCGGCTACCGCCAAGTATGTGATAAGCCGAGCGCAGTCTTTAAGCTCTATGGACTGCCGATAATCGATCACAGTAAAACACTTCTGCAATGTAAACGATTGTAAGACACGGAAAAACGAATTTTATAAACACATGCTCTTTTAGCAACATGACTACCCCATCAAAGTTCCTGTACTATGCGTCACCAAATTTTAAGCATTTTGTGTATTTCGATGAAATCTCGCTATGGAACTTTTGGGTGGTAGGCAAAACTACTAGTTTTTGTACTTACAGGTTACAGAGAAAGTAAGTTTTTGCGCCCAGTGGAGAGTCAAATCTGAGACCTCTGGGCTGACGATTCCACCACCGAGAGGCAGAATGGGTGTGATATGTACAACACAGAGTATAACGTACAATTTAAAGGCCTTGTAAGCTGTCCCAATTTGCAGCTTAGTGTTAAGATACTCGTACTCAAAGGGACGAATATAAACTCTTGAACCGCAGGCTGAAGTTTGTTCCGCCATCAAGTCAGCAGGGTGGGGGGAGTTAAACTGTAAACTTTCTCTTTGCGAGAGGATATCGGTTCCCAAACAATGCACCGGCACTGTTTGCAAAACCTCTTATTAAATTAAGGGGGGGTTACCCTTCAGAGAGCCGGAGTTCATTGGGGTGTAAAGAACAGTATCAGAAGGAACATAGTGCCATATTGCTGACATCAGAGGTACCAACATCACTGAAATTGGAAGCTGAATTGCACACTTTACTTCTTTGAATATTGAACTTCCTTGCTTTTCGCTATCGGTCCTGATGTTGAAACTGTTCTAAGGATGGTCATATACAGACTTTTATCACTTTCATAATTTCCAGCTTTTAAAGCACCTGCAACGAGACTATAATGGTAGTATGTATTAGGAAACGAGCGAAGCTTTTTAATTACCACCCTAGTTAACTTTCATACGACAATTTATGCTCCACCATATACCTAATTTTATAGTTGAAATATTGTAAAATGTTCTACACTCTCCAGAGACAATGACCTACATATTCCATCAGCTCATATTTGGAATACTACGCAGGCGCTAAACGATCGATTCGTTTCCAGCACGTCACAGCGGCGTAATGAAAATGATAACCTTGGAGTGCTACGTAACATTGAAAAATAGAAAGCAAATTAAATATAATGGATTTCAGACGAAACTTGTATAAGTTATTTATTGTACAATTAGTGAAATTAATTTGCGGGACTGTGCTTAGTGCAATATTCTTGGAAGTTGATACTTTTGTATGTTTTGTGTAAGTTGCATCTTACTTAGGTGGAGTAAGTTGTATCTCACTGTCAGTAGTGTTCGATATTTTAGTTTTCTAAACTCGCGCTAGTTGCGTTTCGAGAATTAATCGATATTGCGCTTTCTCATTGCTGCATGAGAATTCTCTGATTGGTGGTACACCTGTTCTTTAATGAAAATTGAAATGTCCGATTGGATGAAGACCAGTCCTTTAATGAAAGTTTGAACTTAAGGAGGTCCATTAAAAGATCGCTATTAGACTTATTATTAATAGGTACATAAATTTAGGTATGGTCGAGCATAAAGACTATTACACAATAATTTAAATGCGAAATTTCAAGGCAACCAGTATTGGAACCGAAAAGTAAGACTTTGAAGATCTTACACTACCCGTTTTTAAATTAATGTACTATAGCTTTTTATTTTCTCCACTACTTACCTCCCTGTAGGGGGTAGTTTTGACCCCTTCAGCTGCTGTGGTGCGAGCTCTGCGGACCTTAGCACTCGTGGTACTTTTGACGTTACTAGAAGTACGTGGTGCCGAACATTCGTTGCGGAAGTTGTTTGGATTGAGTTGGACTCGGCGGAGCAGTGCTTCCCGATACTTATGGGAGATTGAGTACGTCTGAGCGATGCTTAGGTGGGTTTGTAGCGCATAAATGGCATATCCACTTCCCTCCTGGTGTATACTGGGGAGGATTGTGTATAATATAGCTATAATCTTCTGATTCCTGTGCGAGTGTAGACCAATCACAAGCATTAGTTCCCAAAACATTACACGAAAGCGAAAGTGCCCGACCTGTTTACATGCTCAAACCAGGTCAGTTCCCTGACCAACTTCAACGCAACGTCGACATACTTCACGTCTCAAAGAGTTTCTCGCAATATTCCTTCACGTCTTTTAAGTGATTAATTATTTCGAAACCCTGTGTGATGTCCCATAATTAATACCGAAGTTATGTCAGAAATAAGTTACTCTACGCATCTTACAAGTAACAAACTGTTATCTTTGTACATTCTTATGGAATTACGCATAAAATTTGGATAAAAAAAATTCTTTTTTGGAAATCGGCTGATCAAAAAACAAAATGTCATTCGACTTTTTTGTTTGTAATGCTTCTATGAAGCACATATTAGAAGGAATGTAATTACTTCCCTTCCATCCATTATTTAGGTTATAAAATTTAAACGGTGTTTTCAGATCTTTTACTCACTGATAATTTTGTACCTTTGCTATATTTTTTTCAAAAACCTTGCCAGTCTGTTTGTCTTAAGTGATATATCCTTGAGCGTTATATCGCACAATTCCTGTTAAAATAAGTCACCTGTTACAACAATACTTTAACTATCCATTTTAATTTTCCCCAAGCTACTTCTGTGTGATTGAGATAATACATGTATGGGGCAAATAGACGACAGTGTGGCCCAATAAAACCAAACATGCATGCGCTTTAAGAACCTCTTTAGGTGCGTTTGTTTCAACCATCCTATAAGGATCTGTTTTACGCATAGAACTGTCACTCTGAACCACTTTGTTCTGCAACCAGAATTTCATAGCAGATTTCACAGCACTCTTAGGTGGAGATTTATCTGCCCTTATACTCCCTCCGTACGACTTTACAACTGAGAATAAGAGAATTCAGCAGTGAGTAAACAGAGCGAACAATACTGAGGCAAGTTGGCTACGTAAACTATCAGGAAGCCTTTGTTTGTGGGGCTAAAAACCAATGAAGGAAGACGTGCTATTGAAAATTTTACCCGCTGATCTGCTAGAATGAGAATGGATTCAATCCATCTCTTACTGGGAACACTGTCTGAGAAGTTTTCCTTATTGCAGCAGTCTCCCTACTTTTCCCGCATGGTCTGCTAAAGTGACATCAATTAGTTATCTTGGCATCCAACTGGAAGTTAGAGGCGTGAAATGATCATTAGTTAAGCTTAGGAAGCCCTTCTTTTCGGATCTAAGATTCTGTTAAGATTAAGTAGAATTCTCAAACAAGTGTCTTATTTTCAATGAAAGCCATGAACATCAGAGATACATAAATCAGTCGTATAAATCATTTTTGTCACAAAATTTCTGGTCATTTCAGTTTGAAGTTGGAAAATAAAGCAATCAAAAGGCGTTTTTACTAATGCTTCCAAAGTAGACATATTTCTGGTTTGGCCACAAATGGTATATCAAAATTTCAATGGAAATACAAGCTTGAAGCTTCGTAAACATAAAATATTGTGACACATGACAATGTGACAAATCCCACGTCTAACACCTTGTGACAGAAGACACTTTTTCTGTCACTTTATTACTCTGAACTGACTCACAAACACACTTCTCTACATTTTCGTTAATACAATTTACAATTCGTCGTGACCTTGCAATTCGCAGTTTTGTCTTATCGTAATCTTGGTACAGCTTCCTTGCTGGCAGTTCTACTACTGTTTCACAAACAACTAGTTCCGACGATACACTCATTCAACACTTCAAGACTCACTAACTGCTAAAATTCAACACAATACTCAGCTCTTAAGAAGTGCTCTAACACTGGCTCGCTCGCTCTCTCTCTCTTTTATAGTTCAGGCCAAGTGCCGGTGAATTCTCTGGGAAATAAACATTTTTTCGAACAAGCCCGCGGTGAAAAGTTTCTCGAACAGTCTGAAATCGCTTTGTTGTGCCACGCTCATGGCAAAAACCGCTCCATTCTCGTTGGGCCGCGTGTTTACAACCAGTGGTGTGATGTAGCTTGACCTTGAGCGTTACTTTGACGGCGTCTGGTGGCCGATGACATATCTTTAACGCCACTGTTGATATACATTTAAACATTTTCTCAGATGAGGTATGGTTTCTTTTAAATGGCCCTGTTGTCTCACAGCACAATAAATATTGGAGCAGAGAGACTTCTCATTTAATAGTTCTGTTGCATGCTGGCAAAATCAGTGTATAATAGAACCAGTGTTTTTTCAGATTCAGCGCAAATTCCGAAAGCTACCAGAGATATATTCTGGTACCATTCTTTTCAAATGTTGGAGTATACGGACAGGGTAATTTCTAAAGGATTAACACCCCCCCCCCCCCGAATCTTACTGTGTGTATCTTCTATTTGTGAAGAACCCTAAAAAATAAAGTTTAAAAGGAGAATGCCACAGCATAGATGAACTTAAGGGCACTCGTAAAAACAGATATAAACATTGCAGAAGGGCTTAGCATGTGAGTAGAAAATTGATCCGAAGATGCAATGTTACTTTTATTCGTGAGTAAGTAATAGGGAAGTTACGGAACTAAAACGTTTCATTGGAATAGACAGTGTGCGGAGCATGTATATGCGCGATCCGCGGCCTCACCATAAAGCGAACGCATTGCAGCCGGTGACTAAAAACCTGTGGGGTTGCATATATTACATTAAATTACCATAATTGTCTGCTAAGTGGTTTTCGAACAAATCCTGAGATTACATTTAAGAATATAAACTTATAATTTGAAGAGAAAATCTATACGTCTACCCTTCGAGGTAGAATTTTTTTCAATCACCCTTTGATTGAAATCAGGTATCTGAAACTGATGACCAGAATTATTTTCGGAGATATAAAGAATATGTTGGCGTTGAAGGTCATCAATTTCAACATCTGTTGTGATGCAGGTAATCTAATGTAAGTTAGTACAGTAGTTAGTGTTCTGTACCCGTGACTTGCCGGTCGTTTACGAGTAATTCTGGCGAGGTCCTCGCCCGGTCGGGTGCCAATCTACGAACGCACTGCTCTAAAGTACTATTAACGCAGACAATATATTGTAGACAACACGTTACAAAATTAGGATCGGTAACTCGTGGCTCTTAGAACACTCACTCACTTCGGTTGTGTTTTAACTTGAGCTTCTCGTTAATAAACTAAAGAGAAGCCCAAAAACATCCGAACGCTGCGCGATGTTTTTCCACTACCCACACAATCACGATAAAGTAACTGCTATAGATTCCTTGTTTTTCTCTGCTCTGAAAGTGCAGTATTGAGCTCACGTGAAAACTTCTTGAGTTATTACTAGTGTGTTTTAGTATTTTGTCCTGTGCTTAGTCACAAAGTGTATTATAGCCCAGCATTTGTTTCCTACTGCACAGCGTGTATTTATTTATGATTTGTATGTGTTAAGTCAGTCAGGTCGTCAACTGAAAGTGCGATTTGCAGAAAGATTTCCTGGTGATCTGGGGTAACTTAAAGTAGAAAGTGTAAAAGACAACTCCACACGCCCTGGAAGAATTAAAACTAAATATCCGTCAAGAAATTGCCAGCATTTCTCAACGTGACTACGGTGAGTGATGGGTTGTTTCCTAAAGAGGTGCCAAAAAGTATGGACAACGACGGTGGCAGTTTCAGCATCTCCTTTAATAACATTAGTAAGTAAAGCCTTTAAAGGTAGTTTTAAAAATGTTGTATGCTTTCATTCGCGCTGTTCTATGACAGTGGCAGTCGGCGATGAGCGCCGAGGTTGCATACAGGCAAAACAGTGCAGCCGGTTCGGAGTGTGTTGGATCACCCGGTTAGTACTCTAAATACGTCTGTTGCGCAACGCATTATTAAGTTTTTAACCAATGCAGGGGTTAAACCTTCAGAGATTTTAACTTGTTTAAGGGCACAGTTTGGGGACACTACACTGTTACAGAATCGAGAGTTTACTTGGGCCAGGCATTTAAGGGTGGCCGAGAATTTGTGGAAAACGAAAGTCATGCTCGACACCCAAGGTCAAATCTCACAGATGACAACATCCGTGCCGTTCGAGACCTTATTGAAGGTGATCGCCGCTCCACTGTTGAAGAAATCGCATCAGAATTTGGTTGATTTTCTTCATGATCGACGTACAGTGACTGCAGCTTACTATTGCCAATTGTTAAGGTCTGTAAAAGCTGCCTACTGAAGGAAAAGACATCGTATGCCCATCAGAGATGTCATCCTTCTCCAAAACAATGCAACGCCTCACACCGCCAATTTGACAATGGACACAATGGTGGCCATGCACTGGGAAACCCTTGAACATCCTCCCTATAGTCCAGACTTGTCCCTCCCCCAGACTATTTTTTGTTTGCATCCATGAAAGAATCGCTTGGAGGGAAACATTTCGAAAGCGCCGACGACGTCGATGAGCATGTGCGCAATTGGTTGGCGACGCGCCCTCAAACTTTTTTTGAAGAAGGAATGTTCAAGCTTCCAAGACGCTGGCAAAAATGTGTACAGTGTGAAGGAAGCTATATAGAGAAATGTTGATGTAGTCACAAATATTTTTAACAAAATTACCGTTTATATTTGAATCACCCTCGTATCTATTAATTGTTCCCGAGAATGTTTATATCGTTGTTTATTTAATGGACCACTGGCTGCCAGATGTAAGTGCAACCAGAGGCATGAGTCCAACTTCAGATATTGCAGTGTACCTAGAATTTTTTACAGATGCACTCACTCGCTGCGTTTCTGTCAGGGGCCATGAGCTGGTGGATAGACTATATTTCCAAGCCGATGTGCGTGTAAGAATAGGGCATGTGTTTGTGAAGATAAAGAAAATGAAATGAAATTGTAGCGCCGTGGTAGGAATTTGCAGCAGTGAAACAGATGTAGGGATGTGGAAACAGAACTGTCTAATGTACGGTATGCCCCATCTCCCTCTGGGACCCAACCCTACCGTGAAGACAGGAGGGGAAGATGAACAGCCTCCCTCGCCATCCTAAAATCTAAAGCGTATCACCCCACCTCCGCACATTTGTCTGCGTCACTAGCTGTGTTCTGTTCCGCCTGTGGCACGTCGATGAATACCTCCAGCAACTTCAGCTATTGCGAACTAACTCGGTCTTCGGGCGCATTATTCCTTCACTACGAAATCGCTTTTCCTCGAATTAAAATAGTCTCTTTAATGCATAAAGGCGTTAAATTACCATATGCGAATTATCACCTGTTTTATGCAAATTATCAGGTCATTTCTTGTTATTCAGCATCGCCAACAGCATTCCATGAATAGCTGGAAAACAATATTGCACATTGCAACAAGAGTATGACAGCAGTTAAGATGCGAGTATACTTCTAAGACCTGCAGCGCGGTTTACACAAATTGATATTTCCAACATGCAGCTGAGTTTGACAGTTTCTGTTCCCTATGTTCTCGTCTGTTGGACAAACACATAACAAGTTAGCATCCCTTTCTTTATCAGAAACACAAACAAATGCGAGTGCTGATTGAAGACAGTCCATTTGTGTGTCCAACAGGTGATAAGTAAATGTTAACTAAACATAAATTGCCTAAACACTGGAAACCAGTAAAATGGGTAGCTGCAAATCAAAATAAGGAAACTATATTATGGGTAGCCCGTAAAAGCTATTAAAATATTTATTCCCATGAATTATTTTGTTGTATGCAGTAATCAGTTAAACATACTTATACCAAAAAAGAAAAATATAATTTAATTTCTGTGATTTTGGTTAAAAAATATTTTATTCAAATCATAAAACTCTATATTAATGTATATTCCCCTCCAAATTTTTCTTTCTATATCCAAAGTTAAATATTTTATAAAGAAAAAATAAAAAATAAACTCAAACTTCAAAATTAAGTTTAGTAAATTAAAGCTATTTATGGGCACCAACCCAAGATCAGCCCATAAAGCTATAGTCAAGACTTTGTCTGTGAATGGAAGTGTACTTTTACTTATTGCCACCCGTTGTTTGAATTATTGGATTGCTCCTTCGTCTCTGGCATGTAGTGAGAACGCCATGTTTCATTCACTTCATGAAACGTCGGAGAAACTTGTTGGAGATTGTTTAAACAGGTTTAAACCCTCTTAGGAGATATTCATTTAAATGAACTTCTGATCAATGTACAAACGCGGTACTCCTCAAGTGGAAAGCTTTTAAAAATCAAAAGTTGATGTAAAATGTAGTGGACATGGTCTATCGGGGTCTTTGTGCTGTCAACCGACCGGCGTACGTTTAATCCGTGATCATTGAGTGTGGGCATTGTGAATTTTTATCACAGTCTCGCCGATCGTAGCGGTTTTGTGGCCCCCTGAGCGCTCATCAACTGTAATGGACGTACAGCCACGCTTAAATTTTGCAGCCCACTTTTTAAGCATCAAAAATGAAGGGGAAGGATTTTTTGATGTTGAACATAACTTCATTCGCATTTGCGTTTGGTTTCAAACGCTTCAAAACGAAGTACTTTATAAGAGCTTGTATTTCAGTTTTATGTATTTTGTAGTTGATGATGGTGATAATCAGTCTGAGACGATTTGTCGAATGTTTAAGATTGAAGAATTAAACCGTTAATGAATCTTTTTACTTAAAATTGTAACTATTGAATTATATCAGCTAGCACCCGACGTATCCAGACTTTGCGGTTTAAAAATACGTGTTTCGATAATAATGGTAATAATAGCAGTAATATAATAGTGGTGGCGGCGGTGGCGGTGGCGGCGGTGGCGGTGGCGGCGGTGGCGGTGGCGGCGGCGGAGGAGGAGGAGGAGGAGGTGGTGGCGGTGGCGGTGGTGGCGGCGGCGGAGGAGGAGGAGGAGGAGGTGGTGGTGGTGGTGGTGGTGGTGGTGGTGGTGGTGGTGGTGGTGGTGGTGGTGGTGGCGGCGGCGGCGGCGGCGGTGGCGGCGGCGGTGGTGGTGATTACTAGTAGTAGCAGTGTTAGTATTGTCACCCTCACTTCGACAGAGAAATAGAAGCAACTCGAATGGCCCTTCAACATCTTTTGTGTAGAATCTTACATTTTCATCAAGCAGTTATTCTGTGATTCCAGGGCGACAGTTATAGCAATTACTTTCAAGTTGTCACCAAAAAACCAAACAATTGTAGAATGTTGGAAAATCCGTAACCATCTAATAGCAGTCAAAAACACCCAGTCTTCCAATGAATACCAGCTCACTGTGGTAATGACAAAGCTGAATATTTTTAGAAGGGTACCAGCGGTGTACAGAAATCTATAGTTAATTTACTATTTTATGCAGCTAAAATATTACTCGGCTCTGGATAAAAAATTATTGCAAAGTTTTACTATCAAAAATCAAAAAATAAAAGACGGAAACCACCAAACATTGAAACAATTCCTAAGTCCTCGAAAAATGGCAGTTGCAACCTTCAGGTTGATTATGGGACATACCTGGCAAAACATTTGAACATAATTAGTCAACAAGAAAATGATGATTTTTTTTTAATAAACGTCCTCTAACATTGTGTCATATCGGACGAATGAATGAAATGAAATTGGTGAAATAATGCTCAAATGAGCCCGAGGTCTATGGAGCTTTAAGTTACCCGACATTCGTCTTCTCAGGGTAGGGAAAACCTCGGAAAAAAACCTTACCCGGATAACTTACCCTAAGCGAGATTCGAACTCACGACCTCTTGAACGTGAGGCAGACACGCTAACCATCACGCTACCGTGGCGAGCGCTGATGCTGATGATGATGATGATGATGATGATGATGACGACGACGACGACGACGACGATGATGATGATGATGATGATGATGATGATGAAGATGAAGAAGAACAAAGAATACTTAAACAAAAGTTGGCTAATTTAGCAACACTTAAAAATGCTAAATATTATTTAAATAGTTCTCCACTTGTAAGAGTATATTCTGTCAAGGACTTAGGTGTTACCATGACCCAGAATTTCTCTTTTAATCAACACATTAGAAATATAACCAATGGTTCCTTTAAGAAATTGGGTTTTGTATTCAGGATCTGTAGGGACTTAAAAGATACTCAGGTTATGCTAATTCTATACAAAAGTCTTGTTCGTAGTAATTTGGAATATGCCTCAGTTGTATGGTCCCCAATGTATAAATGTTACAACAATCAAATAGAGAAGATAAAAAAGTGCTTCAGATACTTATATTACAAAACTCATGGTGTTCTTATTTATAATAATCAGAACTTGCCGTATAGGCAACTGCTTAATGAATTCAAAACGACACTTTCTGATCGTAGAGTAATAGCTGAACAATTATTTCTGTATAAACTCATAAATGGCCTGGTATCCACTGAAGAACTGGTTGACAGAATATATTTTAATGTCAGTACTGCTAATTTTATAAACCGTCACCTGTGTGCGAAATACAATAAACCTTCAACTAAAATACAGCTGGATTTTAGCTTACCTTAAAAGCAGTTCAAAAACAATTAAACATGGGAATTATTTGTATGCGATTTTCAGTTGTATCTCTTAATGTTATCTGCAGAACATTTGCAATTCTAGTCTTATATGATAGTATAATAGATGTTTTATTTTAGTCTTAGTTTCTTAATACTTTATTGTATTCTCTATTATATTCAAACTTATTTAATTATTGTTTACTCTGTTGTATCACTTATTCGCTTGTTGTTATTTATTTATCGTCGCTTTAAATACTAGGTCATTTCGTGATGTCTTGGTATACACAAGCATAAACAGGTTAACACGACAACAATGTAACAAATTAGTGCGATTAGAAAAAGAAACAAGTGAGGTTCCTGAGGCCATCCTGCACATCCACTGGTACATTGAACGACTCTCTTGGCAGTTTCATCGGTGATTCCCTGTGATAGTGGGAGGGTAACCCATACCTCACTTACTCATTATATCGAAGAGAATTTTGACCTCTTGGGGAGTTTCAGATCAGTCGAACTAGACTGTATGTGAAATAAAGGTCAGGTAACCTCTAACCTGTAAGTGCCCATTCAATTCATTCATATCCTGTGGAATTAAGGACGTTAAGCAGCTTTTTTTGAACTCGAGTAGGTACTCCTAATTTTCATTTTACGTTCTGTATAATATGGATGAAGTCTTTTTGAGTGTATTCAGAAGAGCTTCTAGATCGTTAGAGTATTGGAGAGTTAGTATACCTATATCAGTATTGCCTACAGTGTTTTCAAGGAAGCTTTTGAGTTCGAGAAGATTAAGTGTTAAAGCTGTGAGGTTCTGCTTCCATGACGGATTTGACGGTTTCAATAATTCTGCATAAGAAGTTATTATTTCTGTTCTTCTTCCCTTTTTAACAGTATGTATTATCTGAAATTGTGGCTGTTCTTCAACATCGCGATCCTTACAAAGATCTGGGGGTTCGAGTGGTTCAGCTAGTATTGGTATTTTGTCAGCAGTTATTTCTATGAAAGTTTCGCTAGAGAAGGAAGCTGGGATAGGGCGTTTTAGATTAAAAATGCTGGGCTCCTTTCCTGCTGTGTGACATTTAGGTTGGGTTTTTGGTATCGAAGCATTTTTATCATTATATTCTCTTCTTAACTGGGAGATGCTGGTGTACGTGCAAGTTCCTTTGAGGCCTATTAAATTTCTTAGGTACTGGTATTAGCTGTGGAAACTGCTATCTTCGCGTGGCAGATCAAAATCGTGCTTGCAGTATTTAGCAAGGTGCCCTTTTGTTTGCATAAAAAACACGTGGAAGAGGCGTAAATCAAGTAGTTTGTACCATCGTAGTTTATGTTAAAGCTAGTAGGTAACTTGGCAAGGTCATCTGGGGAAACATACATTTGTCTTCTAAAGCTTAAGATAAGGGAAAATCCAGGTTCGATGATTCCTGCCCTTATATAGGTAATACTGGACACAGGTTTGACTCCACATTCATTTAATGCCTTCGGTTTTGTATCATTAGGTATGATAAGGCACACGTTTGAGAGTACAACCCGCTTAATGTTATTAGTGGTCTTAGTTGGCAAGATATATTGTTAACTCGTATTACAGTGTTTTGATATTAAATCTTCTGCCAATTTGGCACCTGAGAGATGCACATACACTTATTTGCTTGATTAGTATACAAATTACAATGTCTTGTCTTCAATAATAGCTTAATATATAGTTTATTTTTAGTTTATTTGTATTTCTTCTTGTATTCTTGTTTTGCATTTAGTCAAGTTTGTTTAAATAAATTACATCTAGCTACTGTAATTGGAGCTTTGCTCTGTTGTAACACAAATAAATGATATTGAGATCCTAACCTTTAATTTGCGATACCACAAGTGCAATGCAGGGTTATGGCAAGTTCTTACCAATAGTAAAATACATGTATTATAGCTGGAAATAAACGGAAAGTTTCGCTACACCGGAAAGCGAGTAGCGGTAGGAAGAGCAGGGAATGGAAGGATATAAGGACAGGTAGCGTCCGGGCTCCGGAAATCAATAGGCAGTAGGTTAGAGTTCCGGAAACCAAAGTACGCTTCGGTAGTTGAAATGTTGCTTAAGGAAGGGGAGGAAATGAAGACCAGTAGCGAAATGAAGAAGAGCCAATGTCGACAGGAATGTAGCTAGTGAGGGTTCACGTAATCAGCACTTCAGCGACCAAGAGAAGAAAATAAGTTAAGGACACCAGGAGGTGATTTTGCTTTTGCCATACTCAAGTTATATGATTAATGCAATTTCAGTTTTTGCTGCCAAAATTATCCTGATTTAAATGCAATTTGGGGTGTTTAGAGGACAAATGTTTTTAAATTTAATAAGTGTATATTATTTAAAAGTTGTTGTGCAAAAGTGGCATAAGTATAACCATATTTTCTAACAAAAACTTTTCTAGCTCATACTTGTGCAACTTTCTGCATAAGCTTTGACTTTATAGCCATCTTATTAATTTCTCTACTACTAAGTAGGGGAAGTATTCTATTCCACCCAAAAATTCGATGTCGAGAATTCGAGAATTCATCGGAAATATTTTTGAAACACCCTGAATAAAAAAAAAAAAGCCATTTTCGGAAAAAGTTCCGTATGTGTGTCAGTCTGTGTACAGCATAACTCAAAAACGAAAAGACGGTTAAAAAACAAAGTTTAATATCTTTCAAGAATGTAATACGAAGATTTTGTAGAAAATAGCCCCACCTTTACATGGACAATTTTTGGAAAATTTTGAATTTCCTGAAAATGGCTCGCGATTTTGATTAAAATGCCATATGTTTTTAAGATATTTCTATGACAAATGAGCATAGGCTATAGCCAGAAAATTCACAATATACATTTCATTTGTCATAAGAATATCTCGAACATGCCATTTTAAACAAAATCGTTAGCCATTTTATAGAAAATCAATTTTCGAAAAATTTCCATGTAAAGGGTAGTTTAGGGTGGAGCTATTTTCTTCAAAATCTTCGTGTCGCATTCTTAAAAGACATTAAACTTAAATACCTATTTTGGTTTTTACCCGTCTTTTCGTTTTTGAGTTATACTGTTCAGACTAACAAACACTCAAGTCATACACACGCGCGCTGACCTTTCTCTAAAAATTATTTTCAAGTAAACAGTTGTAGAGTTGAAAAAGAACGTTCAATCCCCCTGTCTCCTAACTGCTTTTTTGTTGTTTAACGTCGGCGGTGTGCTGGAATTTCGTCCCTCAGGAGTTATTTTACATAACAATAAATCTATCACATGCAGCTGTCGTTTTTAAGCACCTTAACCACCGGCCTGGACCGGATTTGAACCCGCGAACTTGGAATCAGTAGGTCAACGTCCTACCGAGCCACCCAGACCGACATCGTCACCATCATGAACCTTTAAGATAGGCCAGGTAGGCCTGTTTCGGCTCAGAAAGAATCTTCCCAGCGTCTCCGCGGTCTTCCAACTTCTCTCCTACCAACTGGTTTGTACTGCAAGGCCTGTTTGGTTAGTCTTTCTTGTGGCATTCGGGAGATATGCTATCACTTCATTTTGTACTCCCTGATTTTGTCGTTTAAATTAAATATTTTAGTTGCTCTCTTATTGTATCACTTTTAATATGATCTTTGAGACTACAACCAGCTACGTACCTTAAAATTTCATTTCAACGTTTCAATTATTGTTTTATCATTCTTGTTCAAGATCCATCTCTCGGCTCCATAAGATATAATGGGCAATGCCATAGTTTTATAACATTTTAATACAGTATCTCTTCTTGTTTTGTTTTTCAACGTTCCTTTTTTGGTGCCACATATGTTTCGAAATTCACATACCTTCTGTTTTAAATCTCACTCATATTCATAAGAAATATCACATCCTAAGTAGCTCAAATATTTCACTTCGTTTTTGAGGAGTACTTTTAATCGCGTTGGGCATTTACCAATGAAGGCCATTACTTTCGTTTTCTGTGCTGAAATAATCAAATTGCACTTTAGCATTTTTTGTCAAGTTGGTACAAAGCTATTTGTAGTCTGTCTTCAGTATCTGACAGAATGATCTCATCAACTGCAAACAGGACTGTATTTAGTATCGTTAGACGTAACTTAAAATCTAGTTTCAACTACGCCTGTCACACGGCAACTGTTGCGTCAATATAAACATTAAAGGGCATTGGCGACAGCGGGCAGCACTGTCTTACACTTAGGTAGCTAGTTCCTTTCCTAAAACCATTATCCATGCTGATATGTACAAGTCCCCCCATGCATTTTCTTTACTATTAAAATTAAATGTTCAGGATATCCGTTTTCGGTCAGTATATCCTATAGCTTTTGCCGTATAACCTTATAGAATGCTTTTACGTAGTCAACAAAAAATAGTATATGGGTCCCTAAGTAAAATTCTTTTCCTATTTGTAGTTGTTTTATTACTAAGACGTAATCGGCACAGGATCTACCTTGTCTGTGTCCGTGTTGTTCATTGTTAATTAGTAATTCAGTTATTACATTTAATCTTTTTGCTAAACGTTTAGCTAGAATTCAAGTGACTGATTACCTATAAATTTTACACTCATTCTATTTCCTTTTTTACTTTCTCTATTACCTTTAGTGAAGTAGAGGAAATATTATATTACACCCAAAAGTTTGATGTCGAGATTTCACCGGAAATATGTTTCGAGGCCCCCTGAATCCTTTTTGTTTTCTTTCCTCGATTACCCTCCCCTTATGTAGGGCTAACTATAGTCAGACACCTGTCGGGGAGCAGGTGGTCAGCCAAGCACCAGGTATGAGGAAGAGGATACGAAATGGATGATTCGAAGGGTGATAATGGAGCAATTGGTGGAATGAATGACTGGGGAAATCGGAGAACCCGGAGAAAACCCGCCCAGACGCCGCTTCGTCCACCACGAATACCACATGCGGATCCCGCCTAGGTGGTAGGCGAGCGATCTAACCACTCAGCGGCCATTATACCCCCGGAATACAAAAAAGCATTTTTAGAAAAAAAGTCCGCGTGCGTGTTTGTATGTGTGTGTCAGTCTATGGACAGAATATCTCAAACGAAAAATCGGTTAAAAACCAAAGTTGCTATTTAAGGTTGTCTTTCAAGGATGCGACACGAAGATTTTGAAGAAAGTTGCTCCACCCTAAACTACCCTTTACATGGAAAACTTTTCGAAAATTTTTATTTTCTTGAACATGGCTCTAACGATTTTGAGTAAAAGCCATGTGTGAGATATCTTGAATTTTCTGGCTATAGCCCATGAAGTCCTGTTTATTCTGGATGACTTTTGCACAACTGGTAAACCGTAAGAGATAGACCAAATCTTACTCTAGAAAAATATAGATCTTGCCAAAATACACAATTTATGTATGCATGGATTTTTTTTTTTTTTTTTTTTTTTTTTTTTTTTTTTTTTTTTTTTTTTTTTAAGAGTGAACCATTTCGGAAATATGACTTGTTATTTGTGAGAGTTTTGGAGAAGTTATACTTCTGTCAATTATAACATCGTTATTCATTTTCTTATGTTAACCGCGCAAAGAGAATGGAATCTCAAAGCTTTAAAACATTTGACTATCGCTCAAAGCCTACTGTATTCTAATATTCCCCTTGCTCCTACAAGGAAATAAGCAGTAAGATAATTTCTGCCAATGTTTATCTCAACTAAGACGAAGAAGTTATAGGAATAGAAATTTTTAAATCATGTAAGTGCAACACATTATATTTTAAAATATTGGCTTTATTACAGCAGTTTACAGCGTGATATTCCTATGCAAATACTGCGAATGTGCATTAAGGAAGAGTTTTGAGTATATGGGAAGCCAATTTGCCATTTTAAGACATTGCTTGAAGTAATTATATTCATATGTGAATAATCTAGAACTGCATGCAAAACATGACACCACTGCATGTACGAAAAGGTAAACAGACAACTATACCATATCCTTGCTATACATACGCTACCTGTGAAGGCCAGTAGAATGCTTCCCAAAGCTGCGGGGACTGTATAAATGGATGTGAGTGTATATAGAAGGTAGATAAGATATTGCATTCCACCCGCTTCAACTCTGAGGTATGAATGAGAGTGTGAATTTGTTATCTAATGCACAAAACCCAACGAAATCTACACCATTGCCGGTGACATGTTCCAAAGATAAAAGGCCACCACTGATATGACTTTGGTAGCCACAGGAAGAGTAATAGAATAATGTCTTAGACAAAGGTAGAGGCAAATGAAATTAAATTATAATTCAAGTTAAAGAGGTTATTCATGCATCTTAGGGCATCCTGTTAGTAGATAAAATTAATTATAATTATATAAGCTAATGACTGCCTGGTCAATATCTGTGGTACACTAGAGATAAACAATACATTTATCTTGCTTGGCCTTGTCCAGGTTTCATTTACTCTACCAAGAAATAACACCTGACGCGCTCGCATGCAATGCATGCCAGCTCAGTAGCATTCACTGGGGTGCTATGAGCGGTTTTTTGGTGGGTGTATCTTCCCCTCAGTGGTACGTCACCTGTGTTAAAAAAACCGAAATAAGTCAGCTCATAGGAGCTTTTCTGTTCAGTCTACCCTTCACTTTGCCCTTGGTTTGTTGCGATTTTCTCTAATAGGAGGCAAATGCAGGGGAGGTTTTTCATCTACCACGAATGCCTTTCATTTCCCTTTCTCCTCATCTATCACAATAAGATGCCGATATACGCAGGGATTCGACTGGAATATTTCATGTTGTATCTTTGAATCTGTAGATCTGTGGTGCAGGAAGTCACGCAGTATTCGTCTTGTCAATTGAGGAAAACCTCGTACAAACAGCTCCGTGAGACGCTTACAGATCTCTTACGGAAGTAAATGATGGCCCCTTTAAATGTTTATTCATCGTGACATCACTCCCAATGAATAATGTTAACGTGCTGGTCTCTCTAATAACAGAACTGTGCGATACTCCTACTTAAGCGCTGAGATGACAGTTCAATTCTTACTGCGTTTCTCGAAAATGCAAAACCCATTAATTCTAAGCTTAACTGTGTGAGATGTGACACATTAGTTAACCACTGGCATGTTCTAATCCATTAATCATAAATGCTTGGTGTGTATATGAATAGCCTTGAACCTATAAAGCTTTTTTGTGGCATACGCAATCCTACGAATATCAAAGGAAAGAATTCTATATAACGTTCATATCACTTTCTGTACCAACTATACCGGACGAAATGACTCCGCCGTAGCCTGTGAGAATCGCATTTAAGAGATTTTGGGTTCAATTCTTGTCGACTGCCCACCCTGGTGGGATTCTGGTGAAGTGACAGTGTGAACTAAGTGAAGTCACAATGGAAATTGAACTACTTACATTAGTGAAGTGACTATGAACCAAGGAAAGTTGCAATGAAAGTTGAACTAGATCCATTAGTGAAGCAACTGTGAAAATGTTGCTACAAAAGAGAAACATTGACACCTATACACACATTACTTGTATTATCTAACATCTCAAAAGATGAAGGTAACCTCAGTTTATTACATACATATAGCAAAACGGATAATAATTAATAACCATTTTACTCACTAGATGGTATATTAGATCAAGAATTCTACTCACAATCTCTCGCGGAGGTAATTAACATTGCCTAACGAATTCGGTTAATTAACACCTGATGCACGATATCAGTGCACGTCCATTGAATGATGCCACCCAGATTCCGTACTTCTATTATGTATTTTAGTTACCTCTAAAGGATAAGTAGTTACTATTCTGGTTACTTTTGTGACCGTTAATGGGTAAAATTACTGTTGACTTCTATTACATTAAGGTAACTGTTACAATGTATTTTCGCCCTATCCCTGCTCTGAATACGACGAAAATTATAATAAAAAATCTAATGTGTTGCACTCGCATGACTTTCTCTACTTTTGTACTTAACCATTCTAACAAACTCATATTCCTATATCTCCATGTTAGTTAAGATAAACATTCGTACAAATTATCTTATTGCTTATGTCCTTGTAGGTGCAAGGGGAATGTTAGAATACAAAAGGCTTTGTGCGACAGTCAAATCTTTTTGACCTTTGACATTCCGTTCTCTTTGCACGATTAACATATAAAAAATGAACAACGTTGTTGCATTTCGCTAAAGTTCTGTTTTCCGAAACTCACACATATAACAAGGAATATCTCCGAAATGGTTCACCGTACAAGAAAATTTATTGAGACATAAATTGTGTATTTTAGCAAGATTACATTTTTTGTATAGTATGATTTGGTCTATCTCTAACGGTTTACGAGTTATGCAAAAGTCGTCCAGAGCAAATACGACTACAGGGGCTATAGCCAGAAAATTCAAGATATACATTTCATTTGTCTCAAACATATGGCATCTTAATCAAAATCGTTAGAGCCATTTTCAAGAAAATTAAAATTTTCGAAAAATTTTCCATGTAAAGGGTAGTTTAGGGTGGAGCTATTTTCTTCAAAATCTTCGTATCACATCCTTGAATGACATTAAACTTAAATACAAACTTTGGTTTTTAACCTAATTTTCGTTTTTGTGTTATGCTGTCCACAGACAGACAGACTGACACACAGACACACACACACACACACGTACCTTTTTCTAAAAATGCTTTTTTTTTGGATTCAGGGGGCCTCAAAACATATATTTCCGGTGAAATCTCGATATCGAATTTTTGGGTGGAATACAATACTTCCTCTACTTACCAGTAGAGGAAGTAAAAAGTAGATCTGAAAAACTAGATATCAAAGCAGCATGTGATAACACTCCCTTAAAAGTTTCTTTGACCCAATATTCTTGAATCTCGGCAGACTGCAGCTAGTTACCAACGACTGCTTTTTTACAAATTTTGTCTGTCATAAAACATGACATTCACAATAATAATAATAATAATAATAATAATAATAATAATAATAATAATAATAATAATAATAATAATAATAATAATAATAATAATAATAATAATAATAATAATAATAATAATAATAATAATAATAATAATAATAATAATAATAATAATAATAATAATAATAATAATAATAATAAAAACTCTGCAGATGGGCAACAACTGATAAAGGGGACACTGTAGACTGAGGACTTATCAGTTTTATAGCAATTCATAAAATGCTACAATAGGCAAACTATTAAATGGAAATAATGTACTATGTAACCAAAAATAAAATGAGAAATAATTTAAAAAATTAATATATTAAAATACACTCATAGTTTCCAAAAATATACGAAACTTAAGTATGTTTTCTTTGGGAACAATTTGCAACACTGAACTGAGAAAGACTATGCATATTTTAAACTTACCTAACTGCCCTGGGAAGTATAATTTTATTGTTAAAATATTTAAATTGGTAAAGGCCACAAAAAATAATGACTACATTGAAAAAAATGTATACAATTTTTAAGCAACCTTACTACAGGTTGTCAGTTTGAGCATATGTTTAATAAGCAGTGAGCTTAAAAAGTCACGTGTGTATGTGTGTGTGTGTGTGTGTGTGTGTGTGAGAGAGAGAGAGAGAGAGAGAGAGAGAGAGAGTGAAAGAAGTGTACGAACTTCAAGGTTCCATGATTAGTAGTTCTTGAAAACAATGTATCTATGCACATTAAATTTATATATTAATGTTTGTATAGGTCGAACGATCCTAAATACAGTCCTATTTGCAGATGATCTGATCATTTTGGCAGATACTGAAGACAGACTACAAGTAGCTTTCTACGAACTTGACAAAACAATGTCAAAGTACAATTTGATTATTTCAGCAGAGAAAACGAAAGTGATGACCTTCATTGGTAAATACCCAACGCGACCAAAACTGCTCCTCAAAAACAAAGTGCTAGAACAAGCGTAATATTTTAGCTACTTAGGATGTGATATTTCGTATGAATATCATAGAGATTTAAAACAAAAGGTATATCAATTTCAAAACATATGTGGCACAGATAGCGAACATTGGTAAACAAAACAATATGAGATACTATATTAAAATTTTATGAAACTATGGCACTGCCCATTATGTTATGGAGCTGAGACCTGGACCTTGAATAGAGATGACAAAAACTGATTGAAACGGCAGAAATGAAATTCTTGAGGAACGTAGCTGGATGTAGTCTCAAAGATCATATTAAAAGTGACACAATAAGAGATCAACTAAAAATATTTAATTTGAACGACAAAATCAGGGAGTATAATATGAAATGTCAAAATCATATTTCTCGGATGCCAGAAGAAAGACTTGCAAAACAGGCCTTGCAGTACAAACCAGTTGGTAAATAACAGATAATGGAAGACCACAGAGACACTGGGAAGATCCTTTCTGAGCCGAAACAGGCCTACCTGGCCTATCTTGCAGGTTGATGATGATGATGATTATAATGGTGATATACCACGTCAGCAGTTAGGGAACAGGGGGATTGACTTTTTCAATTTTTACTACTGTTTACTTGAAAATTGGCACACCTGATATGAATAAATAAATAAATTACTGCAAAAATTCAACGTTAGCTCAGACAGTTTCTCAGATGAAAGAATTAAATACTTTTAGTTAGAAAAAAAAAGTTTAAAAAACTGCTTCCCATTAGTAGTAATAACATAATCCGATACTTAACTAAATTGACAATAAATTGAGCTATTTCATTGGTTTGTTATTACTTGCAGAGTAATACGATTTTGTTTTTATGAAGTTGTTAGTGTTGAATTTACTTTTCTTTTCAGCCCAAATTATTTTTTGTGATCCAATGAATAAGGCAATCATCCAAAGCATATTTGAACATTTAAACAACACGTTTGAGGTTATGTATGCAAATTTACCAAGAAATCACATTAAAACTGAAGTGTAAGGAATAAATGTCATACAAAATGCAAGACAGAGAGAGAGAGAGAGAGAGAGAGAGAGAGAGAGAGAGACAGAGACAGAGAGACAGAGAGAGAGAGAGAAGCACCAGTATGTTGCACCAGTGTGGTTAAAATGAAGTGCAGGGTGACTTAAGCAGGTCGTTGGACATTTAAAAATGGCGGGTTCGGAAAATGTTTGGCCAAAGTGATTCACATGATTTAGAATATAATTCAAAAACTAAAAATGTCATGTTCACCTACAAATTTAGTCCTTAGGATGCTAATATACGCCACTGCTTTGTTGAACAACAAAGCCAGAACATTCCACATACCCTGCCTTCCCTGTTATGTACGCGACGACTGAGAGGGTTGGTAAAATGCAAGGACAGCATATGTGGTATCCAGGGTACGTGGTGGAGAAAGTAATGAAATGCAATGTTTCTATTGAACGCTTCGAGAAGGCTGAGTGAAACTTCGAAAAGGTATTAATAAATAATGAAAATAGCAAGCAATCAGCAGGGAAAGCAAAAGTTGGCAAAACTTGGCGAAGCATTCCAGAAAACTTGGTAGCGTTCTAGAATCCCCATCCTCTCAAGTACTTCCAGTTGAAGGAGACTGCTATTTATACCAATATCATTGTTCTTTTTGTGTGAGCTTATGTTTTTGTGGCTCTTTCTGAGCAGCTACAAAAACTTGGTAGCATAATTTATGACGGCATTTTAACTGTTAATGCGTCTGTTCAGTTGGCTTGCAGCCCTGTTGCGGTTTGCTTTCGTTATGGTGCAAAACTGCACGGCTCATGAATTGCAGCATTGCTGATTGAAATCACGTCCACTATTTAGAGGTCTTTGCCCCGGCGTTTTCTCATAAAGCTCGGAAATAAATGTTTCCTGAAATATGAATCATGCCTTCTTATTTGTGTTTTGTCTAGCTCTTGTAAAATGCAGTTTCTATGTTCAAAGTGAAGGATGTAGGTAATTTATTCACCGAACGAGTACAACTCTAAGCTTCGCTCACACCAACGGAGGTCATGAAGCCTTGTACTCCTGAATGGAAGGTCTGCTGTTCAAATCCCGCGAGAACCCTGAATGAGGTTTCTTCCAGGTCTTACTGGAAAATACATCTGAGAGTTAATGTTGTGGTCATTACTAGAAATGGCGAAGGTTAGTGTGAGAGGAATGGTGATGGAAAGAATATTGAAATATTGCACAGGTGAAGTCAGTTCTCAGACGATATAGGGGAAACACCTGATCGGCAGTTGCCAAGAATTCAATATGACCGACATCATACTAAACTACAATGGAACTACAACCTACAATGGAAACTATTAACAAGTGTGACAGAACCTGAGGGAAACAGGAAAAAATTCTCAAGGCGCACTTTAATAATCTCTTCGGTTTGCCAGTTTCATTCAGGATGAAGAAGTCTTCTAAAGACATTACCAGAAAAATCATAATATATATTTCATTTGATATAAAAATATCTTGAACATATTGTATTTTGATCAAAACGCTAGCCATTTTTAAAAGAATGAAAGATTTTTAAGAAGATCTATGTAAAGGCTGAAATTTCTTGAAAATTTTCGTGTCAAAATTTTTGGACGATAGAGATAGATAGTAAATGTTAAGTGAGGAATTATTTGTAATGATATTGGTTTAGTTTTTGGTTTGACGCTATGTTATTCTTTCCGTGTATTTTATTATGTTTTATGACGAGCTTTTAATTTACTACCTTTATTTAAATTGAGAGGAGAAAGATGAGTAATAATTAATGGAATGTTAGGTTTAATGATTGAACTGAAACTCAAAGTTTGGTATTTAAGCAACTTTTTATTTTTGAGTTATGCTGTACACACACCGACACACAGACACACAGACACACAGACACACAGACACACAGACACAGACACACACACACACACACACACACACACACACACACACACACACACACACACGTAGACCTCTTTATTTTTTATTCAGGGGGTCTCAAAAATATATTTGCGATGAAATCCTTGCATCGAATTTTTGGTGGAAAACAGTACTTCCACTACTTTCTGTAAATAGAAAGTACAAACAGTGAGAACCATTTTAAGGAAATAAAAATGTTGGACACATCTTGCATGTAATGGTAGCTTGAAAAGGGGTGTGAGATTTTCTTGAAGATGCTGAACTTAAATATCAAGTCAGTTATACAACGGAATTCTCGTTTTGAGTTATGCTGTTCATGGGCTATAGCCAGAAAATTCAAAATATACATTTCATTTTTCATAAAAAATATCTCAAACATATGGCATTTTAATCAAAATCGTAGAGCTATTTACAAGAAAATCAAAATTTTCGAAAAATCTTCCATGTAAAGGGTAGTTTAGAGTGGGGCTATTTTCTTCAAAATCTTCTTGTCACATCCTTGAAATAGATTAAACTTAAATACCAACTGTGGTTTTTAAGTGACTTTTCGTTTTTGAGTTATGCTGTCCACAGACCGACAGACACAGAGGCACACGCACACACATGGACCTTTCTCTAAAAATGCTTTTTTTTTTTTTTTTTTTTTTTTTTTTTTTTTTAATTTAGGGGATCTGAAAACATATATTTCCGGTGAAATCTCGACATCAAATTTTTGGGTGGAATACAATACTTCCGTCTACTTACCAGTAGAGAAGGTAAAAATATGTAATTACATAGAAATCCCAGCTCTAGTCATGTGATTGCAGCACATGAGATGTTATTCAGGTGGCCTCAAAACGTGTATTAGAACAAATATCTAAGAGGTCTGAGTTCAGTGGTGTTACACATTTCCGTTTATTTCTTTGGTGATTTCACGCTTTAGTATGCAAAAGAGTAAAGGAAGTGAGTCCAGGAGCATAGTTTATTTGCAGAAATGAGAAGCGAGGCACAGAGAGAGGTAGGGCGAGAGAGGAGAGAGGAGGAGGCTGTTCATTTCGTTCGTAAATTAGGGATACCTGACAGTAAGGATGATAAGTTGCAGAGTGCGATTGTCTCATAAAGCATTTTTCATCATTATAGGTTCTTTTTCTCCACGGCCTGCCAGCACACCAGTGCATTAATCTCAGTACACTGTGTGCCATGACCCGATAGCGGCTCTGTGATGGCAGATTATGGCGAGTGACGCAAAACTAATCGCCGGAGGGGTTATTGGTAAACAACCCCCATGTATGTCTTATCGCAACTGCAGTCCAGATTCAGGGCCTCTAAAATTCAACTGAATGCCATACATCAGATAAACTGTTGAATAAAAACCACGTTCGTTAGTGAGCCATGTATCTATGCCTCATCTGATTGCACAGATTTCAATAGATGGCAGCTGTAGTTGCACAACCTAGGCAGGACATCAAAGCAAATAGCTAGCTGGAACGAAACACCTCAAAGCATCACATTCAAAACAGTACAAATAAATTGATATATAAATTGAGCCAATAATTACGAACTTTTTGAAAAGCTATTTTTCTTTTAGGATATAACCACACAAAGCCACAGAACGTCCTAAAAATATGTAGAATTACACTTTCAAGCACGAGTATTGGAAATACCTGGACAAGGATAGCACGTGATAGGTGTAATAGCAAACACGTATGAAAGATAGTGAAAATTACTGCGACAAAATGATAAATCGAGACATCCCACTCCTGACACCAGTGTGACAAAACGACAAAATGAGCCCAGGTACTTCCCTATCACATTACTGTCCTCTAAAATGTTATCAAAAATACAGTTTTCTTCTCGTTGTTAAGTCTGCAGTTCACAACTTTTACTTGTGTAATCTTTACTCAATCCTTCCAGTGTCTTTCTTCACCGTCTATGCTTGTCATACACTAACTACCACGTTACACTCACTCGACGCTCTTTGAGTCTTCTTAACGATGCACGCGACTGACTTACTGACCAACTCATGTCCGTAACTGCAACTAATCGCTCTGCCGTTTCCTTGCTTCCTTATATAGAGGGAATGACGTCACATGGACCTTTCTCGATCTCCACAAACATGCCGCCAATGGCGCAGCCAGATCTTTCTCGAAGGCTCCGGAGAAAACCACTTTTGTGTAGCCGCTTCAATTGTTAGACACGTACACATACAGACAAGCGAGGCAGTCCGACTTTGAACAGCTTTGCCCGCTCGCCAGCCCGGTGTGTGGTGTAAAGTAGCTTTGCCCCGTCGGTCCTTTGTTGTGCGCCGAGCTGGGCGTCACAGTACTAACAATAATATTTTGATATAAACAGACACGAGAAATATAATTAGTAGAACATAGAGACAAGTTCTCTCAAATTTACGAAGCTATTGCTGGGATGATAAACACATAAAACTAAGTTATCTCAATGTATATATAGTGTTAGGATGTAATAAACAGGGCACTTAGAAATACTGTGACGCTCAAGGTCAAGGTATCTGACACTACAGTGCACTTCCGATAAACAAAGACTACTATGAGCGCGGCAGAACAAACCGATTCCAGACAGTTCTTAAAGTACTTCACGTGCCGGTCTTGTTTATGAAAAGTTTCTGGAGGAAAAGTGTATTTTCCAGAGAATTCATCAGCACTTCGCCTGACTTATAAAAGGAGGGAGACCATGGACCCAGGAATTAGTTAATTTTTATATGTATATTGTGTAGAGTCGGTGTTGAGAGAGTTTGTGTGTGTTGTCAGAGACAGCTTGAGACATTTAATCGTCGCGTCGGAATTATTTGTTGCGTGAAGTACTTTTTAGCGAGTGTATCGTTGGAGCAGCTGTTTTTGACACAAAGAACAGTGGAGCTGTCAGCAGTATTTGTGTCAAGGTTACAGAACAGTTTTAAGTTGCAAGGTCACGACGAATTATTGCGGATTGTGTTATCATTAAAAACAACGTTGTGTGATTCCATTTTAGATGAGAAATTAAGTGACAAGAAAATTTGACTGAGCTTGTCATTTGTCACATGGTGTCAGGAGTGGGCTTCGTCACATTGTCAATTTGTCACACTGGTGTCAGAAATGTTGTCACGTCATTTATCACCATATAGACTTAAAAGAGATTATATCTTCTTTGTACTACTCTCCTAGCACGTATTTATCACGTATTTATTTGTACATTGATAAAACAAAATATTTGTGAATATTAGTTCATACGGTATATCTGTAATGTACGGTCTTACCCCGAGTTTGACTTGCGAAATACAATCTAATAGATGTAAGGAAAGAGGCAACATTTGCATCAAAAGTTTTGATTTGTTTGTGCTGGATTCACATATTTTGACTAACAGAGTGACAAATAGAATGTCCGAGAGTGAGGTACCAAAGCAGCCTGGTGTAGAAACATGACTTAGTGCGTCAGCTCAATCAGATTCATTCACAACTCAGTTAACGCTGCATGTTATATGCGTACCTCTCTACTCCTAGTTTTGGATCTTGAGTCTATGGAATGTTACATTCATTCGCTAAATGCAGTCAAGGTCTATAAAGGACTATAGCCCAGCACGCGGAAGGCAACAATGTGAAGTCTTAACTCCTTGAATTTCCTATATGGCACAAAGTTAAAGTTTACAGATTTCAATAATGCAAAATTCAAAAACTTAGAAGTATCGAAAAAGTATGGAATTTTCATCTCAAAGTATTAGACACACTTCAACATCACTGAGCATCGGAAGTGTAGGTGTATCGAAGGTACCAGGTTCTATCTCTTTTGTAGGCATGAGGAAGAGGGTTAACAGGAATGCAATCGAGTATTTACCCTACTCACTCGCCCCACACAAATACAGCCACCTGTCTTTTCCAGGTCTCTTTGTTTACAAACAAGGTAAGTTTCAAGGCGTGCAGTGCCGGAACCGAATAGAAACATTGTGTATTAGTTTTATGATTATGTGATTGTGTCGTTATTTACATTTTCTTTGGGCATAGCAACCACAAAACTTTATTTTACTAGGAACACAAAAGTACTTATGTTCGCATTCGTCTTTAAAGTATTTTTTACCTTGTTATGCGGTATGATTCCATCACTGCCTCCATTTGAGCGTTGGTGGTTCTCTGAGGTACAGATAGATAACTTCTTCGCGACGTGCTTTTCACAACAGTATCACACACGCCCCCCCCCCCCACACACACACACATACACATTGATCGACTCGTGTCAGCAACTATTTGCTCTGCTGTTTCCTCGCCTCCTTATATAGCCAGGATGACGTAACAGGGTTCTTTCGCGAACTTCCTCAAAGAAGCCAGCCATCGGACACTTCTAGAGTAGTCCGGAGAAAACCTCTTTTGTTTCCGCCGCTCTGCTTGTCACGTGTTCGCTCGCGTGATCTGTGGGAGAAGCTTGATCTCGAGCGCCTTCAACAGACGCTGTGCCGGTGGGGTTGGCCAGCCCGGTCGCGACTGTCGTTTAATGTACGCCGTAGCCGGCGTCAGAATACATTTTAAATGTAAATCTTATTGCTGTGAATTAGCACTTGCTTTTTCAACGTACATGTTCGATTTGTGTAATAACAGTACAGTATTTCGTTCCCAGAACTTAAATTTATTCTGAACTTCAATAACTGGCGCATATTGCCTTTGTTTAAAACTTATTGACATAAATGGACAAGCATCGATAGGTATTATTTATATCTGTGTGGCAGTCTATTCCAAAAATATGAATACCTTCCACATCACCTCTGTGAGTCGATAGAAACAGAGAACGGAAATAGTTACGGACTTTTCTATGAATAACAAATACAATCCATTTCTGTGCAAGGGAACCTGTATCTTTTCCCCTTGTGAAGACAGACTGAGATATCTGAAGAAGAAAATTCCCCAGAGAGAATACCCTCTTCCCTTATGGCGGTATTAAACGATGCGAAATGCATGAAGCCACTTCACCCAGCTGTCCTTTCCATAAAGTGATATCATAGAATGCGCATATGAAACAGAATGCAATCTCACGCTTTAGGGAAAATATACAGTACCGTTTAAATCAATAGATTATTTTGTATTTTATTTTGGGATAGATGATATAAACAAGAGACAGACAGACAGACAGACAGAGAGAGAGAGAGGGAGAAAAACCTGATGTGTTGCACTCACATGGCTTTCTCTACTCTTATACTAACCATTCTTACAAACTCTTATTCCTATATCTTCTTCATGTTAATACAGATAAACATTTGTACAAATTATCTTATTGCTTATATTCCTGTAGGTGCAAGAGGAATATGGGAATACTTGCACGGTTAAGATATAAAAAATTTAATAACGATCTTCCAATTGACAGAAGTATAGGTTCATCAAAACTCTCACAAAAATAAGGAATTTCTCCGAAATGGTTCACTCTACAAAAAATTTTATTCAGACATAAATTGTGTGTTTTAGCAAGATCTACATTTTTTGTTCAGCAAGATTTGGTCTATATCTTTCGGTTTACCAGTTATGCAAAAGTCGTCCAGAGTAAATAGGACTTCATGGGCAATAGCCAGGAAATTCAAGATATACATTTCATTTGTCATAAAAACATCTTAAATATATGGCATTTTAATCAAAATCGCTATAGTCATTTTCAAGAAAATCAAAACTTTCCAAAAATGTTCCATGTAAAGGGAATTTTAGGGTGAAGTAATTTTCTTCAAAAAATCTTCGTGTGGCATCACTGAAAGACATCAAACTTAAATACCAGCTCTTTTCGTTTTTGAGTTATGCTGTCCAGACAGACACACACGAATATTTTGCTAAAAATGCTTCTTTTTTATTCAGGGGACCTCAAATATATATTTTCGGTGAAATCTCGACATCGAATTTTTGGGTGTAATAGAATACTTCCTCTTATTTACTATACGTAGTGGAGAAAGTAAAAATATCAAGATTTAAAGGTAATACTTTCATAAAACTGTTAAGTGGCGATAGTTTGAATTAACTGCTTGTTAAAAGTTTGAAAAGGTATAGTCCTGGGAAATTAATAATATAATAATGTGTAATAAGATTATGTCTATCTCTTAAGATTTAGCAGTTATAGAAATGGCATGCACAACAAAAAAGACTTCAGGAAATTCAAGATATACATTTCATTTGTCATAAAAATATATTCAAGAAACGCACGTTGAAGTAACCCGAGAGCTCTTTTTTCACACGTTTTTTTAATAAACATTTTACCATGTTTTTTTTTTCTTGACATTTTGTATGTTTTACTTTGGTCCACTTCTTAATGGCCTCAAGATGTTTCTAGAATTGACTCCGGTCCGATAAATTGTATAGCTGTTCACTGTCTTGCAGGATGAACAGTTTTTTCATTTTCCTTTGTGATTATGACCCGGTACCCAGATGAGTAGAGGTTCATTCTGCTCTGGTAAGTTCGGGGCATATTTAGGGAGTTCAAAAGCAGCTACGACTACTTAGATCTGTCTGAGAAGATCAGGATCTGTCCAACAGTTTAAGCTTTTGAAAAACAGAGTAACATATTCGCCCAAGGGCAAACTTTGTGTGGCTTGATCTTATACCATCTTCATCGCATTGAAAGGTTTAACGGAAGGAATCGATACCTAGACTTGTAAGTTGGTCTTGCAATTGTGTACTCTCATTTTAGACGTCGCCAAAAAGAATGTGATACTGATTCATACGTCCGTTTGGCGTTGGTAGGCATTTCAGTTAATCTTGAACTGAAGTGGAAAACGGCAGTATCATTCAATGATTCCTTTTACTTTTGGTAAGGAAAACTTGCGAAGAGAAAAAAAACGAAACTAATGACACCTTGGGGAACCTTTTGCCGTCTATAAGAACAGTTATTCATTGGTTTAGCGAGTTCAAACGTAGTCGAAGATCTGTCTTTTGATTAGGAACACCCTGCAGATCTGGTTACCGAGGAAGTTATTGAAAAGATTCACGATATGAGTCTCTCTGATCGTCGAACGAAAGTGGTGGACCATAGGTGTGTCGAGAGGAATGGCAACTCATTTGCGCCACGTTTACTCACATTGGACAACAGGTGGGTGCGGCTTTTAACTTCGAAACTGTGTTTGGAGGACCTTTTGTGTCAAGTTTTCAAAATCGATGAGACTTGGATTCCTCATTATACTCCAGAAATCCAACAAAAACAATGGCTTGCGGGTGAATCTGCTCCAAGGGACGCAAAGACAGTCCGACTGGAAACATGATGGCGACGATTTTTTGGGGTGTTATACTCGTTGACTTCTTCGGAAAAGAAGTCTGCTACTGTTTCACCACGACAACGCACCAGCACAGTTATCCCGTGTTGCCTTCCAAACATGAACAAATAACATTTAGGTCAAATGAAGTCATGTCGAGACAGTGGCGTATTTTGCAGATCTTGGAAATTCCTATTATTGGAGGGTTCAAACGTTGGAAGCAGTGTATGTCCCTAAAAGGGGACAATATATTGAGAAATGCATAATCTGTGTTTGAAACAATTAGCGTCTTTATTCCTCACTTATTAAACTACCCTCGTATAATCAGTTCGGTTCAGTATATTAAATTAGTCTGAATGAAGTAGACCTTTTTAAAACTAGAGAGGTAATAATTAGGACTGGTATACTTCCATCGACTGTCGCACATGTTTGGGCGCTTCTTTCTTTAGGCATTGTCGGTCCAGGGGAAGCGAAACCGCCTAGATGATTGGGGGGAGCAGGGTGGATGAGGGTAAACGAGAGGGTGAAACAGAAGAGACAAGTAAAATCACCCCTCAGCAAACCCTAGCTGCTACTGACTACATTCTTTGCCTCATCTGGATCCCGCGCATCCGTAGCTCCAAGGTGTAATTAAAGATTTAGGGGAGGGGGAGGCTACAGAGGGTTGCGGATTTCAACTCGTGTGATGTTCCGAGCATGCGAAGGGTTATGCGATGCTGGCTGCCTGCTCGATGTAAAAATAATAGCTCTGGCTTCCCGCCAATTAACAAAAATTAATGGAGGGAACACGAGCTATGAAATTTTGCTCCAGCACGAAAGTTGCAGCACCCGCACCGGCTTTATTTATTTATTATTTATTGGGGCTGTGAGCTTAGTAAGCAGCAGTGAACTTTGCCAGCATTTGGACAGCGAGCGAAATTGATGTTGACCCTCCCTAATTTGGTGTTTGCGCTAAACTGGTTCACTGCGTGGATGTCATAATAATGCTCTTAATGAAATCGCCACCAACATTGTCGTTTTCTGCTGTACCCTGGCAAAATCTAGTAAGCATTTTATTCCTTCACTAACGTCCAGCTACTCATCTATTTATACTTTTTGTCATGTGCTGCTTCATTCTAATTGAACATCTGTTCAAATAGGCAATTTTAGCACAGAACAGCAACTAATTTATTTTATCAGTGATGCTTTAGTTCGTAGTTGCTAGGCAACAAAAGCTCTACTATATATTCTAACATAACCAAAACACGCTATCACAAAATGAAATACAGGTTCAACAGAACGTAAAGTACTGTGACGCTGGGCGCGTAGTAAAGCAATGGACGATCGGGGCTAATATGCTTCACACCATATACCATACTGGCGAGCAAACAAAGACGCTCAAGGTCAGGCTGCCTCGCACGACTGTTTTTGTATACGTGACTAACAACTAGCTATAAGCGTGTTACATAACGAAATATTGCTGGAAACTTCGAGGGGCATCCGGCGCCCGGTGTGTTTGTGGAAGTCGAGAAAGGCCCATGTTACGTCATCCTCGCTATATAAGGAGGCGAGAAAACAGAGGAGTGTGTTACAGATATTTGTCTGTCAGTGTTCAGTGAGTGTGAGACAGCTGTGTGTGTGTATGGTACGTGCTAGCATCGTCGTCGAAGTGAAGAAGTCTTAACGAGCGTCTAGTGACTGTATCGTCAGATGTAGTGTTTGAAAGGCAGTGAAAGGACTGAGTCAAGGCTACGAGAGGAAAAACATTGAGCGTTGTTAATGTTAGTTGAAGAGACCTGTGGTATTGTGAAAAGTTTTGAAGGAAAATAAAACGAAAAAGAAATGACTGGAATGATTTTGTAATTTTGTCGTAATACACTATAATAATGATCATCTGTATATAATTTTTCTTCATAATATGTATCAAAACAAAAGCTTCCTTCCCTAATTGACATTTATTTTAATATTACAACCATTACTATTTCTAATACTTATTTAAGGCATATTTTCTCTATTATCATCAGAATCTATTTTTGCTAGAATAACCTACAGAGTGTCTCTTTAAACATTCTTTTAATTTTCCAAATTTAATCATATCAACATTATAATTAAACTGTTGATTTTGCCATGGAATATTTAGACTTTCTAGGTTATAGTGGTTCATTTTTATTCGATATTCATTAAAATTTGTGTTCAAATAGAGAATTTTAAATATTAATTTACTGTACTAATGCGGCCTGACCGATTTTTATGAACTTTTGCATATGTGATAAAGGTGATTGGAGAATGGTTTAGATTCACAATATGACCAGGTCGAACATATTCTTTTTAATTAACTGACTTGGGTGTTGTTCACAGAGCATATTATGAATTTTTTTCGGTTCAGGGGACCTCAAAACATGTTTTCGGCGAAATCTCGACATCGAATTTTTAGGTGGAATACAATACTTGCTTTACTTCACTGTAGATGAAATAAAAACGAAAAGTTGCTTAAAAACGAAAGTTGGTATTGCAAGTTAAATATCTTTTAAGGATGTCACACTAAGGTTTTGAATAAAATTCCTCCATCCTAAACTACCTTTATATGTAAACTTTTCCGAAAATTTTTATTTTCTCACAAATGCCTCTGACGATTTTGATTCAAATTCCGTTCTTTAAAGATATTTTATGGCAAATTAAATGTGTATTTTGAATCTTCTTATATTTACTGTGCGTGACTTTTGCATAACTGGTAAACTGTAAGAGATAGACCAAATCTTACAATACAAAAATGTAGATCTTGCTAAAGCACACAGTTTATGTATAAATAAATCTTTTTGTTGAGTGAACATGTCGGAGATGTGTTTTGGAGAACTGTCAAATGGAACGTAGCTATTCATTTTTTTATATGTTAACCGTGCAAAGAGAACAGAATTTGAAAGCTTTAAAAGATTTGACTATCGCTCAAAGTCTACTGTGTTCCCTTATTCCCGTTGTACGTGAAAGAAAACAAGCAATAAGATTATTTCTCAACTAACACGAAGGAGATATAGGTATAGGAATAAGTCTGTAAGAATGGTTAATAAAACACTAGACAAAGTCATGTGAGTGTAACACATCAGATTTTTACATATCAGTTCAAAACAATTCAAGAACTAAAAATAGTGTTTTAGGGCAAACCGCCAGCAAATTCTTATATACATCCATTGTATATCTAGTGCTATTTTGCTATAACGCCAAACATAAATTAATTGAAAAGTTCAACCAAAGCAAATGTCCCACAAAGAACAAACCTTGCCAATAAATCAGCATCTCAACAGGAACTTCTGAAATATATATGCTCTGAGGATAGTTTTAAGTTATCGCTACAAAGGAGGGAGTTACTAGCCGATGAATCTTTGGAATATAGTAAATTTATCTATATTAAGGTAAAATTTATGAGGAAAAGAAATTTGGATGTTGGATGTAGGTGCTGACGTTCCAAATTACCCCATGAATCAGTGTCAAAAGTATTATATTTAGATAAATTTATATTTTAGGCAAGGCTGTCATTTTAAATTTAGTGCTTTGAACATATTATTTGTTCATTTTTTTATATGTTAAGTTTGCAAAGAGAACGGAATCTCAAAGCTTTAAAAGATTTGACTATCGCACAAAGCCTACTGTGTTCTAATATTCCTCTTGCACTTACAAGGAAATAAGCAATAAGATAATTTGTACGAATGTTTATCTTAACTAACACGAAGAAGGTATAGGAATAAGAGTTTGTAAGAATGGTTAGTACAAGAGTAGAGTAAGTCATGTGAGTGCAACACATCAGATTTTTTCGTAACACATGAACCTCATTTCATGTTCATAGAAGCAATTAACATTCCTAATTTAATTATTCAGAATGACACCACTCTCTATGCTGGAACCAGGTTTATACCTGATATATTGAGTATTCTTAAAACTCTTTCAAATCTGTTGTCTTTATTTTAAAGCTAAAGCTTTGTATTAGACAAATGAACAGAATTGGACTTGTATATGCTAAATAATATTTTACATTTACTTTTAAGTTATAAAATCGATTTTTCTAGATTATTTAATTATACTTTATCAGACAAACTGTCAAACAGGAGCATAATTTTGGTTACTTCCCTAAATTATGTTGTAGCAGGGCCAAAATGTTTCATTAAATCCCTCTAGTAGTGTTTTATTTGTCAAGATTAAGCTTTAGGAAAATGTAATATGTGGAAAATGGGCTTCAAAACTGTAATATTGTGACAAATGACAATCTAGTTACTTTTTCTGCCACTTTCTCTCCTAGAATGCAGTTCTCTGTTTCATCGATAACACAACCTACAATTCGTTGTGACTTTGAGAGTATCCTCTCGTAACCTTGGCACACACTTCAATACCTTTCTACTTTTTCCGTCTCACAAACAGCTGGCCCCGACGATACACTCGTTTTACCAACACTAAAAGCTGACTTCTGAACACTGACTTCCTTATGTGTCACAGCACACATTTTTCTAGGAATTTACGTTTTCTCGAAAGTTCTGGTAAACAAGCACATGAATATCTTATAGAACTGCTTGCGATTGAGCCTTTGTTCTGACAAATTTTGGTTATGTCTAATGCTTCACCGAGCATTTTATCAACCTTCTCAGCCGGCGCGTGCTTTTGTTTTTCGGCCAACCAGGGGTCATTAGGACGCGGGCTAGAGTTGATTAATTCCAGTGTGTTAGGCACATTCAGATTTTCTATACTTTATATCCAAAAACTGAGAAAGAAATCAATAAAATGGTAAATTTCTCCCTGACATAATGAATGTAATACATTTATTTTTATAAAGGAACTTTTTACCAAGTTTAGGTAGGTGTATGAGAAGCGGAAATTGTACCCATGTGTATAAATTTTTAACAAAAATACACAGTGTTAAATTAAAAAAAAAGGGTGATTTAAGAAAGATTTTGGTACATATTTACCAAGTAGAAAAAGCAATTAAATCCTCCCCAAAAATCATGGCTCTAGTATTTATGGTATACTAAAGTGAACATGACCTGAATTATTATCAATTTGTTATGGCGTAACTATCGCATGTGAATGCTCGATGCCTATTTGTGGTAGAAGATCTGGCACATATATGGACCGCTGGAATGTGGAGTCTGTCGCTTTATATATATCTAAGTAAATCTCTGCCAGGAGCATACAGAGGTGTAAAAAATTGATTATTTGTTTAGCCGAAGAGCGTAGAGAAAGAGAGCAAAAAAGAAATAAAAGGAAATTGATTGCTGTTTATATATCCGTTCACCGCAAGCTGAAGGGGAACAAAATGTTTGGCAGTTCGCAGGAAAACCACCGCACGAGTTTACTTCTTCCCTTTCCCCGGAGCATTCTTCAAGTTTGAAAAATGGGATGGGTTTTAAAAATACCGAAGTTCCTTGTCGCTACATTATTTCTCGTCGAGTGGCAGAGGAACATATATGCCTTCAGGAAGTACAAGAGGATCGCTTGCTTTCTGACAAGGTTATCACACGTGCGTGCTGCCTGGCTTGTGCTCAACAACAAACAACACAATTTGTATAATAACATATAAATAAGTTAAACAAAGCCTCTTAGAGAAATCTCAATTGCTGGCAAAGACCCCATCTTTTGCATTCCTTTCTCCAGATTTAATTTTGTAATTTTTATGGACCGTAGTGGAAAGTAAAGTCACCAGCTTATTATGAATACAACATATGACTTTAAATTCTGAATCTCTACATTGGGGAGCGAGGAAGAGCTCTTCTGCATGTTTTGAGACCCCTTGAATCTTAGAAACGGTGGGGGACACCTTGACCCACGTGACCCCAACATCGATCTTTTGCGGGGTACCACCCCCAGGGAGAAGGGATGAGCCGAAGTGAGAACAGCGGAGCCAGTGAAGCCCAGAGACGCACAGAAGTCCCTAACACTGGCGCCCAACCAAAGTATTTGCTCTACCCACGGAGAGGGCGATGAGGTGACCCTTGTAGCCCGGGCGGCAACTTCCTGAAGGGCCAGGAAATTGGTTCCAGAGCGCAAGCATCTGTGCCATCTGTCCGAATTCACCGGAAGGTTGGTGTGTGTATCCATCTCTGAACAACACAACTGAAAGCGAAGAGACTATTGAATACCAAACTTCATGCTAAAGTTTATCTTCCAAATCCCCCAAGACTATCATTTTAGTGGAACATTTTTGGAAAATTTTTATTTTCTTGAACATAGCTCTAATCATTCTGTTTAAAATACCACGTGTTTAAGATAGTCTTATGATAAATGAACTGTATATGTTGAATTTTCTGGTATTGTCCTCGGAAGTCCTTTCAGGTGGGTGGCTTTTATACCGGTGACGTAATCTCGAGTGCTTTCCACTGCTCTTTTGAATGACTCAGCAAAGAAGTAGCTAGAAATTTCTGTTTTTATCGCTGTTGGATCACATACACACCGTCGTTAGTTGTCCTGTAGCCCCGGACCTCAGTGGTCACGCACATACAGCTGTTCACCGTATACAAGCTCTCCCGGCTTCCTCTCTTCTGTATATTGTTGAACTACCCAATGTCACAGTATGTTAAAAACAATTTATTTAAATGTTTATCTCAATTAACATGAAGTGGATAGAGGAATTAACACCTGAGCAGGGTAAAGTCATTTAAGTGCACTTTTCAGACTTTTGGCGTATGGTGTTTATAGACAAGATACATTTTTCTTTTCTAACAATTCTTTTTATTTTTATTTTGATTCGGAGGGCCTCAAAATATGCATTTTCAGTGAAATCTCGATATCGAGTTTTTGGGAAGAATCCTATACCATATTTGCCTACTCCGTACAGGATAGAGAAATTAATTTTAGAGGTCACCATCTGCTCATCATAAACCACTATTCAAGTTACACAACCCCCACTTCTCTGTATATATGTTTTAATTCCCTTTTGCTTACGAAGCATTGTAGTGTTGATCACTAGGACAGAGGTGGGAAAAAGCGGATTCGTGAATCACTGTGATACGTCAATCTTTCGCAGTGTAACTATGCAATACCACAGTACACACCCCCTTCCTTAGTGACTTCAGGAATCCACAGGTCACATCCAGTCGTTTAGCGACCGGTATCAGTGGAGGAATTGTGTCTGTGCCAACATGGTATATATTTGTTGTGATTACAGATTCAGCGCATTGCAAACTTCTAGAAGGTTTAGAATCTAAACATAAAAACATACTATGCCATATGAAAACTGTGTTAACCAACAAATCAAACTATGAAATACTTTTTTATGTTAATATAACACTTGGTACTGTGCTAGAAGATAAATAAATTATTTATATTTTCATTCTTGAAGGCTATACTTCGTATAGCTTCCATGATTTCAGGAACTTTGAATGATATTTTAGTGTTTTTTAACCCTTTTACTGTAGATGTAGTCAATTTAAGAGTTGATTTGCAATGTGAACTCGTAGATCTAGTGACAAACAGTAAATACAGAGATTTAGTTGACAGACATATTCAAAGAACTGTGTAAAGTAAAATAGGTTGGTCTGAGAGATCTTGTTGCTTCTGGTACAGCAGTATTTTACTCCACATAAGTCTGTGAACGATTCGTTTTCATGTCGCTTTTCAGATAAACACCTCTTGGTGCAAGATTACAGATATTATGCCAGAGTTTAAACGTCTTCATATATTCGAAGGATGATCATGTGTGTAATTCCGATTTAATATAGTAAAAGTATGACCACTTCGTGTTTGAAACTGCATCAGTCCACCACTGTCAAGAGTTTTAAAAGCGAAGAACGAGCACTCCTCTAACCAGCAAGAGTGTTACGCCGGTTGCCTGCGCAGTGAATTCGGAGCAGACAGTTGTTTTCTGAAACGTTCCCCTGAACCGCGGCCTGAAGCAGCCACTGAAATGACCACACCTTCGTACAACCATAAGTAATATGGCATAGAACAGAGATATTTCCTTTGGCGATCTTTGTACATCAAGACATGAAACTGTAGCACTTAACTACTTACTTGATTATTTGAAAAGCTCTGTTATTTTAAAAGAACGTGTTTTAACCTGTATATATTTTTCAGGAATACAAATGTATTTATTGCATACAATTCGTGTTACTCTTTGTAATGCTCCTTCAGCAATAAACATTTATCTAAATTGCTGTTTTGTGTTTTCACAGGGACCTATCTACGGTTGGTTTATGAGCTGTGAAGTGTTTACAGCGACATTTCAACACGTAAGGTAATAATAAAATTGTGTGCATCCTTTGAGACCTTTGATACATGTTTGCATTGATAATTTCTGGTTCTATTGCACGTATATAAACTCTCAACGCAATATCGTGTGTATGTAAAAATTTAATGTATTGCATTCTTATGAATTTCTCTGTCCTTTCTTCCATGAACTACTCTTAAAAACTTATTTTTCTATCTATTTCGTGTTAATATGGGTAAACATTTGTGGCAATGTCCAATGTTTTTAAGAACTGATCGTTATGTGACGGCTTTGAAGTCCCATTCTCTTAGTACAAAAAAAAAAAAGAATATGGGCTTCCCATTTGAGAAAACTATTCAGTATTGGGAACTTCAAAGCAATAACAAAGAATATTTCAGAAATGGTTAACTCATGAAGTGTATAGGATATAAATAGTGTGCTTGCACTACATTTTATTTATCTCTTACGGTTTACCAGTTATGCAAAAGTTAACCAACATTTTAATAAGAGCGTGGGTGTCACTTGCACTAGTTCAGTACATATACACTGTAACGGCGTGTCTTGAAAACAAACTCATACCCTGCCAGCCCCTTCCGTATTTACTGTGCGAGTGTAGGCCAATCACAAGCGTTATCTCCCAAAACATTACACCATCCTGCAAGCACCTGACCTGTTTATATCCACAAACCAGGTCAATTCCGTGACCAAACTCAGTGCAACGTTGTCGAGGTACTTCACGTCTGAAAGAGCTGCTCGGAGTACTTCAATTCTTTTAAGTGATTAATTATTTCGAAACCCTGTGTGATGTCTCATAATTACTACCGAGGCTTTGTTAGAAATAAGTTACTCTACGCATCTTACAAGTAAACTCTTGTCTTATTGCATTCTTGTGTATTACGCATCCAACTTGGAACCAAAACCATTTATTTTTTCGAAACCGGCTGATCAAAGAGCAAAATGCCATTAGACTTTTTTGTTTGTAATGCTTCTATTAAGCACATATTAGAGTCCTGTATAACCATTATATGGAGCATCTTCTCTTGCTTCCCTACTTCCTACTCAGTTGCTTTCTATTTTACTTGGTCGTTTGTGTTGAGCAATAACTCACGGATCGTGTTAGTGTCTGTCCACCCATACCCCACAAGATTTATACTCAACCCATTTACCTAATATTTCTTCCTATTTGATCACAACAGAGGCTGTTGTTAAATGTGCTAGCCTTTAGCAATTAGAGTAGTAAATAAACATGAATTATAGACATGAATAATCATATTCTGTTTGTTGTTTAATGCGCAATTTTATTTCTATATGGCAATTCCTAAGACCGCCTGCTTCAGAGGATACGAAGTCGTGAGTGCATCAAATCTTGAACATTTGCAGCAGGACGTTAACGGTAATAATAAATTGACTTAGTGGTCGTTCAAAACTTGTGGGCTATATGCGCTATTTTTACTTTTTCTATCACGTACGGTGGTAGAAACGGTACTGCATTCCACCCAAAATTTCCATATCAAGAGTTCACCGGTGAAACAGGTTTTCAAACTTATAGAAATTAAAGAAAAAAAAACCACAAATACAAAAATGTCCACGCGCTCATTTGTATATGTGTGTAAGTGGTGTTTAATTTAAGGGGAATATTGGTTAAAAGCCGATATTTGTACTAAGTTTAATATCTTCTAAGGGTACGACACGAAGATTTTGAAAAAATCCCTCCATGGAAATTTGTTTTTGAAAATTTTGACTTTCTCGAAAATGGCTATAACAATTGTGACTATAATGCCATATGTTTTATACATTTTTATGAAAAACGAAATGTATATTTTGAATTTTCTGGCTATAGCTATGTAGTCCTGTTTACTCTGGATGACAAACAAATAAATATTTTGTAGTGTGAACCATTTCGGAGATATTCCTTGTTATTTGTGTGAGTTTCTCAAAAGTTAAACATTCGTCAAATGGAAGATAGTGATTCATTTTTTATTTTTCTCTACTGGTAAGTAGGGGAAGTATTGTATTCCACCCAAAAATTCGATGTCGAGATTTCAGAAATATGTTTTGAGACACCCTGAATTTAAAAAAAAGAAAAAAAAAGCATTTTTAGAAAAAGGTGTGTGTCTGTCAGTCTGTGGACAACACAACACAAACGAAAAGTCGGTTAAAAACCAAATTTGGTATTTCAGTTTAATGTCTTTCAGGGATGCCCCACGAAGATTTTTAAGAAAATAGCCTCACCCTAAATTACCCTTTACATGGAAATTTTTTCGAAAATTTTGATTTTCTTGAAAATGGCTCTAACGATTTTGATTAAAATGTCATATGTTTGAGATATTTTTATGAAAAATGAAATGCATATCTTGAATTTTCTGGCTATGGCTCTTGTAGTTGTATTTACTCTGGGCGACTTTTGGATAACTGGTAAACCGTTAGAGATAGACCAAATCACACTATACAAAAATGTAGATCTTGCTAAAATACACAATTTCATGTCTAAATAAACTTTCTTGTAGGTTGAACCATTTCGGAGATATTCCTTGTTATGTGTGCGAGTTTCGGAAAACTTAAAGCTTTCTTGAAATGGAACATCGTTGTTCATTTTTTATATGTTAGGTGTGCAAAGAATCTCAAAGCTTTAAAATATTTTACTATTGCACAAAGCCTACTGTATTCTAATATTCCCCTTGCATCTACAAGGAAATAAACAATAAGATATTTTGTACAAGTGTTTATCTTAACTAACACGAAGAAGATATAGGGATAAGAGTTTTTAAGAGTGGTTAGTACAAGAGTGTGAGTGCAACACATAAGATTTTTTCCTGTCTATTTTAGCTATTTATAAAGGCTTTTTGGCTGTCTATTTTAATGATTGATAAAGCCTAAATTTCCAGTCCGGTTATAAATCTATGTAAGTTTGGTGTTGTCGTTGCTTTGAAATAACACCTACCTATTCCAATGTATTCGTTAGAGCTAATTGTAAAGTAACAGTAGTGTCATTATGCAAATAGTAAATGGGGAAAATTGTGGCTATCCTTTGAAACGTGGCACGAATACTTATACATTCAAGTCCGAGTGAAGTTCACTCTGACCGCTAAAGGTCGAGAAGACCACTAATGAGGTTTGTGTCCCCTTCCCCATTCCAACACTTCCACTTGACTAAAACCGAAGGGTTACACTAACGACCGGCAAGGCTCATTGCCATGGCACTCCAGAGCCAGGTTTGGTTTCGGCTTGACTGGAGACTTTAGGGGTCTATTCCACCGGAATGGCCTTTAAGTTAGCCCGCCTAACGCGCACACAAGTGCACATGGGGAGGGGGCCCCAGAAACAAGACGTGCTTCGACTTAACCATTCCATCTCAGGCCTCTTCCAAATATGCTGTAATTCACAAAACAGTAAGGTATATTAGAAAGCAAGCACAGGGAATACTCTAGTCTATATTCAAAATATATCCAACTTAAAATATTTAATTCATATTTATTTTTATGTGAAACAAAGGAAAACAATGTTTATTTAGCTTTCATACTCCTGGAAAAAAAAAACAAAAAAAAAACACCGAGAATTAATTTTGTGACGCAGGAAATTTTGTAATCTTACTGATATTTGTACTTTCTCTACTACGTATAAGGTATTCTACCCAAAAATTCGATGTAGAGATTTCACCGGAAATATGTTTTGAGGTGTGTGTGTCAGTTTGTGGACAGCATAATTCAAAAACGAAAAGTTTATTAGAAACCAAAGTTGTTATTTAATGATGGGACACGAAAATCTTGAAGGAAAATTCCTACACCCTAAACTATCCTTTACATGGAAAATTTTTAAAAAAAATTGTTTTCCCAAAAATGCCTGTAACGATTTTGATTAAAATGTTCTATATTTCAGATATTTTTATGGAAAACGAAATGTATATTTTGAATTTTATGGCTACAGCCTATGTAGTCCTGTTTACTCCGGATGACTTATGCATAAGTGGTAAAGCATTAAATTTTGTTTTCCATAAAAATATCTCAAACATACAGCATTTTAATCAAAGTCGTTACAGGCATTTTCGGGAAAACAAAATTTTTGAAACATTTTCCATGTAAAGGATAGTTTAGGGTGTAGAATTTTCCCTCAAGATCTTCGTGTTGCATCATTAAATAACAACTTTGGTTTCTAACGAACTTTACGTTTTTGAATTTTGCTGTCTACAAACTGACACACACGCCTCAAAACATATATTTCAGGTGAAATCTCTACATCGAATTTTTGGGTGGAATACAATACTTCCTCTACTTTACTATATGTAATAGAAAAAGTAAAAATGGGTACCAAAACAAATTCACAATATATTCAACTTACATACGTATAATAACTGCTATTTATGTGACTATGTCATACACAGAAGCGTTAAATTATCAGACACAGATTATCACGTGGTCATTCTTTTGTTTTGTACAAATTATCACTAGGTCATTCTTTTGTTTAACAGTGTCGCCAACTGTCACATAAACTGTTGAAAAATTGATTAAACATTACAATTTGAGAACTGTGTTTTTAGCACTTGTTCTTTTAATAATTATTGTGTATATTCGTCAAGAAGAATGGTTATTTGTTAATATTAAAAATAATGTGTGACTTATTTCAGATTATAAATTGATTTTATGTTAAAATAAGACAAAATTGTTTGCCTCAGTTGGCAGTATTGAATAAGTCGAACTACACTAATCAGTATGGATATATTTTAGGTTACCATTTTCTGGTCCAATCTTTCCGATATAGCACTTAAATTAATATTTTATTTATGAAATAGCCCAGATAAATATCATTCGCTCCGCTAGAGAAGTTATCGGATAGGTCAGATATCTTATGATGCTACTTGTGATAGTTTTTCAGTATCGACGTAACTTGTGCCAAGTTAAGTCTGACATAAGTGGTTGTTGAAAGTCGAGTCAAAATTAATGGCTATCACTTTAAAAGTTTAGCACATAACTATGCCCCTATTATCCGTCTTATTCAGGTTATTTAGGGAAATTTTGGTCAAAATTGTCAAAAAGTCGAAAATTGTTTTTTTAAATTAAAGTGTTCCTGGAACTCCTGTGCATCTAGATCAGCTAACATTTTTCATATCCCCCACTCCACGTGGTCATTACGGCCCATTGCTCTTTCCTTAACGTACACAGCATGTTCCTATATAAAAGCCTGTTTTTTTTTTTTCAAAACTACATTTTTGCATATTCTAAAAGTAGGTCGCGCCTGAGGTTTGCTTAAAAATCAATGAACATTTCCAAAAGTATTCATAAATAGCAGCTAAAAAATTCTATGATCCAATATTGATGTTATCATTAATATGAACTCCAAAAACATTGTTTTTTGTATTAAATAAAATCTATAATTATTAAGATTAAATTTTCTTTGTTATTAAAAAAATATGTACAGCATAATCAGCAAAGGTATTTGAAATATCTCTTCATACAACTGTTACCCATGTTTTAGAGTACCAGTTCTGCCAATATAAACTAATTTTGAAAAGTCAGTAGACGCGTGTCACATTTTGAAAATGTGTATTAAATTCATAAAATAATTTATATATCATATGAATTGTCCAATTTTAATAAACTTTGGTGGACATCTTATTCTCATATAAATACAAGTACAGTAAAAATTAAAAAAAAAAAAATCTATCAAGAAATGTGTAACTTTCAAATTTCACTCCCAGTGTCCCAAAGTGTTTCAGAAAGTCATTCAGTTTCCACGTAGGGCGGTCTCTGGCTTATTATTAGTATTATTTACTCGTAGCACAGGAAGTAGGTCCTTTACGATATTTATTTTTGGTTTGTTCAGGTTTACAGTGTCGAGTATTAGGTTTCGGCAGGTTTTACTGTATTTCTACTCATGTTTCGATATGAATCTAGTGTGGCGCGTCTTTGGCATAAGTAGATATCCTTTCGTGCGTTGAAACAGTTGCAGAGCGCAACGGAGTAATGCCTACGAAATGGGCGCCACTAGCATGATGAACTTCGTTCTGCTTATCAGCGAAGACGAGCGATGAAAGGAAGTTCGCAGGCTTGAACTAGCGTGTGTAGTCCGTGATAATAGGCAATGGCATTATAAACAACCGGAAAGTTCTTAGAATGTTCGCAGTTTACTTACACTGTCTTTATTTTCCAGGGAATAAACGCACTCCTGAATGTGCTGCTAGTGTCTAACGCTACGGATTGTGGATTGTAAATTGCCGTAACAAAATCCATGCAAACTTGAGGACATTAATGATGTCTTTACTTGTTATAAAGCGACCGTAAATAAATACATCAAGAAAGCCTTAATCTCTCTTGTTACTTTTAACAGTATTTATTTTCTGGCTTAGTTCTGGGGAAGTATTTGGTTCTTTTTGAAGCTCTTGTTTTAGGGGCATACCTCCATCATATACTATAGCACATTGTCCCCCCCCCCTGCTTTACAGTAGCATATGAAGTCAAATCCCAGCCTCAATTTCACGCTAAGATGAACGATTAGGCAGAGATCGCTTTAACGTATAACTCACTTTCCACACACGAGAGAGAGAGAGGGAGAGTATGGTGAATATTGAAGATCGAGAGTTACCAAGGGAGGCTGCGAGTGCAGATTTATGGATTCAGATTATGGACCGCACGCTGCAGGAGGGTATTTGGTTTCAGGTCCAGCCTAGCCGATAGTTACTGCTTCCCAGCACTGACACGTAAATGTCCATTACTTGCCACGTAAACCAATGGTTATTCACTAACTATTGATGCGTTACATTCACACGACTTTCTCTACCCATTCTTCAACAAACTATTCTTGCAACGTACTTCATCTTAGTCGAAATAAACACACAACACTTTAAGGCCTCGCCCACCTCTGCCACCACAGGCGTCATGAGTGGTTGGCAGTATTGGAGGATTGTACGTGGTCATCCCTCCCAACAGGTATACGTGGTGTTGGATGTCACTATCCTCAATAAAGTAGCTCCTCAGTTGACCTTTCAGCATCCTAACGAGGCTGAGAGCACCTCGGATTAGATCTCCCCATATTCGTACAAGGAACCGAACTCGGGTCTCCCCTTTGTTAAGCAGCAGCACTACCACGGTGCTCAGGAGACAGCCATAGAAACATTTTATTAGATAATTTTCTTGTAGCTAGCGGAATAAGGATAGATCTTTTAAGAGCTGGCCGTTATGTGATAGCTTTGTAATTCTCTTCTCCCCCATGACCAGCAGAAAAAAATACATATAACGACTTGGAATTTGAGAAAAGTGTAAGTATTTAGAAATTTAAACTATTACAAGGAACATCTCAAAAATAATAATTCCACGGAAAAAGGTTGTCTGACTGATGGGATCGACCGCTCGCCTGCGTTTGATCCCAGAGAAGTATGTGTGGGCGACAACGCGGTGTGTGTAAGGGTTTTCTCTGGGTTCTTCGATTTCCCCCGCCACTACTGTCTAACCATATTTGTTTTCATCTCTTTTACCATCATTTCATATCTTTTCTTCCTCAGTCTCATACCACGCTTTGGGCTGATTACACATCTGGCTACTGATTCAGAGTTTATACGCTCCTGGACAGGCATCACACCACAAGCGCCCACTTGTAAGTGCTATGGGGTGTAAATTCTCCGTACGAGGAGGGTAATTGGTCTAAGAAGAAAAGTTATTGGCTTTAACTCATCTCCATTTTTTTGGCCAGTACGACCTTACGGTTTACCAGTTACCCAGAACTAATTCAGAATGAAGAAAGCCTCAAGGGCTGCTCCCAGAAAATTCAATATGTGGATCTTATTTGTCGTACAAAAACACTAATGGTATTTTAATCAAACTTTTTAGCCCTATTTGCGGGAAAAAGAACGTAAACAATTTTCTTCAGGGAAGTATGGAGTGGGCGATGTTCTTGAAAATCATCGCGTCGCAATCCTGGAAAATGCTAACTTATTTGTGATCTATCCAATCGCACGCTCGCGTTCATGCACACCAAAAAGCGTGCGCAAGAGCCACATACCCGTACACACATTTAAAAAATTCGATGTCGAGATTTCACCCGAAATATATGTTTTGAGACCTCTGAATCCAAAAAAGCATGCGCGCGCGCGCGTGTGTGTGTGTGGATCTGTCAGTCTGTAGACAGCATAACCCCAAAACGAAAAGTTGGTTAAAAGCCAAAGTTGGTATTTAAATTTAATGTCTTTCAGGAATACGACACAAAGATTTTGAAGAAAATTGCTCCACCTTAAGCTACCCTTTACATGGAAAATTTTTCAAAAATTTTGATTTTCTTGAAAATGGCTCTAACGATTCTGATTAACATGTGGTATGTTTAAGATACTTTTATGACAAATTAAATGTATACCTTGAAGTTTCTGGCCATAGCCCATGAAGTCCTATTTACACCGGAAGAGATAGCCAAAATGTTGCTGTACAAAAACTGTAGATCTTGCTAAAGCACAAAATTTATGTCCAGTTACATTTTTATAGAGTGAACCATTTCAGAGGTATTCTTTGTTATTTGTGTGATTTTGGAAAACTGAAAGTTTCGTCAAATGGAATATCGTTATTCAGTTTTTACATGTCAACCGCTCAAAGCCAACTGTATTCCCATATTCCCGTTGTATCTATAAGGAAATAAGCAATAAGATAATTTCTGAAATTGTTTATCTCAACTAATACGAAGGAGATACAGAATGGTTAGTACAAGAATAAAGAAAGCTATGTGAGTGCAACACGTCAGATTTTTAAGAATATTTTGTATAGGAGTGAGTGGAGAAAGTAATGTGAGGTACAAGCAAGTTTGTTTTGTTTCAAAAACGATTAAGGATTAAGTACTATTTTAAAAGTACTTTATTTTCTCCCAACCTGTTTTGTTCATTAGCTAATGTTATTGCTGTGACTTATATTTATGACCTTTTATTTTCAGAGGCTCAAACAATGTGGGTTTAAGAACATTGTTAAATTATAAGGTTGATTGCTGTATAGCACACATGTGGATGGCATAGTCATTAATTACTCACTCTGGTGTGCTAAAACACATGAGAACCGATGGCAGTTTGTATGTCAGTAGCTGGCAAGGCTCTTCGCCCTCGGCACCATTTCCGCCCTTGATTTATGGCACCTAATACCACGGTGGGAGCAGATTTCCCCACGCGACCTGGGGATGTGCTGCGAAAATGGAAAACTAACGAAATTTTAAGGAAAAATATTTTGATGCATGGTAGTGCAGCAGTCGAGGAGTCTAGTGGCACATAAAAATCAAATATTTCACGCACAACTTGCATCCCCAGTGTCCCTACGAAAATCAAGGCAGTCTTTTGAAGGGAAAAGAGGATGAAGTAACCCGCTTTGGGAGCTGTTCAGGCGTCGCAAGGTTAGAAATAGGCTTGGAGCAGTATTCACAGCGGAGGGATATTTGTGATTCCCTAATCACTAACAGACAGGCAAGTTATATACATCAAAAGCAGTGAAACATGTCCAGACTTTTGGTTTTTTTATACTGCTTATCATGTGTATTCCACACCAGCTGTGCGTGAGCAAATCTCTTGCTATAAACGCATTAAATCAGGCCAAGGAGAGCGGCAAAGGGGGAATGTATAAGGAAATACTTCACCTGAGCGGATGGATGACGTGCTTTTCCACGACTGTTGCCTTAAAGCAAACAATCTGACACTCAAACTATAACAAATGATTAAAGGTAAGTTACAGGCTTAGGATCGAAGGCACAAGGGGGAAGTAAGACACACATTGAGTGAAGTGGTTGAATCAGGCAAGGAGAGTGCTAAAAAGATGCTTTGCTGCCATCTGGTGAAGAATATTTTAGAAGTAACGCAACTAAAGCTTGCCAACGAGACCTGTGTGAAACGGCTGTACTACAAGGATAAAGTTGGGTTAACTCGCTCGACTGAAGGTCACATGCCACTTCCAACCGCCACATTCCACTGTCTGGTCTCCTTTACTCATTCACTGCGATATGCACACCTCGAGAGGTTGTAATAGGGATACTATCGCCTGCAGCAGGCGTAACGGTACATTTTAGAAAATAGCCTTTTGCGCATCCTGCAGATAGACAAGCTTTCGTTGCGCCAGCTCTACTCCGGATGCATAAGGCGTTCTGCAACTGATTGGTCCGACACTTGTTAACTCGGAGCTGATTAAACACATTGCATCTATTTCACAACTCCATTCAAATTATTGTAAATAATTGAGTGAGCCAATCTCTTATTACAAACGCATTAGATCAGTTCTAGGTGAGCGGCAAAAGGGGATGGAACGCGTACTTTGCCTCGACTGCCTACATCACCCCCTGGGAAGTCCTTCTATATATTGGTTTAAACTAAAAAATCAGAAGTCCTAAAGGCCTTAAGTGAAACATATTGATTTTTATACTTTATTGTATATTATGAAAATATAATGCATTCAGATTACGTTGGTATATTTCATCACAATATACCAAAGTTTACTGCTTTAAATTAATTTATATAAAATAACTTTAATCCTTTGTTTTTAAATTCTCGCAAGATTTTATAAAACGAAACATAACTCCGGAACTATCTGGTGTAGAAGGCTGTGGTTTGGCTTATGTTTTAGGGGAAATCCTGATTCATATGTTAACTAGTCTGGAATTCAATATGGCGTGAGACATGTGTGGTTAGATTATTTTTAGTTATATCAAGAAGTGGGAATTTTGTTACATATTTGTATATTTTTACATTCTGCTCTCCCTTTCTGTGTTGTTTTCATAATGACGAAGCCTAAAGGCTTGTTTCAAAAGAGCAGAACAAAGGAAACCAGCATTATACGTAGAATATATCCTACAGCACAACAAGGTGAAAATTTTGTGTGAGAATTTTGAAACTCCACCCAGTGCTTGTAAAAGGAAACTACACAGCACAGAAATGTTGTATATTAACATTACAGAAGGTGAAACAAATATTAATGGATTAATTCCTTTTAATATAACTTCAGTTTTTATTGACTTTGTCAGTTGTAATATTTGTGGGAAGATTTTACAATAAATATATAATGCGTGTGACTTTATTTGGAAATTTTATTTTGGTTTTATTTAAGTATCAGTTTTCTCAAAACGACTATAATAAAATAATATAAAAGCTCTGTTCTCTGATTAATCGCTGGTAATATATCCACACAATTTTTATCACATAATCTACAGTAATGTTGCTGATCCTGAAGCGGATTATTCTTTTAAAAAATCTGACGTGTTACATTCACATGACTTTCTCTACTCTTGTATTAACCATTCTTACAAACTCTTATTCTCCTTCATGTTAGTCGAGAGAAACATTTGCAGAAATTATCTTATTATATATTTGCTTGTAGCTGCAAATAGAATATGGGAATATAATAGGGTTTGAGTAATAGTCAAATCTTTTGAAGCTGGTCGCTATATGAAGGCTTTGAAACTCCTATCTTTGCACGGCCAAGAGATAACAAGAAGAACGACTTTCCATTTCAGAAAAGTTTAAGTATTAAAAAACTCACACAAATAATAGGGAATAACTCCGAAAGGGTTCACTGAAGAATAAAATGCATTTGGGCATAACTTGTGTGTTTTAACAAGATCTACATTTTTATATAGTAAGATTTGGTGTACCTCTGAAGGTTTAACACTTATGCAAAAGCCATCAAGAGTAAACAGGACTACATAGACTATAACCAGAAAATTCAGAATATACGTTTCATTTACCATAAAATATCTCGCAATTTAAGTCAAAATCATTAGAGCCATTTTTTAGAAAATGAAAATTTTTCCAAACTTTTCCATGTAAAGGGTAGTTTAGACTGCAGGAGTTTTCTTCAAAATCTTCGAGTCGCATCCTTGAAAGATATTAAACCTAAATACCAACTTTGATTTTTAACCGCTTTTCTTTTTTGAGTTACGCTGTTCCGACGGACTGACAGATAACCAGACACAGAGACAAACAGAATGGTAGAATCAGGTAAAGAGAGTGATGGAGATGCCATTGGGTATAGATTATAATGCGGGTTTCTTGTTTCTGTAGCCTCCTGGGTGGAAATCAGAGCCGTCTGTGGTGAAGTTCCTCAACTACTTAGGCCAACCTGCTGTTTACTCTGACCTAGTTGAACCCTTTGATTGAAGAAGTGACAACGCAACTGAAAGAAACCGCAACCGAAGCAGGGTTAAGGATAAATGTAACAAAAGCAAAATACAGGGTGTTCATGAACTATACCGACATATTTTCGGACGATAGGGAGATGTCTTAAATAAGAAATTTGAGATAGGTTACTTAGTCTCTCTCTTACGGTTTACCAGTTATGCAAAAGCCATCCAGAGTAAACAGGATTACATGGGCTATAACCAGAACATTTAAAATATACATTTCATTTGTCATAAAAATACCTCAAACATATGACATGTTAATAAAAATCGTTAGTCATTTTCGAGAAAGTTGAAATTCTCGAAAAATGTACTATGTAAAGTGTAGTGTAGAGTGGAGGAATTTTCTTCAAACTTTTCGTGTTGCATCCTTAAGAATGTTAAACTTAAATGCCGACTTTGATTTTTAAGTACTTTTCGTTTTTCAGTTAAACTGCCAACAGACTGACACACACAGACACACACAGACACACACACACACACACACACACACACACACACACACACACACACACACACACACACACACACAGAGAGAGAGAGACCTTTTTCTAAAAATGCTGTTTTTTGTATTCAGGGGTCTCAAAACATATTTTCTGTAGAATCTTGACATCAAATTTTTGGTGGAACACAATACTTCCTGTACTTAGTGTACGTAGTGGAGAAAGTAAAAATTGTACTTTTCGGTAGTATGCTTAGCGGAGCTTCCAATCTTTTTTCCAAGACAATGTTCCGTAAGTTAAGCTGTCCTTTATATACCCTCTATCAATTTTGAGAAAGCTCAAAGTTCAACGCCTCCGGTTTCTAGAGGAATCTAGTAAAATAGGATCAAAAAAAGTAAACAGCGCAATGGATATAGAAATAACGCCTGATAGGCATGCAACACACCTAACGTACTGGTAATGCGGGAAGGCTCTTTATCTGGCCAGTTGTACTAGGAAAACTACCATAGTCTACGCTTACATGTGATAGTCTACCATAGCCTACAGTAGTTTTACAACTCTACTCGTGACACCATTGTTTATCTCTTTGTTGCATTAGTCCTTGAAATTGTGCTTTGGTAAGCGCTGCTTTGTCACGTGTTCTAAAGTTTTAAGCTCTCCTCACTGGTTGCTTTATGCACGTGTTCAGTTCTGCTCTCACTTTAGCCGCAATAGTTTAATACTTTGTTGATGCAGTCTTCTTTAAGGATCGCCTGTTCTCTTTTGTTTAACTTCTGTATGTGCCCGCGGTCTCTCTTCGTAGATTTTTTTAACTTCTGAGAAGTATACTGACACAGACTTGAAATCTTAAATACATTTAGAGCTTGTCACCTTGGCTCCTAGCCTTACGCTACAATTTGACCACCAGAAAAACTCTTTCATTACTTGTTGATCACACTTTCACTTCAACTAAAAAGTTAATAAAGCTGAAAATGTGTGTACTTCCTAATAATCAAACAAAAGAACGCAGTTTTCATGGCAAATTCAGGAGAGGTAACCTCATCTACAAATGTGTCTAACACGGTTTTGTTTCCAATATTTTGTTCACCCCATTACAATTTATTAGAGTGCCGGAAGTTATTATTGGAGTGCATAGGATGTTTCATAGTGAAATGTTTGTACTACCAAACGTAACTATTAGACAGGTAGCAGAAACAGAAATAGGGAGAGTAAGGGAAAGATTTTGGAAGGGGTATTGAAATTTTTGTATAGCGTCTTGCATTTAGAGGAAAGTGTCTAGAATATCAGGGGAGATGTTCAAAATATAGTGGACGGGTAAACTGTCTTAAGAAAAAATTTGGAAAGGAGAATGGGCTAGGAGAGACATGTAGAAGAGAAAATCATGTGAATAATCTTTTGGAAATGGCAAGTAAGACATTTGAGAATATACAAATGCATAACATCTTTAGTGGGATAGCCTGAAAGAGGGCATTAGTATTTTATAAACCAATGAAAATTACCTTGGGAAGCGAAAGATAAAATATGTGACAGAGGAGCGAGAAGGTATTACATGGGCAAAAATAGGAGCATGGATATTAAAAGATATAAGGAACGATATCCCACAAGAGCAATTTCCTATATATGCTGGGTATAAAGATATTGAACATATTGTGACACCAGCCGCGGCGCGCAAGCGAGGACTGTCGGGCTGGGCTGTCCCACCCCACTGGCGGTGCGTGTATCAAAGACGCTGAAGATCAGGCTGTCTTGCGCGACTGTTGTGAACAGGTGACATCAATAAGAGTGACAGAATAAAAAGAGGTTTTCGAGATTATTCGATAAGTGATAGGTGGTCGCCGTATTTGTAGAAGTTAGAGAAAGGTCGGTGTTACGTCATCCTCACTATATAACAGGGCGAGGCAACGAACAGTTGCAGTTAGTTACAGACAGAAATGAAGTTTTAGTTTTAGTGCGGGTGGGTGTGTGTGTCAGCTGTTTGTGAGCGAACCGGTGCGTCGTGAAGAAAGATAGCGAAGCAGTTGACCAGTGTCGAGTGATTGTATCGTAAAAGTCAGCTGTTTGAGACACAGAGAAAGTGAAGAAAGATAGAAAGGAGCGAGTCAAGTTTACGAGAGGAAAACAGTTGAGAGTTATATTAGGAAGGACTGTAGACTCTGTTAATGCCAGTAAAGGAGAACTATGTTAGAATCAAATAAAGTGAGAAAAAAATAATCGATTGGACTGAATTTTGTCGTTTTTTCACTTGGTGTCAGAAGTGGGATTTGTGGAATTGTCCAAATTGTTTCAACATAATATTTAAATGCAAAAGGATTGAACTTTGAGAAAAGAATACATAAAAAGCAAATGGTTTAAGATACATAGAAATATCGCTACAACTGAAATGTTTTATAAAGATAGTAAGACTGTAGGACAACTTTTAAACAAAGTGAGGAATAAATTTATATGCACAACAAAGAGCCATGCGACAAAATATAGACTAAAATTAAGGAATTACACTCTAAATCCAGAGTACGACTGGTAAAGGGATGGGGCTGAACATCGTTCATATACACCTGTATATAGCTTACGATAAATTAAAGTGTGCCAGCCTAACTGGAAAGCAAGAGTAGCTGTGAATTAAAATTAATTAACAGGAAGTCAGTAAAACGGCAGCCAGATGAGTTCAATGGAAACGGAACCAACCAAAGAGTCTAGGCCTTTGTGAATTATTGATTTGAAGCTTTCCTGGCGTTGATTATTGATGATAGTTTCTCGGGCCAACAGTCAAGTCAAATTTGGGTACCTACCCAATGTTTCGGCGACTAACTCTGCCGCCACTCTTAGGGGAACTGAATCTAGATCACTGAGTCGGCAGAGTTAGTCGTTGAAAGCTTGGATAGTTACCCAAATTTGATCTGACTGTTAGCCCGAGAAACTATAATCAATAAGAAGAATGTTGAAAAAAAAAAAAAAAAGCCCTTATAAGACCTATCTATGATATACGTCACTGAGCAGTTTTGTTCCAAACTTCAGGAAATCTACTAACCACATGAGCGGTGCTATTGATTACGCCCTTTGATATCCAAAAAAATCACACGCACTTTGTGTGTGGGGCTGGAGTCACGTACACAAGGAGAGCTCACAGTTCAAGATATCAAAAATGTCTAAAAACTAAGAGTTTTAATATTATGTTTGTTCAGTTCAACTTAGAGTAGTTGTGCTGCAGTCCAGGAGCTATGCAACAGTACTGTAATCGTCATCATCATCTTCATCGTCATCTTAATCACAAAAGAGATCTACTAAATAATACATTTCATCTTTACCTATTGTTTATTTCTTCGACACTTTCCCTACAAGACTCCATTCTATTGAACTTGTCCAGGCAAGGTTCTTTGCCATCCTTACAGAACTCCAAGGGATTTCTAATTTGATTTTTATCGTCAAAGAAGATCGACCAGCTACACGACACTTTGAAGAACAGCGCTTCAGAAGCTTCAGCATGTTTCCATGCTCTCGACCGTAGAAAGAGTCAACAGTAGACTAGCTAAACCTCTCGGCATCACATAAAATCTTTAATATTTCACAGATGCATTCAGTGGTATTTTAAACAGTGCAACGGCTTTCCTCTGTTGGCCACCCAAGACGATAGCGACTCCTCCACAAAAAGGTTTATGAATAGAAGTGTAGGGAAGCTACTCAAAGGCTCATGCCAAGTCAATAAAACGGTTCTAAACATCGATATGCTGCTAATTTAGTCAACTATAGCCTCCCATAACATTCAGCTCGCGTGCAACAAGCATAGAAGTTATGGATTTCAAAGGAATTGAAGATTTTATAAATTTTAATAAGATTTACCTACGTTCCACTTACTTGGATCAATGAAGAACTTAAAATATCTCAAATTATGTGGCATTCTAATGAAAATCGTTAGCCATTTTCAAGAAAATCAAAATTTTCGAAAAATTTTCCATGTTATAGATAGTTTAGGGTGGGACAACTTTCCTCCAAATCTTCGTGTCGCAACCTTGAAAGACATTAAACTTAAATACCAACTTTGGTTTCTAACCGACTTTTCCTTTTTGAGTTATGCTGTCCACAGACACACACACACACACACACACACACACACACACACACACACACACACACACACACACACACACACACACACACACACACACACAGACCTTTTTATAATTTTTTTTTTTTTTGATTCGGGGGTCTCAAAAATATATTTCTGGTGAAATCTCGACATAGAATTTTTGGGAGGAATACAATACTTCCTCTACCTACCAGTAGAGAAAGATGAATTAAAGCCTGTGACCAACACACTGTGACGTGATGGTTCTAACGACTTTCATTAAAATGCCATATGTTTAAGATATTTCTATGACAAATGAAATGTATATTTTGAATTTTCTGGCTATAGCCTATGTGGTCCTGTGTACTCTGGATGACTTTTGAACTCGTAAGCGGTAAGAGCTAGACCAAATCTTACTATACAAAAAATGTAGGTCTCACTAAGACACACAGTTCATCTCAGAGTACATTTTGTGTAGAGTGAACCATTTCGGAGATATTCCTTGTTATTTGTGTCAGTTTCGGAAAACTTAAAAGCTTTCGTGAAATGGAATATCGTTGTTCATTTTTTATGTTAAGTGTGCAAAGAGAACGAATCTCAAAACTTTAAAAGAGTTGACTGTCGCACAAAGCCTACTGTATTCTAATATTCCCCTTGTACCTACAAGGAAATAAGCAATAAGATAAGTTGTACAAATGTTTGTCTCTCTTATAGGAATAAGAGTTTGTAAGAATGGTTAGCACAGGAGTAGAGAAAGTCATTTGAGTGCAACACATCCGATTTTTCTAGTATAAACTGCGAAAAACTGAAGGTCAGATTGGCCAGCTAAACGGGAATCGATTCCTGGACCTCCTAATGCGAGTTTCACTCGGTACTGCGTAGCACTATTGCTCGTCAGATCTGGTCCTTGTAGCAGTTACTAAAGCAAACACCTATGGATACACTCTCAACATTCGTGTTAGTACTTTTGTTAGTGTATGGATAATTTGTAAGGAATGTAATGACCTACAATAAGGAATGAGGACATCGTAGCACGTGTAAGGTCCTGAATCAGTTTGGAACTAACCCTAACTGCAGTTTCCCCACTAATTTCCCGGCCACTTCCCCCAGCCTCTTATTATTAACGAAGCACGTTGCTTACTTGGCACGAGGAAATTAATTTCTCGTCGTTTCGTCCCGGAAGGAGAATTTACCGTCTCAAGAATTTTACCTATCCACCTGCTACCGCTCACATACACATAAGACACCAGTAATCCTGCCATCTATACTGTCTTCTCTTTTGGGAACTTTGTTTTCATAGCCAAGGAATATTTTTACTTTCTCTACTGGTAAGTAGGCGAAGTATTGTATTCCACCCAAAAATTCTATGTTGAGATTTCACCGGAAGTATATGTTTTGAGACCTCCTGAACCCAAAAAAGGCATTTTTAGAAAAAGGTCCGTGTGTGTGTGCAGTCTGTCAGTCTGTGGACACCGTAACTCAAAAACTAAAAGTAGGTTAAAAACCAAAGTTGGTATTTAGGTTCAGTGTCTTTCAAGGATGCAACACGAATATTTTGAGAATTTTGAGTTCTTTTAATATAGCTCTAAAGATTTTGATTAAAATGTCATATGTTTGAGACATTTTTATGAAAAATGAAATGTGTATTTTGAATTTTCTGGCTATAGCCCCTATAGTCGCATTTAGTATGGACGAGTTTTGCATAACTGGTAAACCGTTAGAGATAGACCAAATCATACTATACAAAAAATGTAGATCTTGCTAAAATACACAATTATGTCTAAATACATTTTCGTAGGGTGAACCATTTCGGAGATATTCCTTGTTATGTGTGTGAGTTTCGGAAAACAAAACTTTCGTGAAATGGAGCAACGTTGTTCATGTTTTTTATATGTTAAGCGTGCAAAGAGAACGGGATCTCAAAGCTTTAAAACATTTGACTATCGCTCAAAGCCTACTGTATTCTAATATTCCCCTTGCACCAACAAGGAAATAAACAATAAGATAATTTGTACAAATGTTTATGTCAACTAACACGAAGAAGATATAGGAATGAGAGTTAGTAAGAATGGTTACTACAAGAGTAGAGAAAGTCATGTGAGTGCAACAAATCAGATTTTTATTTTATACTTTGTAATTTTTAAATTATAAATGTTAGGTTAATGTTTTTGTGGTGTTATTATTGTATTAGAATATAATTAATTGTGTTTTTGTTTAAAGTATTCATATTTATGTATTGTATATTTTTGTTTTAGTGTTCTTGTGTAATCTGTAAATAGTAAATGCTCTAATGTAGTTGGAATATTGACCCTGGTTGAAGAAATAAGGTGACAGGGTTAAATATGTTTATTTTATTTTATATTTTAGTAGTTGATAACAAACACGTGGCGAAACAAAATTCCGTCACCTGTGCTACTCCAGATTTTCACTCTTCGTTGAAATGAACGCGTGCATGGTAGCGGAAGTCGATTAGTAAACAAATCGTTGCTTGTTCAGTCCTACTCTGTTACCAGACTCTGCAGATAATGTATTCAATAATTCTCAAACATCTCTTTTACCTTTCGCGAGAGATGAATTTGATATTGGCCGGTTTTATTCACCATATTTGAATCTACCATAACATGAAATCTGCGCACTGCACTAGCATCCCCTGTATAATGTTATGGGCGATGGTATTAGATATAAACAAACCAAAACAAACTGAGTCATGCAATTTGTCTTTTGATTTCTTTGAAAGCTTAATGAGAGGAGTATTCAGTGCAGAATGAGCGTTTAATTAGTGATTTTAACAACTGCTAGACTGTGATTTGGCATAGGATGAAGTCAGTTAATTGGGACAGTGTAGTAAAATAAACGACTTAAAGAATTTGGAAGCCCAGTCCATTAGTGATCGTTGGAAGTGTTGTGGAGCGACAGAAGTTTCAGTGACCCCAAAATTCACACGAACAGAGTCTTTAAACCGCAGCCGTTTCTTGCAAATTTTATGTGTCCATACGTCAGTCAGTCTGTGCAAGGGGTACAGCGACGCTTGTGTAATTATTTCCGAGTGGTTTACCAGCTTGACCTTCTGCCCGTCTGGATCAGTGACGTATCCATGGAGAGCGCTGCTTCTTTGAACACAAGGAGAGTGCTAGAAAACAACGTTTGTGAAATATTATTTCCAATTATTTCTTTACCGAGATTTTACTACAAATACACGTTTTGAGCTCCCCTGAATCGCCCCAAAAATCTGAAAGATTCGTGTGTTTCAGTGAGTCTGTGAACACAACTCCAAAACAAAACTTCAGCTGAATACCTAATTTTGCACTTACATTTTGATTTTCCCAAAACAACTCTTCAACAATTTTAATTGAAATGTCATATACTTAAGTGAAATGTGTATGCTGAAATTTCTGGGAAGTCATCTTCGTTCTAAATGACTTTTTCATCTGACTGCTAAACTGTAAGAGACAGGGGAAATCTTATTGCATCAAAAGTGTAATGTTGTTAAAGCACACAATTTGTGCTCAATTTATTTTTTGGTGGAGTTACCATTTCAGTTGTTACTGGTTTGAGTTTTCCAATGTTTATACTTTTCTCAACCGGGAGGTCGCCATTTCTATTAACGATTTCACTGGAAATACATGCTTTCATGCCCCCTGAGCGGTACGGGAGGGGGCGGGGGGGGGGGCAGAATAACTAATAAATGATAGGATGGTCAAATACCAAACTTGATCTTTAAGCTCAGTAACTTCAAAGTATGCAGTACGAAGAGTTTCAAGGAAATCTTCCTACCCCAAATTAACCTTTACATGGAAAACGTTCCAAAGCTTTCATTTTCCCAAGCTTGCCTCTGGGAATACCCTGTGAAGTCCTCTTTATTCTGAATGACTTTTGTATAGCTAACCCTAAAATAGTTTTATTACACAGTAAATATACATACCTTGTCGGATTAGACATTTCCGAGATATTTCTTGATATTGTTTTGAATTTTAAAATACTTTTCCTATTCCTATCCTTTCTTTCTTTCTGTTATGTCGGTCTGTCGGTATGTCTTCCTTTCTCTCGCGATAATGTAAGTACCACTTCGTTTTCTATCTATGCTGCACTACACAGATAGACTTTTTTCTAAAAATGTCTTTATATTAAGGGTGCTTCTCAACGAGTACTTCCGTTAAAACCTCGATACCTAGTGTTTGAATGGAAGGCAATAATTTTTCTGTACAAAACAGCTACGTAGCTGAGACAGCAAGAACTATAATATTTTGGATGAAACGTAAGTTGGAACATACTTCGAATTTTAAGCGTTTTCCAGATGACATCTTGAAACAAACATTAATGGTTGCTTACACTTACATTAAATTATTTCAAAGTGTTCTGTGACAACCTTAATGTAAATGTTTTTCTTACATATGGCTTTATTGAGAATTCAATCCATTTTACAATATGAAACTCATACAAACGAGGCATGAGAGATATAAACATTTATAGTTGAAACTTGATACCCAAGTTATTGCTGGTAAGATTAATCATTCTATAAAATGTTAGGAAAAGAGATAAATAATTCCAGTAAATAATTTACATGTGTTGACATCAATGTGTAATATAAGAAGCACGAATGGCAGTTTTGTTATAAGTCATTAGCCAGAAAATTTAAGCGTCGAGGGAAGGCAGTTAGTTGTAAGTCACTGTAGATCAGGCAATTAGGTGATCCGATGAACTCAGCCAATAGGAAATACATTAGCTCAAGGCTCGAGTAATTAAAACTGAATAAGTCAGAAACTACACACTTACATAAAAAGCGCGCATGTCAGTTCTGAAAATTAGAAAGAGAACATTATTCTAATTATTACTGTGACTCACGGCAACTTAAGTTTGCCATTGTTGCTTTGGAAGCTGTATTTTAAACGGTAAATTTACTAGTATGACATTGGATGGCTCAAAATACACGGATGAGAGGGGGCCAGGAGATCTTGGAGCGGCTGTGTGTGTACGTGACTGTAACAATGGCGGTAGAACACAAAAGAAAGGTCCGAGGCTACGGGCCAACTAGTGACTGTGTGTATGTGATCAATCAGCGCGATAACACCAGTAGTGTCGAGAAGCTTCCCGGCAATTCCGCTAATTTGCACACGTGCGCATGGAAAGAGCTCGAAGGTTACGTGACGCCGGCTCCAGTATGAATAGGACATACAGTCTGTCAGCTAGCTTGAGTTAGTTTAGAGTTAGAGTTTAGTTTCGAGTGAGTTTTGTTGTACAGTCAGTTTTTAGTTACTCTTTGTACGGTTAACACATAAAAATGATGTTCCATTTGACAGAAGCATAAGTTCTCCAAAACTCACACAAATAACAAGTAATATCTCTGAAATGGTTCACTCTACAAAAAATTTAATAAATTGTGTGTTTTAGCAACATCTACATTTTTTGTATAGTAAGATCTCTTACGGTTTACCAGTTATACATAAGTCATCAAAAGTAAACAGGACTACATGGACTATAGCCGGAAAACTAAAAATATACATTTCATTTGGCAGAAAATATCTTAAACATATGGTATTTCAATCAAAATCGTTATTAGAACCGTTTTCGAGAAAATCAAAATTTTCGAAAAATTTTTCATGCAACGGGTAGTTTAGTGTGGGGGAATTTTCTTCAAAATCTTCGTGTAGCATCTTTGAAAGATATTAAGCTTAAATGCAAACTTTGGTTTTTAACCGACTTTTCGTTTTTGAGTTCTTCTGTCCACACACACACACACACACACACACACACACACACACACACACACACACACACACACAAGGACCTTTTGCTAAAATGCTTTCCTTGGATTTAGGTGCTTCAAAACATATATTTCTGGCGAAATCTGTGCATGAGATTTTTGGTTGGAATACAATACTTCCTCTACTTGCTATACCTAGTAGAGAAAGTAAAAAGAGGGAATAAACTACAGCCCAGAACAAACATTAATTACATATAAGACACTTAAAGAAGCCATACAATGAGAATAAATGTAAACATACTCCGAAAGGAAGCAATATACTTATATGACAAAGTATGCTTAATATGAGTGAGTACATATAATAATATGTGTACAGTAATAAAAGAAGGGGGGGGGGGGAAATTTCACAGGAACGACGGGCCACAGCTGCTGAGCAGAACACCTACAAAAGGTCACTCAACAAGTGACTGCGAAAGGGGTGTGATTATGAATTTGAAATATCTATTGACATGTCCTGGAGTACACGACAATCACCAATATATGTAAATTTTATTGGGATGAAAGACAATGAACAATTCATAATATAACTCACAATAGTCAGTATTCGCACGTTTCCAACTGCATTTTCGTTAGTCTGTTTTCCATTAGAATTACCATAACTGCCCCAGTGGGCGACACCTTTGATCTGTCTCCAATATGTCCAACGAATCCACTGCCACCTGCTAAAGTTGTGAACTAAGCTCACCCTCTCAAGGTGTGAGAATAGGCAGCATCGGTTAAGTTTTTTTAAACTGAACGGAACTAACTTGTTGGTCCGTGCCGGCTGCTTATATAGTCCATACCGGAATAGAATTTTCTCGGTTCTCGCCGTAAACAAAGCACTGCACTTCGGAATCTTCTAGAAACGCGTGCAACGGCGTTTTGCTGGAACCGACACATTGTAACGTGTGCAGTGGTGTGAGGTAACTAACCCTTAATCCCTTTCTCCAAGGCGCGACCGCCGCCGCGACAGTATACCCACAAGGCTGTCACTGCAAGTAGATCGGGTGCTTCATTTTTAACTGTTCCCACATGGAGAGTTACTATTGTATTTCAGGATGCAAATTTTATGATGATTTGTATTATTTTAATGACAAGCTTGTTGTTGATAGTATGGTTTCATTTTTTATTTAATATTTTTTGTATTTTGTATATGTGAAGCTCGCTTACTGGAGGTTACAGGTTCTATTTCAGTCGACTGCCCACTCTGACTTTGGGTTTATCGTGGTTTCTTTTGCCAGTAGGCAATGCTGGGGTGATTTCTCATGTATCACAGTTTCCTTTCCATATTTTTTCTTTTATTCTGTTTCCTTCTCATCTTTCAGGTATACTTCTATGTTTCTTAGCATATGTTGGTCCCGGACATATACGCGGATGTTTGCTCAAAAGAAAGCATTCTTATGACACTTAAGGGCTGCTGGGTCAACGAGTAGTTCATCACCCTCTCCAGGTGACTCTTGCAGTGGGATGACTGAGCCTGGACTTCCGCGAGTCTCGTTGACCTGTAGCCTTCTGTGGTCCTTGCAGTTCATCCCTTATGCAGCGTAATAGCCACAATAGAGCTATGTAGGTTTCAGTGTGCGGGGTGTCCCCCTCAGTATATAATTTGAACCCTTTTGTCTATCCTGTATTGAAGCCTGCTGAAGCCCCCAAAAGTTCTCTTTTAGAAAATGGTCCATTTGTGTCTGAGAATGGCGTACAAAAATAAAGAGACCGGTAAATACCAAACATGGTTATTTATGCTTTGAGTCTTCCAAAGATCCGATTTGAAGATTTTCAGAAAAAAATCTCCCAGCGTAAACTACTCTTTACATAAAAACATTGTTATAGCTTCTTATTTTCTGAACAATGGCTCTAACAATTCTGGTTAAAATATCACAAGATATTTGCGTGATAAATAAAACGTATGTATATGTTGAACTTGCTGAAATTCATAAATACTGGCAAACCTTAAAACATTGACGTCTTACTACACAAGGTATATTTATCTCGTTTAAGGGAACACTAAAGTGATATTTTAGCCCCTTTTGTTAATAAAAAAATCAATTTTTGGATTCTTATTGCAAAAATGCTTCATACCTTAAATAGTGTCTGCGAAGTTGTAATCCCCTAGGGAGGGGAACACATATTTTGGACGCCATTTTTAAAGCGGTGCGCCTCTGCCTCTGACATTTAAATGGGCATACCTACATCTTGCATTTCAACTTTAAACTCATTTTTCTCGGAAACAATTTTTTGATCTTCTCCCAGATAAATCTAGCTAAAGAGCTACACAGTTTTTTCCAATATAGTTCACAATATGGGTACTAAAATGTCCGTTTGAAATTTTGATATTGTAATATAATATAATGCGCTCTTTTTATCAGATTTTTACGCTTTGTGGCCTTCAAATTTTTTTTAAGAAAAGCTATTCATCATATAAAAATGTCCGTTCCTTAATTTTTTTTAAAAATCAAATCTGCAGTTCAACAACTGTTGGAAGAGAGAGATTTTGATTATACGCAATAAAAGTGAATAAACTAATATATCAAGAATGTGATTAGATGTTGGAATGAAGTTTGGTACACACATTCCTTTAGTTGCTGGAAATGCCTGTGCAAATAAATAAGCCTCTAATTTCAATACTCTAACAATTCTACTCATCACTGACTTACTAAATTCAGTGAAAACTGACTTCTCTGTCTGTGTCGAGTCGCTTATGTAATCGAAAATTAGGTACCGGTGATATCTCAGGAAATAGTTTCATGAAGCTACTCGAACTGTCTGGCAATATTGTGTTCTTAACCACCACTGTCGCGCATTGCCTAGCAACATAGTGGTGTGAGGTAGCTGACCTTGAGCCTCCTTGATGTGCGCCCGGCGCCACAATATATAAGAACATTTATTTTTTGAAACTTTTAACTATAGTTAAATACTAACTTTGTTTATTAATGATTTTTCATTTTTGAGTTATACTGTTTGCACACACAAGAACACAGGCCTTTTCCTAAAAATAATTTCTTTTTCATTCAGGAACATCCATTTCAAGTGTAATATCGGAATCGAGAAAGTAAAAGTGAGCTCCAAATAAGGTGACAAGTGCAAGTTTAATTTGGAATAAAGCAAGTTTTTGCATTTGATGGACTGTTTACTGCACCCAAACGCCACTGCTTGTGAGTATGGTGTTTTAACGACCGTCTTCTGGCGGTAGTTATTTCGGAGTGCTGTTCTTTGTTATTGGTTGTCTGGCCACATGTGTGAAGTTCACACCAGACCGTAGCCACCAGCTGCAGTATATTTCCTGGGTTCAACTCCCTACAGCGGCGTGCACTGCCGATCAGTCATTTTCTTTCTTTTTCCCCCCAGCTTGGCTACTAAAAATTCAATGTCGAACATTCAACGGGAGTAAATATTTTTAGAGTACCAGAAAAAAAATAGAAAAGGGTGTGTATGTGTGTTTGGGTCTGTGAACAGCGTAACTACGAAAAATGGGTTAATACCAAACTTGGTATTCAGGTCTTCCAGAGACACGAAGTTTTGAGGGAAAATTCCTCACTCAAGCTACAATTTAGATGGAAACTTTTTCGAAAAGTTTGAATTTCTCAAAAATTGCAATCCATTTTCATTGAAAGACCATATGTATAAGCTGTGATAATCATTTTGCTTATGTGTAACAACGAAATAAAAAAAATGTATGGGGTGTTAATGAACTACAGCGAAATATTTTAAGAGAATATAGATAACTGTTAAATAAATAATTTGAGACGAGAGAATTATGTCCTGTTTGTTCAGATTTCGAACTTAGGCTGTAAGTTTCTAAAGTGACAGTGCGCCACTGGCTATCAACCATTCGAGCGCGTAACACACAAAACAAAGCAACGTACGTCTCTGGCACAATGATTATGGCATTAGCATTTCGGTATAAAGCATTTGGTCTAGACTTTAAATTGTTTTAATTTATGAATTTTTATTTCAGCTTATCAGTACAATTAATTAAAAATCTTGCTAACTAAAAGTTAAATCCTTTTTAGTACATTGATACATCATACTTCAAAATGAGAAGTGGTTTAAACGGTGTAGAAATTATATAAAGTAAAAACATCTAAGCGTTTACGTCAGTTTTATACAACGTTGTTGAAGTGGTGACCTAAATTTTTAAAACAAACTTCACAGAGGTGAAGGAACTATTGTGTACTCTATCCAAAACTTCTGCTGTGGGCTGAATCAAGGAAATTATACTAGTGTTAATGTTCTTCGTATGGAATAAATAAATAAATAAATACATAAATAAATAAAAATCTAACTGCGTGACAGGAAATGAGCTTACGACCTTTGGGACAATAGCCTTTGTCGTTACGAATTAAGCCAGAGGAACATAACAAAAGAAGGTAGCTAATCCTTGTTCAGTGTCGCACTGTGAATGATTAATTTGAGACTTGACAGATCTTGTATCATCAAATCTTGAGATCCCTGATAACAAGCTGCCGAAAGTCCACATTTCTGTACTCGGACAGCAGTTTTAAAGACATTCTAAGAGAATTTTCACCCTTCTTTGCTTTAACAAACAACCTCAAGAGGCTTTTAAAGGTATTACTGCCTTTCTGCTATTACTCTCACTACTTGTAGTTGCAGAAACAATTACTATGCCATTAACTGACCGATATTTTAATACTTCATTCTTTTATCCTGCAGGAGAGAACGAAAAGCTGTTAGACTGAATTTTTCCTAAGTTGCTACAACGTTATTATTAGTTAGTTTGGCTTCATTGAGCCACACTGTTATTTACTTGCCCCCATACATTAGTGATCTCAATCCAACAGAACTAGTTTGCGCCAAGGTAAAATAAATACTTAAAGAAATGCAATAGCTGACTTATTCTTACGGGAATTGCACGATATAACGCTCAAGGACGTAAGACCGAAACAGATTTGCAGTGTTTTTTAAAAACATAGAAAAGGCAGAAAATGATCGCTAAAGCTAAATAAACTGCAGGAACTGAAAATAACATTTACATTGTGCTATTTTGAGCGATTTCTTTGCTTTAATCTGGCGTGAACACGCATTCCAAGGTTGGCAACATTAGTGTAAATGCTGCTCGTGATATCATTGTTTATCGGGAATTGTTTACTGATGCATTCCTGCCAGGAACTTCCATCTGGTGAACAAACTGTACAATCTCCCTAGTTATTTCAGAGTAGTTCATTAACACCCTAAATATTATATATTTGTGCGTATATATAGGCTGGAAAGGAAGTCATTGCATTAGTTTAAACCAGTAATAGATCTCGATATTTGGAACACATTTTGTATCTTACGTTTTTGTCTCTGACCATTTCCTACAGATATATTTTAGTTTTCTCGAAAACAATCTGGCAACACTGCAGATTGTGTGGGTGTCACTTTCCCTAGCTCAGTACATAAACAAACACAGTAACGGTGCCTCTTGAGAACACAAACAAGTGCCCTGCCTTGTCCTTCTGTGTTTACTGCGCGAGTGTAGGCCAATCACAAGCGTTAGCTCCTAAAACATTAAAACGAAAGCGAAAGTGCCAGACATGTTTACTTCCACAAACCAGCTCAATTCCCTGGCCAACCTCAACGCAACGTTGTCGACTTGATGCACGTGTGAAAAAGCTGCTATGAGTGATGTCCCATAATTACTACCGAAGCTATGTCAGAAATAAGTTACTCTACACATCTTACAAGTAACAAACTGTTATCTTCGTACATTCTTGTGGAATTACGCAAACAAGTTGGATCAAAAACCATTTATTTTTTCGAAATCAACTATCAATGAACAAAATGTCATTATACTTTTTTGTTTGTAATTAATTTACGAAGCATTTTCTTGAAAATGGCCCTAACGATTTTGATTAAAATGTCAAACGTTTGAGATATTTTTATGACAAATGAAATGTATATCTTGAATTTTCTGGCTATAGCCCCTGTAGTCGTATTTACTCCGGACAACTTTTGCATAACTGGTAAACCGTTAGAGATAGATCAAATCATACAATACAAAAAATGTAGATCTTGCTAAAATACCCAATTTATGCCTGAATAAATTTTCTTGTAGAGTGAACCGTTTCGGAGACATTCCTTTTTATGTGTGTGAGTTTCGGAAACCTTAAAACTTTCGTTAAACGGAACATCGTTGTTCATTTTTTTATATGTTAAGTGTGCAAAGAGAACGGAATATCAAAGCTTTTATAAGATTTGACTATCGCACAAAGCCTACTGCATTCTAATATTCCCCTTGCACCTACAAGGAAATAAGCAATAAGATAATCTATACAAATGTTTATCTTAGCTAACACGAAGAAGATATAGGAATAAGAGTTTGTAAGAACGGTTAGTACTACAAGAGCAGAGAAAGTCATGTGAGGGCAACACATCAGATTTTTTTCAAGATGCTGAAAGGGTGAAGTGAATGAAGCAGTGAAAGTCAGAAACCTAGAAGATGTCTAGATAGACAAAAGTGTAGCCTGGAAACAGAAGCGGTGTCAACCGTAGAAATAATAATAAATAAAATATTAAAATGACATAAACACAAACAATAATATTGTCACTTAATTTTCATGAAGATTGCTTAACTCAAGTTACAATTTCAGAGGCAAGTAACGGGAAAATCATTACTCCAGCAGTTAATCATTCCTTAATAATAAAAGGGATGGTCCCTTTTTAAAACCGTTTCGATAACGCCTTTTTTTTTTTTTTTTTTTTTTTTTTTTTTGTGAAATCTAATAAATTAATATCCGAGTTATCAGATACACCCGAGCAAGCTACAGATCTGCCTGTTAACAGATGCTTACGTGGAAACAAATATTCACTGCATTAGGGTAATGGAAGCAGTCCTTTGAAATTGCCTATATCGGAAAGCCATATTTTTCCATTTCGCTGCCTGGGCCCGCTAACAAAACATTCGCAGCTGAACTAGGTTTTTCCCTGTAAGCCAGGAGGTCAAAGTCGCTCATAAAATAAGTCTCTCTGCACTTGTTAAAGAAACAATCGGGAACCTTGGGCTCATATGGGTTTTCTGTGACTCCAGCAAGAAGCGTAGCTATTTTTCTACTCTCTTTCTAAGAATGCTGTCGTATTATTTTTCCTCGTATTTTGTAGGCGGCAAGCAAACACAAAACATCTGGGTCCCAAACCAGCTGCGCCTTTGCTGTAGGTCCTGTTTTTCATTTGTTGTTGCATACGACATGTTATGTACTGCTATTTTAACTCTTTGCAATCACTTTCTTCAGAAGTTCTGTTTTTTCTGCGCTGTTCTGCTATTTCCGTACATAATGAGGTCATATTTTTGTGTTCTAAGGGAAACGTGAGGGAATATGACAAAATAAAACATTTATTGTCTAGCAAAATTAATAATCTTGTAAATAAATGCTAGAGAAGTAGATAAACAATTGCAAGAAATACACTATATATCAAAATTAATGCATCTCTTCTTTCCAAACCCATTCTGCTCTTCTGCTAGAAGGTTCCACCTATTCTCTGTATTATTCAATAAACCAAATAATAGAAACAATCTGATGTGTTCCACTAAATTGTACTATTCTTACAAACTCTTATTCCTATATCTTCTTCGTGATAGCTGAGATAAACGTTTGCAGAAATTCTCTTATTGATTATTTCCTTGTAGGTGCAAGGGGAATATGGGAACACAGTAGGCTTTGATTGATAGTCAAATATTTTAAAGCCTTCAAGTTCCCTTCTCTTTGCACGGTTAATATATAAAAAATAAATAACGATGTTCTATTTCACGAAACTTTATTTTCCACAACTTGCACAAATTACAAAGAGTAAACAGGACTACATAAGTGTACAAGGCAAACACACACACACACACACACACACACACACACACACACACACACACACACACACACACACACACACACACACACACACACACATCCTGGAAGAATTAAAACTAAATATTTTCCAGGAAATTGTCAGCATTTCTCAACGTGAACTACGGCGAGTGATGGATAGTTTCCTAAAGAAGTGCAAAAATGTAGGGACAACGATGGTGGCCAGTTTCAGCATATGCTATTGTAACATTGGTAAATAAAGCGTTTAAAAGTAGCTTAAAAATGTGTGGCTTCATCCGTGCTGTTCCATGACACCGGCAGTCGGTGACGAGCGCCAGGGATGAGTACTGGCAAAACACGGCGCAGCAGGTTCGGAGTCTTTGGATCACCCGTTAGTTTGCCTATAAGCACACTGCCTGAACTTAATTAAAAGCAATAACATAAATTCTGTGCTTCAAAGTCGCGTGCAAAACCTCTGATGTGTATAAGAAAATAAAACAGTGTCCATAAACTCGCTGTAATAATTTTTGCTTTTTGATTAAATTCCCGATATATTGTGAGGTTTCCCCTTGTGTGTACGTCCCTGACCCGACCAACTCTCCCTTGCAGAAGTGGAAGCTTATCAAAAGCAGCCAAATTGCTAGCTCCAGCGACTGAAAGCGTAGCCTGGGGATTGCCTTGATGGTGTATATGACTTCCCGAGAGATCGCCCGCCTGCCGTATTTCCATGGAAGTATAACATTTCCCAAGCAACTAAACAAGGGGTGGCTAGGAAAGGGGTTGTGGCAGCACCGGAAGTAGGGGGACATATTGGAGGGTCGTAAAAACGAAGCAGGCCATTTTAAATGGCTCCCTTCTCTGGCACACAGCTACATGACGTCGTAAATTCAATTAGCGGTGGGCCACTATAGGCCCAGCTGCCCCTTGGCCACTACCAACTTGCCAAATTGTTGCAAAACCTTCCGGAGTGAGACCATATTCATATTATCCCTTAACTGTACATCTTATATGTGTTATTTAATATGGGTCTACTAGCTGAAATACCCAGCATTGCCCGAGGTTTGACGATTTATCCCTACGACTTTTAGACTTAAGTCACTCTTGCCCAATGACTTTACGTTTAGAACAAGCAATATGATAATTTCTGCCAATGTTTATCTCAACTAACACGAAGAAGATATAGGAATAAGAGTTTGTAAGAATGGTTACTACAGGAGTAGAGAAAGTCCCATCAGTGCAACACGTCAGAGTTTTCACACATTGCTTTATAAACTATACCTTTTCTAAGTATGAAGCAGATATGACCATATACACCGGTTACAGTTGACTTTTGCACACTCTGTACAAACTGGAATGTAGATAGAAAATTACATTGCTCTCTAGCCAGGGTTGCCAACTTTTAAAAGTAAAATTATAGTACCGGCCACACAAAATTATAGATTTGGATTCAAAAGTATCGTACATCATAAACCAAATGCTACAACAATGAAAATATCAGCACAACACTTGTGAAAATGTAACAGTATTGATGTTTATGGTATCCACTTACAAGATTGATGACCTCAACCTTAGCACTTATGTTTCTCACACTATTCATCTGAAAGTTCATCATCTTCCTCATGTGTTGCAGCATTATACAAATTTGTTGCTGAGATAAACATTAATATCTTCTCGGCAACTTGCAGATTTTCGAACCCACCATATTCATTCATAAGCTGAGACGACAGAATAACTTCATTTACCGTATTTAGCCCCCATCTGTTTCTAATTCTGGCTTTCATTAAGCCCAGCTTCCACAAGAAGCGTTTCTGTGGGGCAACGAAATCATTGACAATGCAAACTCCGCAGTTCTTTGAAATTAGTATTTCAGTAATAATGTGTTTAACAGCACTCCAGCAACTGTCAGGCTCAAGCATGTTCTTTGTTTCACACGGAATATCACTTATTCCTAGTTTTCTCCATCAATTTCTGAACAGTGCCTTCTTCATTGAGATTACCAGATCTGGGCACACTGGCTATAAGAGGATAAAGGATAGAAGGATTAGTAGGATGTGGAATCGTTGTCTTAGAGGGGTGGAGATGGGCCATGGGGACAAAAGTGATGTCGTTATTTGTAATTAAGTTCATTTCGCTTGTGTGACAAACCGGTGAAAATAATATTTCGCCGGTATCGAAATTATCGTGCACCCCCATAATTATCGTACGGGTTGGCAACCTTGTCTCTAGCACAGCTTTATATTTTTCACTTAAATCATCAGCACACATTGACGCCCTAGCTATTGGTGAGGGCAGCCTATCATTAACGTCGACATGGATCAATTACGATTGATATCTCAGAGAGGGCTATTGTATGTTTCTCATGGCATTATCATACACTGAGGAACTAATCTCTTTTTGTGATCATGCCGAGATGAAGTCACGGTGATCGTGACTTTGGGGTCACGTGATGTGACCTTGCATTAGTCCTGCACTACATCATGTCTCTTTTTGTTCACGTTTCGGCCGGCTCCTACACCAGATAACGTAACGCTAACATATTTTGGGGCTACATTAGCACAGGAGCTGCCAGGTCACGAGGTTGGCAGCACTGTTTAGAAGTGCGTGGTTAATACCACTATTTGGAAACCACGCTTTCACGTAGAATACTTGAATAGGGTTTTAGGGAACACGCATGGCCCGGGGCACAGATAGGATTTGACTTTAATTTCCCAGAGACATGCCATTTTAAATTACCCCGAAATTATTTTTATTTTCGGTAATTCGTAGAGTAATGAAAAGTTGGAGGGCGGGATAACAGTACGTCTGGGATATTTCATGCTTGGTTGTCCTATAAGAGCCCAGAGGTTGGACGACGTGCATGCATTTATCTGAATGTAAAGATTACAGCCCAAGTATACACATAAAACTGTAAGATCAAGGCTAGAATTTCAGATGTTTAGATACTGAGCGTTAGCTCACTTGTTGATCATACAAAATAAATAAATGAATAAATAAATAAACAATAAACGATACTTAGGTTACTACACCGGGACATATATTACTCATCCAATTTGGATCAAAAACCATTTATTTTTTCGAAATTGGCTGCACAAAGAACAAAATACCAATCTTTATTTTTTTACTTTCTCTAATACGTATAGTAAAGCAGAGGAAGTATTATTGTATTCCACCCAACAATTTGATGACTAGATTTCACCGGAAATATATTTTGAGACCCAGAAAAAAGCAATTTTGGAAAAAGGTCCATGTGTGTGTCTGTCATTCTGTGGACAGCATAACTCGAAAACGAAAAGTCTGTTAAAAACCAAAGTTGGTACTTAAGTTTAATGTCTTTCAAGGGTGCGACACGAAGGTTTTGAAGAAAATAGCCTCACCCTAAACTACCCTTTACATGGAAAATTTTTCGGAGTTTTTTTATTTTCTTGAAAATAGCTCTAACGATACTGATTAAAATGCCATATGTTAAGATATTTGTATTACAAATGAAATGTATATTTTGAATCTGCTGGCTATAACCTATGTAGTTCTGTTAACTCTGGATGTCTTTTGAATAACTCGTAAACCGTAAGAGATAGACAAAATCTTACTATGGAAGCAAATGCAAATCACGCTATAACACACAATTATGTCTAAATAAATTTTGTAGAGTGAATCATTTCGGAGATATTCCTTGTTATTTGAGTCAGTTTCGGAAAACAAAACTTTCCTGAAATGGAACATCGTTCATTTTTGTATATGTTAACCGTGCAAAGAGAAGGGGATCTCAAAGCTTTAAAAGAGCTGACTATGGACAAAGCCTACAGAATTCTAATATTCCCCTTGCACCTACAAGGAAATAAGCAATAAGATAATTTGTACAAATGTTTATCTCAACTAACACGAAGAAGATATAGGAATAAGAGTTTGTAAGAATGGTTAGTACAAGAGTAGAGAAAGTTATGTGAGGGCGAAACATCAGATTATTAATTCAGTGAGGCTCAAAACATATTTCATGGTAAATTCTATATTGAATTTTTCTGTACTTTATTTTTCCTGTACTTTCTATAAGCACGAATAGAGAATATTTAAACCAGCGTGCTGAAAATGTGTTCATGTACATCTATAGAGACATACAGTGCAGTAGAATACGCGGAGATATCTAAAGGGAAACGAGTCAGTTTTTGCTATATCCTTCCTAAACCCCAGCTTCTCCAGAAATACATAGATACATACCGCTATTTGCTGTGGAGGGGGGTTACCGAACACTTGATGTGATTTCCTATACTATGCATCGTAAATCTGTAAAAATTAGAGAGGGGTTTAGGAAGCTGCAAGAGAGTTCATGCATATGTATGAAGCATTTCGAGCTAAGCTGAATCCACCCTCCTGGGAGAAAACCTCATTTCCCAGCGCTCGCTTTCTAAAGAAATCCTTACTATGCTGACACCTATGCTTAAAATGTCGCAGGAGAAAAAGTATCTCGTCGGAGAAATATCTTTAAACATGCTACTTTCTTTTATTGCGCGCGTTTCCGCTCTATTTAGCACAATAAAAAACATTAAATTCATAAAGTGTGGAAGTCTTGGGATCGAGAGCAAATGTGCGTGTGAATTTAATATTTAATATATGTTGCACTCACGTGACTTTCTCTACTCTTGTACTTACCATTCTTACAAACTCTTATCCCTATATCTTCTTCGTGTTAGTTGAGAAAAACATTTGCAGAAATTGTCTTATCGTTTATCTTCTTGTAGGTGCAAGGAAAATAGGCTTTGAGCGATAGTCAAATACTTTAAAGCCTTCAAATTCCGTTTTATTTGCTCGGTTAACATATAAAAAATGAATAACGATGGCCCCTTTGACCGAAGTATAAGTTCTCCACACTCTACAAAAAATACTCGTAAATTGTGTGTTTTAGCAAGATCTACATTTTTTATAATGTAAGATTTGGTCTGTTTCTTAGGGTTTACCAGTTATGCAAAGGCCATCCAGTATAAATAGGACTTCATGGGCTATATCCAGAAAATTCAAAATATACATTAGATTTGTCATAAAAATATCTCAATCATATGGCATTTTAATCAAAATCGTTAGTTATTTTCAAGAAAATCAAAATTTTCGAAACATTTTCCATGTGAAGGATAGTTTACTAAACCCCGGCGCGACAGCCCACAAGGGGCCAAGGGCTACCGCCCAGCCGCTGTGTCCCCCACCTCTGCCCACTACAGGCGTCATTGGTGAGGTGCAGTACTGAAGGGTGGGACGTGGTCAGCGCCACGAGCCCTCCCGGCTAGTTATACGGTCTTCTAGACCTGGGGCCGCTACTTCTCCATCAAGTAGCTCCTCAATTGGTCCCCCCGGGACCTAACGAGGCTGAGTGCACCCCGTGCCAGACCTCCCAGAGGGGATAAAATCCCCATGCTGGTACCGGGGATCGAGCCCAGGTCCTCCGCGCCAGAGACAAGCGCACCACCAACTGCGCTACGGAGGCGGTCGAAGGGTAGTTTAGGGTGAATGAATTTTCTTGAAAATCGTTGTCTCACATGTCTGAAATACATTAACTTTAAATACCAAATTTGGTTTTTAAGCGACTTTTGCTTTTAGAATTATGCTATCCACGGACTGACATACAGACAGACATACGGACCTTTTTATAAAAATGCTTTTTATTGGATTCAGGGAGCCTCAAAACACATATTTCCGGTGAAATCTCGACATCGAATTTTTGGGTGGAATACAATATCTATTTCCTCTATTATTTATGCCAACAAGCTTACTGCTGGTGTTTTTAAACACACAAGCTGTATGGGCAATGTTTAAGAGGTGGAATCAGGGCTGAAAAATTCAATGCCATAGCCGGGATTCGAAGCACGGATCTTCCGCTTATCGAGTGGCTGCTTTAGCCACTAAGCTACCATGGACAACTTGCCAGTACGACGATTACGAATCAGCATTACTCTGAGTGTTCTCCTCCCTCTCCTATCTTTCGTCCCCTGTCCCGGTTCTTCGCTTTCCTTGTCCACTTTTTGAGCTTCCTTTTAACCTTCATGTACATACAACGAAATGTATAATGAAAGTTTATCTAGATCAACAGGAAAGCTTTCGAATGATGATTAGAAGACAGCGTAAAGAAGGCCATATGAATATAATACATCAGACTGTTATATAGTAACTGCACAACTAACTAGCCCTTGCAGCTGGAGTTTCTAAAGTCAAAGTTCTTTTTTAACACCCAACTCTCAGCAGTAATCTTTTTATCAGTAACAAATTCACAACTTGACGTATGTTTCTTGTATCATTTTTCCACTGGTGAAGTGAGGAGTCCATGATCCACCATTAATGTACTAATTTACTGCTGTGGGCTGTCGTTGGCATTACATTGCCTCGTAAATTATAGCAAATAATCTACTTGCCAGTTCACGTGATATACTGCTGTGTAGGCTTATGTTAATGTCAAACAAAAAGAGGACAGTTACCATTCCAGAAACCTTAGAAGCGAACGTTTGGGAACTGCTAATCTATACCAGTATTATAAGGAGAGAAGAATCATATGACTTTCTCTACTCGTGTACAAACTATTCTTACAAACTCTTATTTCATGTTAATCGAGATAAACATTTGTAGAAATTATGTGATTGTTTCATAGAAGGAACTGTTCATTTATCACATACGATTTACTATCCGGTCATTCTTTTGTTTTGTACCATTTATCAAGCTCATTCTTTTGTTTAGTTACTGTCACACCTGTATTACCATAAGAACAATTGTTGTAATAATTAATGTATTTGCCAAGAAGAAATGTTATTTATTAATTTTAAAAATAAAGTGAGATTTATTTGAGATTTTCAACTGATTTTCTGTTATAACAGAAGGAATAAATCGAAACACTACACGTAATTCCTGGATTTTGCTTTCCTCAGTTGGCACTACATACAGGGCAAATCTAACAGCACTAATTGCAATGCATATATTTTAGGTTATTTTTTGTAGGACGTAACATTTTCTGGTCAAATGTTTGCATATAGTATTTAAATTCGTATTTTATTTGTAGGTGTAAGCGAAATATGACAATACAGTAGGCTTTATACGATAGTAAAATTTTTAACGCCACAGCGGCTCACATTATATTATACATTATATTATTTGACGTAAATTGTGTTTTAACAAGATCTATATTTTTTGTGTGGTAAGAGTTTATTCCTTGCGTTTTATCAGTTATGAAAAAGTTGTTGTTGTTGTTTTCTAGTGCCTTGCATCTGGCAATGAAGCCATTAGCATTCGTGCTTTCCAATACTTTTGAACTGTAGTTTCTTCTGATCTTAATGCTTCACAGGTCTTCAAGTGGTCTTCGTTCATTTCTGCTGGATCGTTATACAGGACACATATTGGTGAGGCTGAGATACCTATTCTGTAGAGATGACTTGCCAAGCAGTCATGATTTGTCAATAGTCGGAAGGCTGCAACAGCTGTTTTCCTTGGTCTCTGGCGGATTATATCTGGGTTGGAAAGTAGTGTAATCCATTTTTTATCTTTGGCATTTGTTTCTATTTCTTGTAGATATGAATGACAAAAATTTTTAATGATCAAGCGTTTTATTGAGGAATATGAGAAATTGAATTTAGACTTTTGTTTTATTGTTGTGCCTTTCTTTGCAAGTGAGTGTGCAGCTTCGTTCCCCATGACTCCACAGTGTGCTGGAATCCATTGGAGATGAACAGTCTTATTAACTTTTTGGAGTTGTGTTAACATTTTGTAGCATTCTCTAATTTTTGTTGACTTCTTTGTAGTATTTGAACATATTCCCTGAATTGCAGCTTTAGAATCTGAAAGAATTACTGCCTTGTTAAATTTATTTAAGGGAAGATTTAATAATTGTCGGAGAGCAATGTATATAGCCTCTATTTCTCCATCATAATTTGTTGTGTCTCTGCCAACAGAATGATAAAAGGAAAAATGTGAACACGTAACTCCAGCTCCAGTAAGGTTTTCCTTCGAGGATCCATCAGTATATATGGTTATGAAAAAGTCATCTAGAGTAAACAGAACTACTTGGCTATAGCCATAAAATTCAAAATATACATTTCTTTTGCCATAAAAATAATTTAAACTTACGGCATTTTAATCAAAATCGTTATAGCCATTTTCAAGAAAATCAAAACTTTCGAAAACTTTTGCATGTAAAGGGTAGTTTAGGGTGGGTGAATTTTCTTCAAAATCTTCGTGTTGCATTCGTAAGACATTCAGCTTAATTTTTAACGGCTCTTCGTTTTTGAGTTATGCTGTCCACAGGCTGACAGACACACACACGCACGCACATGCGCACACACACACGGACCTTTTGTCTAAAAATGTCTTTTTTTTTATTCAGGGGGCCTCAAAACATATTTTCAGTGAAATCTCGACTTACTGTGCGTAGTAGAGAAAGTAAAAAGGCATTTTTAGTAAGTCTCCGTGTAGATATGTATGTTCGTTCACAATTCACAGCATAACTCAATAACGAAAAGATGGTTAATAAATAAAGTTTCGCATCTTTCAAGAATGCGACAGAACATTTTCAAGGAAACCCTCCTTCCCATCCCAAAGTACCCTTTACATGGAAAATGTTTACTTCTCTTACTGTATGTAGTGGACACAGCAATAACTGTTATCTCGAGAGGCTTAGCTTCAAATAGAATATCCAACTCAATTTTAGATAGCGTATTTTTACTAGCCTCAGTTTCCTAAGCAAATTCTGGAGGCAACCTAATCTCGCAATTCATCACGCTTCTTTCCACGAGGATGTTGTGGCTTTCATCGACTTCCTGATAATGGTTTTTCACTTTTCTCTCTGCAACTCTCCACCCTACCTCGTGTGTAAATGTGTGTGGCTTTTTTTCTGTCGACATAAAAATGAAATATTACTATCCGATAAGGGAAGGCTGTTATGTGTGATACACGATATCTGTGATGTATGGGGGAAAATCCAAATAAAAACGTGTTGTATGGTATCTGTTTAGTCTTTAGAGAAACCAGGAAAAATATTCTTACAGAAGTTTGAAGTATCGCTTTTCATGAAGCACTGAGACTTTACTTTGAAAGAGAAGCCAGGTAACAGAGGGCAATAATAAAAACAGAATATATCAGAAGCACGATATGTCATATTGATCCTATACCACTAAACATATTTCCTGGCTCCACAGGAGATGTGGGTGGATCAAAATAGTAAAATCTGACACATTACTTTCTTATGATTTTATTGTTGATAGTATAATATATATATATATATATATATTATTATTATCAAAGCTATTTCTCTGTCTTTTATTTTAATCGCCGTAAGTCTTAGCAGAAATAACTACAGTACACGTTTCGTTAAAGATACAAAGGGTGTAGTGATGGTCAAATATTTAAGAACTGAAGGCATAGGGCACTGGCCTTAAAAGAGCGAAAAGCAGCTGAAAATTTGATAGGACTTCTATACAACAATTGCAAGCATTAATAACGGATGTCTCGGAAGAAACTTCCTTATGTTCTTTTTCATCTGGTTACCCTTCCTGTGCGTAGGACTTACAAGGCAGTGCCTAGGGTTAGACGCCTGTTGGGGAGCAGACGAAACTATGGGCCGGACAGAGTGAAGACCTGGAAGCGGGTGGTCAGAGAAGTACCATGTATGAGAGTAAGAGGGTGATATGAAATGCAGGCAAAAGGGATGATAGCAGCAGGTGGTGGAATAAGAGGCGTGAGAAACCGAAGAACCTGTAGAAAATCTGCCCGGATGCTGCTTCGTTTACCACGAATATCACATGCGGATTCTTGGGATCGAACCCGGGCCACCTTGCTGATAGGCGAACGTCTAACCGCTCGGCCACGGCGGAGCCTGAAAATAAACTATGACACAAAAAGTTATTGTATGGCTTACAGAAATCTACAGGTTTTCTGCCGCACGTTTTTGGGTATTGCATAACGCATACATTCATACAAGATATTCCTTCCAAATGAAACGGGCTTCACTGGCTATTCTCAGAAAGTTCAAGGTATACATTGTATTTCTGATGTACGTATCCTTAAAATGTGACTTTTATTCAAAAGCGTTGGATGTTTTTGAGAAAATCAAAATTTCGAAAAATGTCCCAGGTGAAAATAGTAGAGGTGGGGGGATTTTGAGATCTCTGTTACATCCTTGGGACATACTGAGCTTAAATACAAGGTTTGGTACTTATTTGCCTTTTCGGTTTTGAGTTATGCTATTCACACACACAGACACGCGCACACACCTTTTTTCTCAAGGTATTTTCGATGAAACCTCGGAATAGAATTTTTGCGTAGAATGGAATAATACTTCTACTTGCAATAGTTAAGCAATATAGAACCGTAAAAGGATCATGCGGAATTATTTCGTTTAATTTTTCACCGTCACCTCACTAAAATGAACTAGTTCCACTCTTCACTGTTAGTTCAATTTTTCAACGACGTATTGGCCTAGCGGAATATGCCCGACAGTGCCTCTTCTTCTGGACGGTCCACTTGCTGGGGAGTCGAACAAAAGACGTCTCTAATCCAAGCTGTGACAGCACTAACATCACAACTCAGTCGTTACTTCAGTCTGGGTGGCTCAGACGCTGGCCTATTGATCCCAACGTCGCGGGTTCAAATCCGGCCCAGACCGGTGGTTTTTAAGTGTGCTTAAAACCGACAGATTCGTGTCAGTCGATTTACTGAAATATACAAGTGCTGCTGCGGGACGAAATTCCCACACCGGCGACGATGGTGTGGTTCTGACAACTGCCAGCGTCCTTAAAAAACAACAGTATTTATTTTATTTTAGTCGCATGCGCTACTCACTCAATACACGAGACTTTCCTCACCGGATCTCACTGATTTACATCACTACATAGACTTATCCACTCCACCAGGCACTTGCACGTACCGAGTGACTCGCTTCACGAGCGTACGCAAACCCGTTGGAAGTTTCCAGAACGTTTGAGATAAAGAAACATCTAGAAGGTCTAGCTTTCTGGCTGTGGTGCTTATCGTGATTATGCTGAGTGCGCGCGCTGCTTATCTGTTTAAAGTTCCGAATACCGGGCGCCGATCTTCAGTTATCCTTGGCCTTAGTGCACCACACGTGATAAAAATATAAAATATTTTACTATCGCACAAAGCCTACTGTATTCTAATATTCCCCTTGCACCTACAAGGAAATAAGCAATAAGATAATTTGTACAAATGTTTATCTTAACTAACACGAAGAAGATATAGGAATAAGAGTTTGTAAGAATGGTTAGTACAAGAGTAGAGAAAGTCATGTGAGTGCAACACATCAGATTTCCTCTTCGTTTCTTTGTGCTGCTCAATATAACATTCAACTTTTTCTTTACTTATATTCAGCATTCTAGATACGGGTTTCAGAATTAACCATAGTTCCATTAATTCCGAATTCAGTCGTAAGATGGCGACTCGCCCTTCGATGAAAGCTCTGCCATTAGCAGTGAAGGGGTTAAGTAACTTCTTCAAAGACGTGCCAGGGTTTATTAGAGCTGCAATATCCCTTACAAATGGGATGTAGCAGGATATCTCAGAGTTGTGACTGTTCGGCTGCGACTGAAATGTACACCGCTACTGCTTCAGACTAAGTTTTATCATGAATATGGACACGACTGTTCAGTCACACAGGCGTTAAATTATTATATATGAGTTTCTTTTGTATAAATTATCATTAGGTCGCTTTTTTATGTAGTCAATGTCGCCATTACTACACATTACAATCTATTAACAAAAGTAGCACTACATTTCAATTCTACAGATGTTTTTAAAAATTGTATCTGTGTGTCTATCAGCCTGTGAAAAGCATAACTCAAAAACGAAAAGTCGGTTGAAAACCAAAGTTGGTATTTAAGTTTAATATATTTCGAGGAAGGGACACGAATATTTTGAAGAAAATTTCTCCACCCTAAACTACCCTTTACATGGGAAATTTTGATTTTATTGAAAATGACTAACGATTTTGATTAAAATGCCACATGTTTGAGAGATTTTATAACAAATGAAAGGTATAACCCCTGTAGTCGGATTTACTCTGGGTGATTTTGCATAGATAGTAAGAGATAGACCAAATCTTACTATACAGAAAATTAGATCTTGCTAGAATACACAATTTATGTCCAAATAACCATTTCGAAGATATACCTTATTATTTCTGTGAGTTTTGGAGAACTTATACTTCTGTCAAATGGAACACCGTTATTCAGTTAAAAATTAAAATTATTTTGTTGTTTAACGACGCTGTCAATTGCCAGGATCACATCAGCGTCGCCGGTGTGCCGGAATTTAGTCCCGCAGGAGTTCTTTTACCTGCCAGTAAATCTACTGACATGGAGCTGTCGTTTTTAAGCACACTTAAAAACCATCTGCCTGGGCCGGGTTTGAACCCGCGACCTTGGGAACAGTAGGCCAGCGTCTAACCAACTGAGCCACCCAGACCGACAAATATATTAACCGTGTAAAAAGAACGAATGTTGAAGCTTTAAAAGATTTTATTATCGCTCAAAGCTTACTGTATTCCCATATTCACCTTGCACCTATAAGGAAATAAGTAGTACGGTAATTTGTGCAAATGTTTATCTCAACTAACACGTAGAAATTTAGGAATACAGGGTTTGTAACAAGAGTAGAGAGGGTCATGTGAGTGCAACACATCAGATTTTTAATAATAAAATTAGCGTATTTTTCCATAAGAAAGGTTATTTGTTAATGTTAAAAATAAGGTGATATTTATTTGAGATAATCAACTGCTTTTTTTATAACAGCAAGAGAAAATGGAGATACATATAATTCTTGGGTTTCTTTTTCCTCATTTGGCAGTGCTAAGTCGAACTGCACTAATCGAAATTATTTTTATAGGGTTTAATATTTTGCCATCAAATCTTTGCCATAGAGTACAAAAATGTATTTTATTCACGAAACAGGCCAGAATATCATTCAACATTCAACAGTTTGGTCTTCCCAGAGAAATTCTCTCACTACGCTCGAGGATTTAATGTTACTTTTAATAAAACGTTCTTTGCCATTTACTGCTACAATTTTTGGTTGTTCTTTGACTTACCCATAGTTTCTTGCAAATAGTATCTCAACACACAAAGTTTTCATGGCTACACTTAGACATATGCTTCATTTTTCGACGGATATTCGATCTCTTTCCATGCCTTTGCCAATACCGCTTCTGTCACCATCGCTACAGCATGCGCTATTGAACCGTAAAGCAGAAATTATGAAAAAATCAGAAAATATTTTTATTTGCCTGTTTGAAAGCACATATAGTTGGGATTATTTCCCCAAAGATTAAAATTCGAACTACAAATGCTACAAAAATTATAATCCTAAACAATGTAATGAACCATGCCCATTTTTTAAGATTTTCAGTGGAGCAACGAGTTTTCTTGCTCAATTTTGCCTTTTGAAACTTGAAACTTTAGGTTTAAAGGGCTGAGATTTTTGTGCAGTTGCACATGCCATTTTGTTGTCACAACAGTGTTGTATAGAAGGCTGTGGAGCTTCATAAAGAAGTTTGTGCTGCTTAGTGCACTTTTAGTAAAAATTTCAGTTATTGTGTCATTCTTTGTGCAAAGTGGGTTGTACTGGACCTTTCTTACAATGCCAAGACCTGGCAAAGTATTTAAAAGGTATGGTAAGTCACATACTAACAATATAATGAGACAAAAAAAGACCTTGAGGTTAGGTTGGGCTTGCAGATAAAAATATAAGCTTTTCTCCAAGTGCATCTAAAATAAAACTTGGATCAAGTATTGTGCCAGGAGATTCAAAACAGGACGGAAATACAGACTTCAGAATTGTAGATCTAGAATTGCCAGACGAAGAAACAGAGGAGCTAAAAGAGCTGTAGAGGATGAACAAGAAGAATATGGATATGGGCAGTTTTAGCTAAGATATGATAAAGAAAATTTTCATCCAAAATTTAAATTGGTTTTTCTCCAGTTTAAAATTTTCATCCTTTAGGAACACATATATCAGAAACTACTAGAAGGATTTTGTTGAAATTTTGAACACTCATTCCTGTAATGATAAGGAACATTCAAGTTGAACAGAATTTTAGTCTACAGAGTATGAACAGTTTTATGGCTGAAAGAATACGGAAAATGTTTCTTAAAAAATGTTAAAATAAAAAAAAAATCATGTAAAATAATTGAAAAAATGTATCAAAAAGCCATGCACTTAAATGTACATATGTTAGTGTAGATTGTTTTACTATGCAAAAGATTAGAAAATTTTGCCTCAAAATAATGAAAAACTATACTGGAAAATAACAATGTAATAAAAAATTCAAAATTCTCTCAAAGCACTAATAATTTATTAAAAATTACTTAGTGTGTCGGGCCAAAGTAACTGTACCAGATTTCATTGAAATGTAACAAAAATGTAGGGTGTCAATATTAGGAAGCAGTAAACTAAACGCGTTGTCTTTGAAGTACTCGTACATAGAAAAAAAAAAAAACTAAGAGAGGTTATGTGTGGTGAGCGTGGAGGCCATGGTATTGGACCCTCTCTACCGATCCATCTATCCGGAAATGTGTTATCCAAGAATGTGCAAACATTCAACCCCCAGTGCGGAGGTGTACCATCTTGCATAAACGCTACCTATGGTTGACATTTCTCTAACTGGGGTGCAACATACAATTCACACATGTCCTGGTAAATTGCTGCCATAAATTTACTGGTAAATCATTTAAATTTTGCATACCATTCTCTGATGCAGTTAACACTTTGTGGATCTTGACCATTTTCCGTCAATGACCATGATTCACGAAACCATAAAACCATACAACTTCTCCTGTATAGACAGCAGCGCTTCTATATTACAAAATCCCTCTTTAAAAAATTAAATAAATAAATGGAAAAAAAAACTCACCGCATTGGACAACCTAGTGTTGCAGCATTTATAATCAGGGAAAAACTTTGTGCTCCCCCCGTAAATGTCGGTCTGGGTGACTCAGTTGGTTAGATGTTGGCCTACTGATGCCAAGGTCGTGGGTTCAAACCCGGCCCAGACCGATGGTTTTTAAGTGTGCTTAAAAACGACAGCTCTATGTCAGAAGATTTACTGGCATGTAAAAGAACTCCTGCTGGACGAAATTCCGGCGCACCGTTGACCCTGATGTAATCTTGGCAATTGACAGCGTCGTTAAATAGAAACATAGTTTTGTTTCACCCTATATATAACCCTTGTTCCCATACCTACAGGGATGTAATAAAAGAATGGTTTGTATAAGAGTGAGTAGTGAGACCCATATGAGTGGACGCATATTTTACCTCTCGTAGCTGCTGGAGTACTTCACAGTAAAACTTACATTTTAGGTTTAATATTTCATATACATAATTTTGGATGAAATAAAAAGGAACAGTTGATCCGGGACAGGGCCCAGTGGCCTGGAGAAGCGGGTTGTGACATGCTCCGGAGGTCGGTGTTATCTGGCAAACCCAGGCGGGAAGGGGGTGAGCTGTGCGGATTAACGAACCGCGTAGGCTGTAAATCTGGCGGGATGGAAGGGGTGGGAGAACATGATTCTCATTTAGTTAAGTAGGACTTGCCTTTCCACACGACATGGTTAAAACCTGTGTGGCTTCAGCTAGTGCCAAATAAAAATGGTAAAGAGGGAAAATACACTTGCTTTCCCTGTGAAGATGAACACACACACGTAGAAGCCTCAATATCATCTCCTACTGAGGGTGTGGAGAGAACTTCATAATCGGTACACCGCCGTGGAGATAACTGGAGTGTTTCTGATTATCATGTGCGGATATCCATGGAATACAGGGTGGAAAATACTGCTTCTGCCATACGTTAACCAGGGATTCCACATGATGAGTGTAACAAATATGTCCAATACAATTATCGTCAATAAAGAACCGTTCGCCGAAAAAAATGTGTCAAATATTTGAAGCCATTTAACTTCTTAACGAATAGATATAAGTGGTTCATCATTTCACTAATTGCCGCGCAAAAATTTTTTTAACAATGCTATAATGCGCTTTTACCTAAATTAGAATCAGTTTAGCAACAATTTAATATTAAAATGTCATGCGAAGTTGAACTTCTAACAGACGTGGCAACGCCACGTCGCGTTGTCACTTTTTTTTTGAACGATGGGCACATTTGGGGGAAGGGAGGTTAGTGGAGGTATCGCCTGGCGTTGCTAAAAGTGAAGGAGAAGGGAATGGTAGGTGACACATTCATGCGCCAGGTATAAGCATTGGTCTGTAGGGTGCCAGTTTTACTGTTATTTATGAGAAGGGCATTAGTTTTGTCAGCCCCGTAATCTATAAAAGAACGTAATTGTTTTAGGAAGGTGAAAAGGAAGACTTGTTTATTTGTGTATTGAAAGTAATTAGTGTTGTCTTAGCTCGAAATGAATGATAATGTGCATTATTTGGAAAATCTTGTTTTAACCCTAAAACACATGGCTTCGATTGTTTGACTTTTATGCTTTCTTAACTATGGAAAATTGAATATTCATTACTACTTGAAATTATTATTTAAAAGATTTGACTATCACTCAAAGGCTACTGTATTCCCATATTCTCCTTGCAATTACAAGGAAATGGAAATACGCAATAAGATAATTTCTGCAAATGTTTATCTCAACTAACATGAAGATACAGGAATAAGAGTTTGTAAGAGTGGTTAGTACAAGAGTAGAGAAAGCCATGTGAGTGTAGCACATCAGATTTTTACTTTCTCTACTGGTAAGTAGGGGAAGTATTGTATTCCACCCAAAAATTCGATGTCGAGATTTCACCGGAAATACATGTTTTGAAGCCCCCTAAATAAAAAAAAGCATTTTTAGAAAAAGGTTCGCGTGTGTGTGTCTGTGTGTCAGTCTGTGGACAGCATAACTCAAAAACGAAAAGTCGGTTAAAAACCAAAGTTGGTATTTAAGTTTAATGTCTTTCAAGGATGCGACACGAAGATTTTGAAGAAAATAGCCCCACCCTAAACTACCCTTTACATGGAACGTTTTTCGAAAATTTTGATGTTCTTGAAAATGGCTCTAACGATTTTGATTAAAATGTCATATGTTTGAGATTTTTATGACAAATGAAACTTATATCTTGAATTTTCTGGCTATAGCCCCCGTAGTCGTATTTACTCTGGACGACTTTTGCATAACTGGTAAACCGTTAGAGATAGACCAAATCATACTATACAAAAATGTAGATCTTGCTAAAATACACAATTTATGTCTGGATAAATTTTCTTGTAGAGTGAACCATTTCGGAGATATTCCTTGTTATGTGTGCGAGTTTCGGAAAACTTAGAACTTTCGTGCAATGGAACATCGTTGTTCATTTTTTATGTGTTAATCGTGCAAAGAGAACAGAACTTGAAAGCTTTAAAATATTTGGCTATCGCACAAAGCCTACTGTATTCTAATATTCCCCTTGCACCTACAGGGAAATAAGCAATAGGATAATTTCTGCAAATGTTTATTGTAAGAATGGTTAGTACAAGAGTAGATAAATTTATTTGAGTGTAACACATCAGATTTTTAGCATCGCTTTGCATACCCGATCTCTTGTGCATCTTCTGCCCTAAATGTATTTTTCCCCAAAACGTCAATAATCTGGTATTATTATATGCTAATTGATTATGATCTCCAAAGCTAGACTTACTATCAGGAGAACAACACAGAAGCAGTATGTAATGCATTTATCTGGTCGAATGACTAAACTCATATCACTGCGCATTACGCGTAGCGGTAGATTTAATTGGTGGTCTTCAGCAAAAGGTTACGCCCGCCTTTCTAAAACCAATGAACCGTTCGCCGAGACAATCTAATTAGTAACAGTTGAATCGTCGTTGAGCGTGGAGGTCAAATAACCTCTCGAGTGTACAAAGAACTTTTAAATGCCCTACCATGTCTCGGAAACAGCTTTGGAAGAACACACACTTGCCCGAAATAATTGTGGGACCTTTTTTTCTTTCGAATCTTCTTTCTGTAATCCTTCCCCAATAGCCTTTGCCTCCCCCGGGCCCCCGTGATGCTAAATCCGCGCTAAAGCTTTTACCTTCCCTTCTATATGCTTACAGTATAGATATAGGTATGATACAAAGAGGGGAAACCTCGTGCACTGTGACCTACATTGATCAATTCTTGCTACCAACCCCCAGGAGGAAGTGATGAGAGGCTCTAATCAAAAAAATCTGATGTGTTGCACTCACATGACTTTCTCTACTTTGGTACTAACCATTCTTACAAACTCTTATTCCTATACCTTCTTCGTGTTAGTTAAGATAAACATTTGTACAAATTATCTTATTGCTTATTTCCTTGTAAGTGCAAGGGGAATATTAGAATACAGTAGTCTTTGTGCGATAGTCAGATCTTTTAAAGCTTTGAGATTCCGTTCTCTTTGCACACTTAACATATAAAAAAATGAACAACGATATTCCATTCCACGAAAGCTTTAAGTTTTCCAAAACTCACACACATAACAAGGAATATCTCTGAAGTGATTCAACCTACAAGAAAATTTATTGAGACATAAATTGTGTATTTTAGCAAGATCTACATTTTTTTGTGTCGTATGATTTGGTCTATCTCTAACGGTTTACCAGTTATGCAAAAGTCGCCCAGAGTAGATACGACTACAGGGGCTATAGCCAGCAATTTCAAAATATATATTTAATTTTCATAAAAATATCTCAAACATATGACATTTTAATCAAAATCGTTAGTCATTTTCAAGAAAATCAAAATGTTCGAACAATTTTCTATGTAAAGGGTAGTTTACGGTGGGGCTATTTTCTTGAAAATCTTTGTGTCGCATCCTTGAAAGTCATTAAACTGAAATACCAACTTTGGTTTCTAACCAACTTTTCGTTTTTGAGTTACGGTGTCCACAGACATGGACACACACGGACCTTTATAAAATTTTTTTTTTTTTTTTTGGATTCAGGGGGTCTCAAAACATATATTTCCGGTGAAATCACGACATCTAATTTTTGGGTGGAATACAATACTTTCCCTACACCAGTAGAGAAAGTAAAAAGCTCGTGAAATGATTAGTAAGAAATGGTTAAAGTGGAACACCCATTGCCAAGTCAGAGGTTTATTGAAAGAAATGTTCAATAAAACTGAAAGTTTTGATATAAAGATTACAAAGCTTCTAAAACCGTCTATTAATTCTTCATTTAACTCTAAGGAGCTTGATCATCTAGGAAATAAAGCAGTTACGTCAAAAGAAACAAGTTTATTATTATCAGGCAGTACTGTGTTGTTAATCTTTTCTACCAATTCAAAACAAATTTTAATACTTAAACTTTCAAATTGTTCGACATTATTAAAGTTATTTAACCATTTCACCAAATTGTAAGTAGTAATGAGCAAAAACTTTCAGCAGATATTAAGATACGTGAAGCTTAGCCTCTATATTTTGTGTCGGTCTGGGTGGCTCAGTTGGTTAGACGCTGGCCTACTGATCCCAAGGTCGCGGGTTCAAACCCGGCCCAGGTCCATGGCTTTTAAGTATGCTTAAAAACGACAGCTCCATGTCAGTAGATTTACTGGCATGTAAAAGAACTCCTGCGGGACAAAATTCCGGCACACCGGCGACGCTGATGTGATCCTGGCAATTGACAGCGTCGTTAAACAACAAAATATTTATTTATTTATTTCTACGTTTTGTTGTAATCTTTAGAATAGCATCTACTATTATTTCATCCTGGTTAAGAAACAGAAATCAATGAAAGCTCTCAGTTCATTTTATGCGAAATTGCATTAAGGGATGGAAAACAGCTGGAGACAAATCATATGCTTATCTCTAGTTAAATATTACTTAGTTACTTGACTCTCTCTGGTGGTACATCGCTAGAGGCACATGTTTTTTTTCTACTCACACAGAAGGCCCTGCATTTTGGAAGCCTGCCATTGCTCTAGCTGCTTCTTCGATATTCCGATGGAAAGGGGAGAGGCAGACAGGGAAAAGAAGGGAACAAGTGGGAAAAAATGGAAGAGTAAGGTTAATTTAATTGGCCACAGCTTGGAGGCGAGAAATCCTATGTCATCTGAAAAAAGGGACGGTGGTGGAATGACTTAGCTCTCCTCGTGGTCCTCCCAGCCGAACATGTAGCATTTTAACATCCCTTGGAGAGCACTAATGGATATCAGAACAAAATATCCTGTAACTCGTTAATGCTTTCAGGTGTTTACGATCATTAGGGCCAGGACTTTGATGACCTAAGCATTATTAAAAAGCTGATATTTGCAGTAACATGACTTTCGGGAATATGGGAGTACAGTAGGCTTTGAGCGATAGTCAAATCTTTTAAAGTTTTGAAGTTCCATTCTCTTTGCATGGCTGAGATATAAAAAATGAACAACGACCTTTCATTTATGTAAAGTATGACTATTGCAAAACTCGCACAAATAACAAGGGATACTTCCGAAACGGTTCACTGTACAAAAACATGCTTTTGGGCATAACTTGTGTGTTTTAATCCTGTACAATAAGATTTGGTCCATCTCTTATGATTTACCAGTCATGCTAAGTCATGAAGAGTAAACAGGATTACACAGGCCAGAAAATTCAAAATATTTATACATAAAATTTATCATAAATATATCTTAAACATAAGACGTTTTAATCAAAATCGCTAGCCATTTTGGAGAAAATCACAATTTTCCATGTAAAGGGAAGTTTATAGTGGAGGAATTTTCTTCACAATCTTCGTGTTGCATCCTTGAAGGATATTAAACCTAAATGCCAGTTGGTTTTTAACTGAATTTTGGTTCTTGAGTTATGCTGTTCACACACACACACGCATGCGCGCACAGACTGACAGACAACTTTTTTTCTTGGATTCAGGAGATCCCAAAACATATTTCCGATGAAATCTCGACATCGAATTTTTGTGCGGAATACAATACCTCCTCTACTTACTATACATAGTAGAGAAAGTAAATATTTTGTGTTAATCGAGATAACGCTTTGAGGAAACGATTTTGTTACTATTTCCTTATAGGTAGTATGCGAATAGAGCATTACTTAATGCTTAAGATGTAGTCAAATCGTTTAATAGCTGGTCGCTGTGTGATGACTTTGACATTCCGTTCTTTTTTACATGGCCAGGGCATAAGGAAAACGTATAATGACCTCCCATTTGAGAAAAGTAATGGAAATCTCAGAAACACAAAAGGGTATCTGACATAAATTGTGTTCCAAGGAGCTTCACATTTTATGTGTACTAAGTCTTTGTCTATCCCTTACAGCTTATCAGTTACACCAAAGTCATTCAGAATGAAGAGAACTTCTGAGAACATTTCCATAAAATTCAAGTTATATAATTCATTTGGCATAATGACATCTCAAAGGTTTGATAATTTATTCAGAATCGTTTTTCAGAAAATCAAAAGTTTACGAAAAATTTCCATGTAGAGGGTGGGATAAGGTGGGAGAATTTCCTAGAAAATCTTTGTGTCGCGTCATTAAAAGATGCTGAGCATAAACACGAATTTTAGTAATTAACTGACTTTTCGTTTTTGAGCTACCTTGTTCACAGACAGACCCCGACGCGTGGACACACAATGCGCCTATTCTAAAGATGATTTGCTTGAGTTTAGGGACCTCAAAACCTGTATTTCCATTAAAATCTCGGAATTGAATTTCTGGGTAGAATGCAATTTTGCCGTCAATTAAGCTTCGACTAGGGGCAATAACATCAGAGGTAAAGCTAACTTTTGTACCAGGAGTTACTGGGAACGGTTACATTCCATTATTCAATTAATCTCGAACTTTTTCTAGCAAACCAAAACGAAACATTTAATTTAGGTTAACCCTTTCACTCCTGAATTATTTTGCTACTTATGCCGTTCTTCCTCTAGATTTGGCGGTCTGGGACACCTTCAGCCTGCTGGCTTGAATAGCCATGACCATTAAGGCAACACGTAATGCACTGGCCATGCACTCAAAGCCTGAGGTCGTGAGTTCGAGTCTCGGCAACCGCAGTCAAATGTGCCTGTGGTAAAGGACGGCGAGGTCCCACGTAAAATAATCGGTGTGATGGCACTCGTGGATGATGACGGGGTATCATTTGACTGCGGTTGCATGGATTTTGCTTCTTTTCTTATACAAACACTACAATGTAAATTGTAAAAAAAATATATATTTTTTTACAATTCAGAACATCTCAAATACATATGTTTAATTGGTGACGAACAATAGAACAAGAATATAGCAGAAAAAAAACCGTTAAAAGTATTACAAATACGCAAAAAAAAAAAAAAAAAAAAAAAAAAAAAAAAAAAAAAAAAAAAAAAAAAAAAAACACTATGTATCTTATAATACACACAGGGACTGAAAGGGTTAATAAACATATGAATTTACGTTAAATAATTCTTTAGAATAGGTTAAATAACAATTACCTGGAAAAGGCACTCAACATGTGCGAGGAGAGATATGGCCATTCATCCTACCCTTGCGAAGAGTCGCAAATAAGAGAGCGAAAATGCCCTTGTGGCTTGCTTTTACTACTTGACTTCCCCCACCACTGGCCTTGTTATTGCCAACCTAAATAAACTTAATTACTGCCTCTGTGGAACCAGAGATAAGAGAACACCACGATATCTAACCTACCTCCTATGTACGTGGTAGTATTTCTTTGTAGAAAAGTGAAATGAGAAAGTAATGCGTATGTAATACGTTATGTTACTATTATAAACATATATTATATACGAGACACACGCCAGGAGAACACTTTAGATAAGGCAGGGGGAAGAGGGGTGACAGGAATGTAATCAAGTAGGATTTACCCTCTCCACTTACTCCATTACCAAATGCAGGCCACCTGTCTTTTACGGTTCTGTTTGTTTACGAATACATACGTTTTTACAAATAAAGTACGTTTCAAGGCGTGCAATTATGGAACCGAGTAGAAATATGGTGTACTGGTTTTGTGATTATGTGATTTTGATTACGTTACGTAGATTTTCTTTTGGTATAGCAAAGACAAAGCTCCATCTTTCTCAGGAACACCAAAGTACTTACACACTTTGAAGAACTGACCGGTTCTCTGAGGAAGATAAGAGTGGGGCCGTGGCCCGACAGCTAACTGGTGTAGCAGAGTGGACGGTGTTAAAACTAGGATGTAGGGGAAATGGCACATGTCATTTCTCCCCATCTATGCTTTAGATAAAGAAACAATGAAATTACCTTTGCTTACAAAGTTACAATCCTTGTACCAATTATGTGTTGCTGTCGAAAGATGGCTCTACTTGTAAAATATTACCCTGGAAAATAACTTTTGTAATTATTTACAAATCATTATAACATTATGCAATTGATTTTTTATACAATTTAAATTTAACTGATTTTATTGGCCAAAAACAAGCAGTTGTATAGAAACAATATGGAACGAATAAGGTATTGTAAGTTAGGAAGGGAATCTTCTAAACTTAAATACGTATATTTACTTTTCATAAGTACGTGAGAGTGTGTAAAACAATTTAATTTCCATTGTCATGTAAGCTCATCTTTTATTCTCGTACGACTTTTTCATTGGCACAAACAACTCAACACAACACTAACAGTAAGCCTGATATCTTAGCAGTTGTCGTGTAACCAGAAATATGTAACTAAAGTTTAACTTTCCAAACAGCGGTATTTTGGTCATGACTTTGTTGGGATCTGTGCGAGTAACGTCATGCAAATTGATGATGGGACTAACGTCTGTTTCCTTTCTTGAAATAAACCAGACACTGCTGATAATGCGAAATGACACTTTATTCACACGTGGTCCGCAAAGTTTATGTATTACATAGAAGTCGGAAAGATAACCTGACAGTTCTATGGTCTTATAAATACAAAAGTGAACTCTGTTATAAACCACTGCGCAATTCACAACGTCTAAACATATCCTTGTATTGGGTAAAGCAATAAACCTTTGTAACAAGTGTTTGTGCTATATATCCGCATTATTAGCTTTTGGTTTCGTGACAGCTCTGCTGGCTCCTTGTGTCCAGACCGTCAGTCCTTTTTGTTACTGTCACAGTCAAGTTTAACAATAAAAAATAAAAACATTAAAATAAAAAAAAAATCTGATGTGTTACACTCACATGACTTTCTCTACTCTTGTACTAATCATTCATACAAACTCTTATTCCTATATCTTCTTCGTGTTAGTTAAGATAAACATTTGTACAAATTATATTATTGCTTATTTTCTTGTAGGTGCAAGGGGAATATTAGAATACAGTAGGCTTTGAGAGATAGTCAGATGTTACAAAGCTTTGAGATTCTGTTGTCTTTGCACACTTAACATATAAAAAATGAACAGCGATGATCCATTTCGCGAAAGTTATGTTTTCCGAAACTCACACACACAACAAGGAATATCTCTGAAATGGTTTACCTTACAAGAAAATTTATTTAGACATAAATTGTGTATTTTAGCAACATCTACATTTTTTGTATAGTATGATTTGCTCTATCTCTAACGGTTTACCAGTTATGCAAATGTCGTTGAGGGTAAATACGACTACAGGGGCTATAGCCAGAAATTTCAAAATATACATTTCATTTGTCATAAAAATATCTCAAACATATGACATTTTAATCAAAATCTTTAGGGCCATTTAAAAAAAAAAATAAAATTTTTCGAAAAATTTTCCATGTAAAGGGTAGTATAGGGTGAGGCTATTTGCTTCAAAATTTTCGTGTCGCATCCTTGAAAGACATTAAACTTAAATACCAACTTCGGTTTTTAGCTACCTTCGCTTTTGAGTTATGCTGCCCAAAGACTGACACACACACACACACACACACACACACACACACACACACACACACACACACACACACACACACACACACACACACACACACACACACACACACACACACACACACACATTCACCTTTTTCTAAAAATGCTTTTGTTTTGGATTCAGGATGTCTTAAAATATACATTTCCGGTGAAATCTCGACATCGAATTTTTGGGTGGAATACAATACTTCCACTGCTTAAGAGTAGAGAAAGTAAAAACTGGTTCATTCCATGCCAAAGAGGTTAACGAAGTGAAACATAGAAGATGAATGCCTATAAATTATTAAAATTGTAATATTTATGTAGATTGTCATTTTCTTTGAATGTGTGAATTCTTTTCCCCCATGGCACGAAGCCAGCTAGTACAAAACTTTTATTTACTTTTTGCAGAAGACTAAATTTAGTTAATCGTTTATAAATACTGAACCGGGAGGAAACCCCATATTGTTTAGTTACCAAATAACATGTCTGGTTGTGATCTTTAGTACCAATAAATACATTTATTCTACACAAACAAGTTTTTAGCGGAGTGTAGTATCAATTTGAGGATTTAAAAATTTAAATATCTCTTTTTATGTTTTTTGACATATTTATCACCTTGTTTTATATCTGGCTATTGCCACTGTTTTTTACGTTAGTGTATATTTTCTTTGTTACTAGTAATTTTATTTTTGATTCAAACTTATATCTGGATATTGCGATGATTTTTTTAAGGGCGCTGATGACCTCGAAGTTGAGAAAATCAAAGGCAACGAACATTTTTACAAGTAAAGGGTAGATTAGGGTGTATGATATTTCTTCAAAACCTTCCGGTCGCATTGTTGAAAGAAAATAAACTTAGACATTTAACCGACTAGTTTTTTAGCTATACTGTTGACACGCACGCACGCAGGCACGCGCACGCGCATACGCACACGCACACACACACAACACACTATACACACAGGGACCTTTTTCTACTAATACTTTCTTTATATTTAGGTGGCCTCAAAACATTTATTTCCGGTGAAGTCTCGACATCGGATTTTTTGGGTTCAATACAGTACTTCCCCTACCTACTATATGTGGCAGAGAAAGCAAAAAATATGTTTGAACTCGCATGAATTCATGCTTTGAACGCTCATTTTAATATCTGCTTCATGTTAATCCAGATAAACTAGAAATGATTTTATTACACATTGCTTATTGGGTACAATGGGAATAGCACTGGACCGTAGGCTTAAGTGAAAGCAAATGTACGACGTGGTCATTGTGATGGCTTGGATATTTTTACATGGCCTAGACAAAAATCGCGAATAACGACTTCCTGTTTACAAAAGGTATAGGTGTTTAAAAACTCAAGCCAATAAAAAGAATATCTCGAAAATGGTTATCTATACAAAAACGTAAATGATATAAATTGCATGCTGAGTGAGATCTACAGCTTTGGCCAAAAAATATTGATAACATACTCTATTTTAGACCAAATCGTTGGAATAAATTTTGAGAAAATAAAAAATTTTGGAAATTTATTAATGAAAACAATAGCTTGAGTAGGGGGATTTTCTCGAGTTGCATCCTTGGTAGATACTGAACTTAGAGGTACCAAAAATGTTATTTAACGGACTCTTCCTTTTTTGAGTCGTGCTGTTAAAACATCGACATGCACACACAAATATTATACTACAACAGTTTTTTTCGTATTAGGGGACTTCAAAACGGATACTTCGAGTGGAATCTCTGTATAGAGTTTTTTGGTTGTCTACAATACCTTCTCCTCGTAGAATTAACGCAACTAAAAATTGCCAACGAGATCTGCGAGAAACTTCGGTACTACACAGGTAAAATCGAGTTAGATCGTTCTACCGAAGGCCACATGCAATTTTCAGCCCCGACATTGTATCTACCTTCCTACTTCTTTGCCATCTTTATTTGTTTTGGCAGAAATCTTGGGAAGAGATGGCTGGAACCCAATTATGGACAATCAAGGACTCGGTAAAACCCTGGCTGACTTCTTTCAGGGATTCCCGTCGGTCAGAGGTTATTTTAACGCGGTTGCGTATAGATCACACGCGTCACTCATGGCCACCTTTTGCGTGGTGACCCGGCCCCTGTCTGTCGCACGTGCGGCGTCCAACTCTCCGTGTCACGCGTTTTGATTGATTGTCCGCTTCGGTGCGCCAGTCCCTTGGTCTGGGTTTTACTCTGCAGTGCATTCTAGGAGACGACCCAGTCTCCGTAGATACGGTGCTACGGTTCGTCACTAAAATTGGATTTGCCAAACAAGTCTAACTTGTTTTTCAGTATCCGGCTACGTTTTACAAATCTGGAACCAGATTTGTCTTGTTTTACGGTTTATTTTTAAACTTTCGCTGTTTTATAACTCACTTTTTTAACTTAACTGATTTTAACATTAACTGTGGTGTTTTAATAGTTTAACGTGTTTTAGTTTTGTGTTTGAGCTTGGTTTTTTAACCAGAAGTGTTCTTTTAACCAGACGTTTGTGAGCGTTATAGCCTTCAAGTATGATTGGGCCCAAATTACAGCTGTCGACGGACCCTTAAACACCACTCACTCACTCACTCACTCACTCACTCACTCACTCACTCACTCACTCACTCACTCACTCACTCACTCACTCACTCACTCACTCACTCACTCACTCACTCACTCACTCACTCACTCACTCACTCACTCACTCACTCACTCACTCACTCACTCACTCACTCACTCACTCACTCACTCACTCGTTATACATCACTATTTGGAACTTCTGAGAACAGAACATAGCTCGAGGTATACAAATAGAATTCACGAAGTAGCGAGCAGGTATTCTTCACAATATTAGAAAGCGCCAGATGCTGACCATGCGATTTGAATGGGCGTAACTGAGCTATCCTGTGTATCATAAATAAAGGTAGGCAGGGTGTCGTAGCCATGTGTAATTGGCAATTCCCTCACCCTCGACGGGGTTTTCTTACCTGTGAAAAACAGCACAAATTACACACTGCTTAGGATTTAAAAAAAAATCACCTCTGCCTTATTTTTAAACCCATAGTTATAGAATGCACTAATGCAATGCCGGATAAGAGTGGTAGTGCTGTACTAATTTATATAGGAATTTCAAGAATTACATGAAAATGTTCCAACATAAATTCACACCAAGGTTTCAGTGGAAAAAGGGATTCGATACTCGTTTAACACAAATAGCATTTTTTCTAGAAAAAGTTCCGCAGTTCGTATGCCGTTTATTTGTTTGTGTGGGTATTCGTGAGTGTAAATAAATAAAACATGGTAGGTTTATAAATCCAGTATCTTCGAAGGAAGCAAATATACTAGCTCAATAAATGAAAAAGAATTGTGCAATAGTTTTACACTAGTATTCTTAGGATACTTATGACAATTTCATAAAAATGCAATAATTTTATTACTTTTACAGAAATAATAAAATGCACATCTTGAGTTTTCTGTGGCATGTATATAATTTTCTGTAACTTGTAGCTAATAAGATATAGGACAAATTCTTACTGCACAAAACTGCATATCCCGTTAAAATACACAGTGCTGCGTCGGCTGCCGGCAAAGAAGGCCCAGGGCGATCTACCTCACACCACTACGTTGCTATGCAACACACGACAATGGCGGGTAAGAACAAATACCCTTTTCGCACAGTTGGAGAAGCTTCGAAAGGAGGGCTTATTTCAAGAAGTTTCGGGAAATGTCAATTTCAAAAAAAAAAAAAAAAAAAAAAAAAAAAAAAAACAACAACAACAACAAACTCCACGGTACCTAGTTCTCGGCAGTATAGGCTAGTCGGCACGGACAGAGTGAGCAGTGTATTGTCAGTTTTAAGAGTGAGTTAGTGGAATTGTCAGAGTGAGCTGTGAGCAGTTGAATAGTGTTTGTGTCAAGGTCACCATAGAACAGAACAGCTGCGAGTTACAGGATCATGAGGTGCAAATTTTGATTCAGTTTTAAGGGAAATAAAGAGACCTAAAAGTAATTGGACTTGTTATTTTCACAATGATTTATGTCAATTTATTTTATATCATTCACGATTTCCCAGAGATTCATTGCTGTTAGTTTCAATTTTCCATTGGTTTTGCACCTTTCAAATTCTAAACGTTCTTCTTTTGCTTCCCGTTATTTCATGGAAATAACATGGAATTTGAAAGGTGGCATGTAAACATTTGACTATCACTTCAGGTCATGTGTCACTATTGTACCATAACTAAATATGTAATGAAAGTACTTCAGCAAAGATTTATATTAAACTTCTAGCACGTAAAAAATAGCCGATTTAGAAAGTGGAGTGGGAAAATATGAATGTGCTACGTTAAATGATTATAATCATCTGGTATATTATGTATGATATACTCTTTTGGCTATACTGATAGCATATTGCGACAGAAGTTTTGATTGAGAAACAATGAAATTGCCTTTGCTAACAAAAATGCAGTCTTTGTACTGAACGAACCCTTTATCCAGAGATGGCACCAGCTGTAATAACTTAAAGTGGGAAACTAAGTTTTTAATTATTTCCCAATCTGTATAACAAATTTCAGTTGTGTTACCTTGATATAGCTTACATTTAATTGAGTTTTATTGCACCAAAGCAAACGGTAGCTTTAATTATAGTAAGCCAATAAGGAACGAATAAATAATTGTTTGTGAAGAACGAAATCTGCTGAAGTACATACACACATTAATTGTCGATATAATATTGATATGCTGTAATCTGAGATAGGAAAGGCTGCTTTCAATATTGAGTAAGGTGGTGTCTTAAGGACGTCTGTGATTTGCATTTGGAAGGTCGGTTTTCGATCCTTGGTGATGGTACACTCTAACCTGGGTTTTACTGTGCTTTACCTTCGTCACTCAGGCGAATGCTGTGGTGCTTAATTTCATACCACGGTTTCGTTTCCGAGCTTTCAGGCCCGTAGTGTATGGTAGTGCTGGACTGGTGTCGCGGATGCTTGCGCATTGTAACTGTTGTTCTTGGCTTTAGGTTATCGCTATGTGGACGCTGTAGGCGTTTGTACAGCACCAGCCCCAAAATGATGGTGGCTGTATGGCGGGGTCTGGCGATAGGTTGAAGGAATCTCAGCACCTCAAAGGCACTTCCGCGCGTCTCTGTGGCTCGTCTGACTGCGACCTAGTGACATCCTTCGGTTTCCACACTTTATCCCTTCTTCCGGAGTACGTTTAGCCATAATAGATCTGTGTGGAGGTAGCAATGCACGAGGTGTTCCCTTCCTTCACCCTCTAACCACAAGTGTCACTCGAGTTATACCATTTTAAAGGAGTGTGACAATTTTCTTGTTGATACAAAGGATTAGGGGAGTACCATAGGCTTTAGCGATAGTCAAATCTTTTAAGAGCTAGTCACTATGTGCTGGCTTTGGAACTCTAATCTCTTTAAATGACCAGGAGAAAAATCTGATGTGTTGTACTCACATGACCTTCTCTACTCTTGTACTAACCATTCCTACAAACTCTTATTCCCGTTCATGTTACACGAGATAAGCTTTTGCAGAAATTATCTTACAGCCAATTTTCTTGTAGGTACAAGGGGAATATGAGAATACGCTAGGTTTTGCGCGATAGTCAAAACTTCAGAATGTTCTCTATATACATGCTTCGAAATTCTGTTGTTTGCACGGCTGAGAAATAAAAAGTTAGATAACGACCTTCGTTTTGAAAGAAGTTTTGGTGCTGCAAACCCCACACAAATAACAAGTAACTTCTCCGCAATGGTTTACTCGACAAAGAAAAAGTATTTGGAAATAAATTGTGTGCCTTAACGAGACCTATATTTTCTGTATAGTGAGATTTGGTCTATCTCTTACTGTTTACCTGTAATTCAAAAGTTATCACGAGGTAACAGTACACATAGCCAGGGAATGTAAAGTATACATTTTATTTCTCATAAAAACGTCTTAAAGATATTGCATTGTGATCAATATTGTTAGCCATTTTCGAAAAAGTCAAAAGTTTGGAAAAATGTTTGCATGTATAGGGTGGTTCAGGGTGGAGGAATTTTCTTGAAAATCTTCCTGTCGCATTCTTGAAGGATATTACACTTTGGTTTTAACCGACTTCTTGTTTTTGAATTATACTGTTCACACACACACACACACACACACACACACACACACACACACACACACACACACACACACACACACACACACACACACACACACACCTACACACACACGCGCGCGCGCACACACACATACACACACACACGTAACTTTCCTAAAAATACCCTTATAAGTAATTGTCCTTAATTCACAATAATTTATGCCTATTTATTTTATATCATTCAGGATTGATTGCTGTTTCAATTTTCCAGTGGTTTTACACCTCTAAAATTCTGAACGCTGTTTCTTTTTCTTTCCATTAGTTCATGGGAATAACATAGAATTTGAAAAGCAGCACGTAAACATCTATCACTTTAGATCACCTGTCATCTGTCACCTATAAAAAAATATGCACTGAAACTATTTCAACAAAGATTTATATTAAACTTAGAGCAGGTAAAAACAATTGTCCTTTCTAGAAAAGTGAAGTGGGAAAATATGAATGTAATACATTAAATGGCTATTAGTCATCTTGTATATATGTATGATACACTCTTTTGTTTACACCGGTTGCTCATTACAACAGAAGTTTTGATTGAGTACTGTATCGATGAAATTGCCTTTGCTAAAAAAAAATGCAATTCTAACGACCGAATGCTTCTATCCAGAGATGGCACCACCTGCAATAACTTCGAGTGGGAAAACAATTTTATGATTATTTACAAATCCTTATAAACATTTCAATTGTGGTACTTTGATATAACTTAGATTTAATTCAGTTTTGTTGCATCAAAGCAAATGGTAGCTCTAGTTATAATAACGCAATAAGGAATCACTAAATAATTGTTTATGAACAAAGAAATCTGCGAATGTAAATATATATTCACTGTGGATATAATATCGAATGCTTTCAGAGGGAAATTCTATCTGGATGGTACATTAAGGTGTGGTTTAAGGCAGTGCTGGACTGATGTCGCGGATAATTGCGCATTGTAACTCATATTCTGGGTATTAGGTGGTGCCCCAAGGTCATGGTGGCTATTTGGAGGGGTCTGGCGCTAGGCTGAAGAAACCTCAGCACCTCTTAGAGACTGAAGACACTTCCGCGCGTCTCTGTGACTCATCTGCCTGCGACCTTCTGACATCCTGCGGTTCCCTCACTTTATCCCTTCCTCCGGAGAACTATTAGCCGTAACAGATCTGTGTGAAGGTGGCAATGCGCGAGGTGTCCCTCTCCGTGTATGTCCTTTACCTTCAAGCCACAAGTGTCACACATGGTAGACCATTTTAACGCAGTGTGACAATATTTCCTTGTAGGGACAACAGATTAAGGGAATACAATAAGCTTTAGTGACAGCCAAAACTTTTAATAGCTGGTTACTGTGTGCTGGCTTTGAAACTCCAATTTCTTTGCATCACCAGGGGGAAAATCTGATGTGCTTTAGTTACATGACTTCGCCTATCTTGTACTAAGGATTCTTACAAACTCTTATTCCTCTTCAGGTTACTCGAGATAAACGTTTCCAGAAATAGTCTTATTGCTTATATTCTTGTAGGTGCAAGGGGAATGTGGGAATACAGTAGACTTTGAGCGATAGTAAAATATTTTAAACCTTTGAGATTCTAGTCTCGTTGCACAGCTAACATACGTATAACAAATGGATAACGATGTTCCTTTTGACCAAAGTTTGTTATCTCTGAAATGGTTTACTCTACAAATAAAATGTATTTAGATATAAATTGTGTTTGTTTTACCAAGATCTACATTTTCTGTACAGTAAGATTTGGCCTATTGCTTACGGTTTAGCAGTTATGCAAATGTCATGCAGACTAAACAGGACAACATAGACTATAGCCAGGAAAATCTAAATATACATTTCATTTGTCATAAAAATATCTTAAACATACATCATTTTAATAAAAATATTTATCCATTTTAAGAGAATAAAAATTTCGAAATATTTTCCATGCAAAAGGTAGTTTAGGAGAAGGAATATTCTTCAAAATTTTCGTGCCGTATCCTTGAAAGACATTAAACTTAAATTACAACTTTGGTTTTTAACCGAATTTCACCGGAAATATGTTTTGAAGCCCCTGAAATAAAAAAAGCATTATTAGGAAAAGGTCCACTTGTGTGGACGTGCGTGTGTGTGGACAGCATAACTCAAAGACGAAAATTCTGTTAAAAACTAAAGTTGGTATATAAATTAAATGTTTTTCAAGGATGCGTTACGAAGATTTTGAAGGAAATTGCAACACCCTAAACTACCCTTTACATAGCAAATGTTTCGTAAATATTGATTTGCTTGAAAATTGCTAACTATTTTGATTAAAATGCCATGTTTGAGATATTTTTATGACAAATGAAATGTATGTCTTTAGTTTAATGGCTATAGCCCATGAAGTCCTATTTACTCTGGATTATATTTGCATAACTGGTAAACTGTAAGAGATGGAGCATATCTTACTGTAAGAAAAAGTATATATCTTGGTAAAACACACAATTTATGTCTAAATACATTTTTGTAGAGTGAACCATTTAGAAGATATTCCTCGTTATCTCTATGTTTTGGAGAACTTGTACTTCTGTTAAATGGAACATCGCTATTCATTTTTACTTTCTCTACTGGTAAGTAGGGGAAGTATTGTATTCCACCCAAAAATTCGAAGTCGAGATTTCACCGGAAATACATGTTTTGAGGCCCCCCGAATCCAAAAAAAAGCATTTTTAGAAAAAGGTCCGTGTGTGTGTCTGTGTGTCTGTGTCTGTCAGTCTGTGGACAGCATAGCTCAAAAACGAAAAGTCGGTTAAAAACCAAAGTTGGTATTTAAGTTTAATGTCGTTCAAGGATGTGACACGAAGATTTTGAAGAAAATAGCCCCACCCTAAACTACCCTTTACATGGAACATTTTTCGAAAATTTTGATTTTCTTGAAACTGGCTCTAACGATTTTGATTAAAATGTCATATGTTTGAGATATTTTTATGACGAAATGTATATCTTGAATTTTCTGGCTATAGCCCCTGTAGTCGTATTTACTCTGGACGACTTTTGCATAACTGGTAAACCGTTAGAGATAGACCAAATTATACTATACAAAAAATGTAGATCTTGCTAAAATACACAATTTATGTCTCAATAAATTTTCTTGTAGGGTGAACCATTTCGGAGATATACCTTGTTATGTGTGTGAGTTTCGGAAAACTTGGAACTTTCGTGAAATGGGTCATCGTTGTTCATTTTTTTATATGCGAAGTGTGCAAAGAGGAAGGAATCTCAATGCTTTAAGAGATTTGACTATCGCACAAAGCCTACTGTATTCTAATATTCCTCTTGCATCTACAAGGAAATAAGCAATAAGATAATTTGTACAAATGTTTATCTCAACTAACACGAAGAAGATATAGGGATAAGAGTTTGTGAGTGAGTGCAACACATCAGATTTTTTTATATTTTAATCGTGCAAAGGGAACGGAATTTGAAAGCTTTAAAGGTTATGACTATCGCTCAAAGCCTACTGCATTCCCATATTCCGGTTGTACGTGCAAGAAATCAAGCAGTAAGATAATTCCTGCAAATGTTTATCTTAACTAACACAAAGAAAATATAGGAATACGAGTTTGTACAAGAGTAGAGAAAGGCATGTGAGTGCAACACATCTGATTTTTGTGATACACAATACTTGTTTCAGTTACTATAAGCAGATAATGAAATAATTGATGAGTAATTTTATAAGCTTTTATAGCATTCTTTGATGTTCAGATATCAGTAGCAACTGAATTCGAATTGCCTACTAAGAACTTTGATGTTTCCCAAGTGTTATTCTATTTCCTTTGATGCGAAAGGATTTACTCAGACCCAGTTACGAAAGGATTAGCAACTAGGGTATGGCCTGTTAGAAAGAAATTAACACGATTTCATTTCGATAATTGCTTATAACTCTCTTCGTGGTTATTAACTACAAAGCAAAGGGAGACCGGTTGAAACAATGTTTGTAGTATAAGCTCCAGGCAGATACGATTCTAAGCCACGGTTTGGAAAAGAGGATCAGGACACAATCTCATGTCCACTCGAGCAGGCCCTGGAGGTTGCAAGCGGCAGGGGGAGGGGACAGGGCTAGGAGGTGGAAGAGATAGAGAAATAAGGGACGGAAAAACAAAACTCTGAGAGGTAGATTCGTATAAAGGAAAATGCGAAAACGTGAAAATCAGAGACAAAAACACTCTGTTTTTCTCTCGTAGCATAAGCCGGAGAGGCTTTACTCTTCCATGAATAGGAGTTTGAAATAAACAGAGAGAGAGACAGTAGCATTTGCCAAACCTTATAAGGTGTGCCGCAGTCAGTTTGCATATGTATAACTTTGCGACAAAGATGGCAATGTAACCACCGTTGTTTTGTTTCTTTTTGATTTTCACCTTCTTGCTGATCGCACATTAATACTTTCTCTACTACAGGAAGTGTTGCATTACACCCAAAATTTTGATGTCACCGTAAATATATGTTTTGAGGCCACCCGAATCCTAAAACATTTTTAGAAAAATGTCCATGTATGTGTCTGTCAGCTTGTGGACAGCGTAACTCAAAAATGAAAAGTAGGTTAAAAACTACAGTTGGTATTAAACTGTAACATCTTTTAATGTATGTTACTCTTTTCGTTTATTTTATTATGTTTTATGAGGAGATTTTAATTTGGTACCAAATACTCCAGCATTATAAGACTTCACATTTTGATAATAAACTAAACCTAAACCATCTCATCCTAATAAAATTAGGAAGATTTTCAAGAAAATTGCTCCACTCTAAACTACCCTTTACTTGGAAAATTTTTCGAGAATTTTAATTTTCTCTAAAATGGATCTAACCATTTTAAAACACCATACGTTTGAGATACCTTTTGTGGCAAATGAAATTTTTCTGGCTATAGCCTTTGTAGTCCTGTTTACTCTGGATGACTTTTGCATAACTGGTAAACCGCAAGAAATAGAAACATCTTACTATACAAAAAAAAAAAAAAAAAAAAAAAAAAAAAAAAAAAAAAAAAAAAAAAAAAAAAAAAAAAAAGCAGATCTTGCTAAACCACACAAGTTATGTCCTAATAAATGTTTCTGCAGAGTGAACGGTTTCGGAGGTATTCCTTGTTATTTTAGTGACCTCGCTGCTTTGATCTAGCGTGAATGCGCATTCCAAGAATGATACTAGTAACGTAAGCATCACTAGAAGCACGACTCCAATTTCAGATATTGCAGACTACCTGGAATTGTTTACTGATGTAATGTCTTGCTGCATTCCTGCCAGGGACCATGAGCTGGTGAACAAGGCACACAATAGAAACACAACGCTAGTCTGTCACCCGAGAGACTCTTTGTTAAGTTCGACGGACAGTCCACAACAATAAAACCCCGCATTTTAAGCGCAAACTAAATTTTTCGTGAGACCTTAATTATCTTGTCGCGTCAGTTTTCATGGGAAAGTGTATACTCAAAATTCGTGGAGATAACGATATGTGGGTATTACAGAAATATTTATCCAACAATGAGACAATTGCATTTATGTTGAGTAAATATGATACATGAATAGGAATAAAGTAAAGTTCATTTGATGGGGGAGGAGAAACTCAAAAGCTGTATGGCGATTTTGAGGAGAGATCGGTAAGGTAAGTCAGTAGAGGCGAATGTAACTTGCCTGTTGGAAGTACTAATTGTGAGCTAACTGGCTTAGTAAAAATAGATTAGATATCCAATAATACGTAATAAGTGTAGGGGACGTCACTTGAGTCTAATAATATATATACCGGGTCGAAGGAAATATATTACATTAACTTAAACCAGTAGTAGATCTCGGTATTTGGAACACATTTTGTATCTTACGTTTTTGTCCCTGACCATTTCCTACGGAGATATTTTAGTTTTGTCGAAAACAAGCTGGCAACACTGCAGGTTGTGTGGGTGTAACTTTCCCTAGCTCAGTACACAAACACAGTAACCGTGTGTCTTGAGAACTCAACCAGATACCCTGCCTTGTCCTTCAGTGTTCACCGTGCGAGTGTAGGCCAATCACAAGAGTTAGCTCCCAACGAAAGTGAAAGTGCCTGACCTGTTTACATTCACAAACCAGGTCAATTCCCAAACCAACTTCAACGCAACGTTGTCGACTTACCTAACGTCTGAGAGAGCAGCTTGGAGTGTTCTTTCACGATTTTTAAGTGATTAATTATTTCGAAACCCTGTGTGATGTCCCATAATTACTACCGAAGCTATGTCAGAAATAAGTTACTCTACGCATCTTACAAGTAACAAACTATCTTCCTTATGGAATTACGCATCCAATTGGGATCAAAATCTTTTTTTTTTTTTTTTTTTTTTGAATCGTCTGAACAAAGTATAAAATGCCATTAGACTTTTCTGTTTGTAATGCTTCTATGAAGGACATGTTAGAAGGAATATAATGACTTCCCTTCCACCGCGCGCGCGCGCGCGCGCGCGCGTGCGTGTGTGTGTGTGTGTGTGTGTGTGTGTGTGTGTGTGTGTGTGTGTGTGTGTGTGTGTGTGTGTGTGTGTACTTGTATATGAATTTTCTATTCCAGTTTGGTTTTTCGCGTGCTACTAGATAGAATTAGTGTTTAAAAATCTATAACAAAAAGTAAAATTTGGGGTTTATCTGTTATACTTTGTGTATTGCTTAGTGATAGGGGAAGTATTGTATTCCACAAAAAATATTTGTTCCTGAGATTTCACAGCAAATATATGTTTTGAGACTGCCTGAATCCAAAATAAAGCAATTTTGAAAAAAGGCTGTGTGCATAAACACTATAACTTACCATAAAGTTATGTGTGAACAGTTTCCGAGATATTACTTGTTTGAGTTTTCCAATACTTACTTTGGTTTTCTCGAATGCGAAACCATTATGTGTTTTTCTATGCTCTGGCTGTGTAAAGAGAATGGAATACCAAAGTCATCATACATAGTCCAGCTCTTAATATATTTGAGTATCACTTAAACCTACCAAATCCTCCTAGTACCTGTAACAAAATATGCAACAACACCGTTTATACCAACGTCTACGTCGATTGACATTATATAGGTGGAAGAATAACAGTTTTAAGAACATTTTGTACAGGAGTGAGTAGAGAAAGTCATGTGAGTGCACACATCAGCTCTGTTTACTAGTAACACTTCACGGGTAATTGAAATGTCGGACACAGGAGCGCATGGCAAATACTGTAATGGTGTTTTCATTCATTGGGTACCTATCCGAAAGACAATTACTTAAATGGATTTTCCGGAGTAGTGCATGTCCAGCCACTTATAGGCTTGACTCATCCGAGCAGATCCCCGGCGTTCCTCCGCTTTTGATCCTCTTAGAAGCGCAGGATTTGCTCTCCTTCAATCACAAAGGATCAACAAAATTTCCTCCGCACTAACTGATTAAATGTTCTTTCTGTGCACAAAAGGAAAACGACGGAAGGTAAATCCCTGATGCGATATTGCTCGGCACATTCCAACTTTTATCTCTACGTTTCTACTTTCTGTATGCATTGGCTCCAGCGTAGGCAACGAAAAACACTGCATTATCACTTTTCTAGCAAGTAAAAATGGACAGAAAATAAACTTCACCTGTAGTGAAGTAACGGAAATGGATATTAGCTAGTTAACCGCTAACGGTTACAAAGGAAACGAAGATAGCCACTACTTCATGATCAGCATAGAGCAGAACAAGTTTCATAGCTCTCAGCCAGCGGGCAGCGAAGTGCTAGACTTCAGTTCGCGTAAAGTCTTGCAAACGTGACGCGTATTTGTTAATTCCAATACAGTTCAGTTTATGATTCATACTACCGTTCGCTATTTACGCCCTGTAATTATATCTGGGAGGGGGGTGATCGAAAGGGAGTGTTTACCAAATAAGTCCACAACTTAGGGAAGCTTGTTAATAACATTCGTTAACAATTTGGTGCCATTTCTCCCATGGAACGGCGATATGTAAAGGAGACAGCTCTGCGCTAACATATGAGGGTCGCATTTTTCGAGCGATCGGGGATTACATTACCGCAGTTGACTTTTCTGACCCGTGGGTTCCTTTCGGAGGTTTTGTCGGGTCACCAGGCAAATACTATGAAGGATAATCATACCCCCGAATTTTCCGTACCTCATTTCATTTCAATCTGTCTTTCAGGGTCAGAATGTTGGCGATCAGCAAGTTTCACAGTCTTGAGCGGGTTTTGAGAAATGTAACCTCTGTTCATTTAGGATGGGTGGTTGCTTGGTGATCCTGGAGTCCAAAAGATACAGAGGAAATTAAAATTAGAGGCAACTTGGTAATTCCGTATCCCAACTCGAACGTTATTTATTTTTTGAAGAAAAGTGCTGATAAAGATGCAATGGACTGTAAATCTTACAGACCCATCTGTCTTTTGAAAACCATTGCCAAAATTTTTGAAGCTTTAATAAATTAGCGTATTGTGGAATATCGGACACTTATTAGCCTTAATGACGATCAGTACGGGTTTAGGAAAGGGAGATCCACCGAAGACACTGTTAATACCCTTATAACTGTCACTCTAAATTCCAAATTAAAATGTCATTTACGTGAATATTTTCACCAGGCTTAGAAATTTAAATTATCACAGAACGTTGTATAACATTTTAGAAGATTACTGTAGAAGTAGAAAAGTACAGCTCGTTGGTGTGAACCAAATCAATTCAAAAGATATCACTAAGGAATGCACCCAGGGCTCAATTTTTGGCCCCACTTTTTGGGACATAATTTTGGAAACATTATTAGAACAAATTACTCGTATAAATAACTGTCTTAAGGTAGTGGCATATGGAAATGACAGTGTTTTTGGTAGAGGGAAATTCTAGGAATATGTTGGAGGAAAAAGCCAACAATTTGTTAGGTTACCAAGATGCCGATTTCATCAGCGAAATACTTAAAGGCTCATTTAAGCGAGATTCCATTATTAAATTTGAAAATGACCATATTAAACGTTCAACACGAGTAAAATATCTGGGCATATTTTGGCCGAAAGAGTAAATTTTAAATTTCATACTTATTACGTGAGGGTTAAAGCAGAAAAAGTAATGGTAAAACCTTTACGTTTTGCACAATTTGATTTCAACACCATGGCCACCTACCATACGAGTATATTTGGAGCCATAGTGACTTATGCAGCATCAACGTAGGTGCACAGAGCCAAACTTATCACAGTCAAGAATTTGCTAAGAAGATCGTAGAGGAGGATCCTACTTCGATTTACAGGCGCAGTGAACACAACACCAACCATGGCTTTGCTAGTCATCTTGGGAATTTGGCCTATTGAATTGTTTGTATGTCAATCCTGTAAAGAGAACGGAATTTGAAAGCTTTAAAACATTTGGCTATCGCTCAAAGTCTACTGTATTCCCATATTTTTCTTTACAACTACAAGGAAATAAGCAATAAGATAATTTCTGGAAATGTTTATCTCAACTAATACGAAGAAGATGTAGGAATAAGAGTTTGTAAGAATGGTTAGGAGCACAGCACATCATACTTTTTGTTAATGACCATTTTTGCGAGCCATATATTAGCAGAGGTGTCAAAATTACAAGACGTCTAAGGTCACTAATTGTAGATTCTCAGTGATAGCAAAGAGGACTGCGTTTTTGTGATTCAGTTTTAAGGGAAATACAGCGACGGAAAAAGTAAGTCGAGTGGTCATTTGTCACAATAACTTGGTTGGTACTTTGTGTATATTTTTATTGTATTTTTATTTCCTCATTTTAACATTACCTTAATCGTTCGTGTTACCTGTTCCTATAGGAAACTTTGTTACGAGGTGGAAAATTAAACGGCTTCATATCAGCCTGAGATAAAACGATAATTAAATCTCGTACCTTCGCTACCTCACACACAGGTATCACGTAATAAAGGCCCTTCAAAGCATCAAGGTATGAGCTACGTGTATGTTCATAGCTACAAATAAAGAGTTAATAAAGGCAAGGAAGGGGTCCTTGCCTCTGGAGAGGGAAGGATCCAGAGACTTGGGGGTACTTGTAGAAGCAAACGTTGTGATGAGAGAGTCTAATGAAGGCACTTAATTAGACCGGCAAAGTGATGGCTTGAAATTAGTTCTGGAACAGAAGAGAAGGGAGTAAATAAAAATTATAGAATGACACACAAATCAAGTACCTACTTCGTAATTATGAAGTTTTCGTATAAAGAGTTATGAAATACATTTCATTTTCAGCTCTAGGTTGGTTCAAACGTCTACCATTATTTTTTCTTCTTCTTTTGATGTTTTTTCTTCTGGCTTTTTCTGCTTGCTTTAACTCTAACTAAAGAAACCTTCGGAAATCTTGTGAACTGACTAAAAAGTCTACATTCCATGTGGCTTAATATTACTTTGTGTAGTAAATAGGTCATGTATTGTATTCGACCCAAAATTTCAATGTCAAGATTTCGCCAGAAATATATTTTGAGGGCCCCTGAATCAAAAACAGAAGAAAACAGCACTTGTACAAAATGGTCCATGTCTGTGTGTGTGCGTGTCAGTCTGTGGACAGCATAACTCAAAATCGTTTAAGAACCAAAGTTGGTGTTTATGTTTAATATCTTTCAAGGATGCAGCATGAGGATTTTGAAGAAACTTCCTCAACCCTACGCTTTACATACAAACTTTTTCAACAATTTAGACTTTCTCAAGAATGTGTAATTATTTTGATTAAAATGCCACGTGTTTAAGATATTGTAATGGCAAATGAAATGTATATCTTGAATTTTTGGGAATAACCTCTCAAGTCCTCGCTATGTAGTAGAGAAAGTAAAAAGGGCCGACCTAAAGTAACATGAAGACATGAAATTTTGGATGCAACTAGAGGGACAATGGATAAATAGAGAAGAATGCGTTTTGGCAATTATGGAGCAAAATTTTTTAGTTATGTAGGTAATATGTAAATTTGTATCAAATATTTGGCTAGAAGATGTACAACACATTGTAAAATCTGACCTAATAAAAATCTGATGTGTTGCACTCACATGACTTTCTCTACTCCTGTACTAACCATTACTACAAACTCTTATTCCTATATCTTCTTTGTGTTAGTTGAGATAAAGTTACAGAAATTTCTTATTGCTTATTTCCTTGTCGGTACTAGGAGAATATTAGAATACAGTAGGCTTTGAGCGATAGTTAAATCTTTTAAAGCTTTGAGATACCGTTCTCTTTGCACGCTTAACATATAAAATGAACGACGATGTTCCATTTTACGAAAGTTTTAAGTTTCTCGAATCTGACACAAATAACAAGGAATATGTCCAAAATGGTGCACGCTACAAAAAAATTTACTTGTACATAAATTGTGTGTTTTAATTAGATCGACATTTTTTTGTACATTAAGAATTTGTTTATCTCTTATGGTTTATGAGTTATTCAAAAGTCATCCAGAGTAAATACGACTACAGGGGCTATAGCTAGAAAATTCAAAATATACATTTCATTTGTCATAAAAATATCTAAAACATATGACACTTTAATCAAAATCGTTAGAGCCATTCTCAAGAAAATTAATGTTTCCGAAAATGTTCCATGTAAAGCGTGCTTTAGGGTAGGCATATTTTCTTCAAAATCTTCGTGTAGCATCCTTGGGAGCATTAAACTGAAATACCAAATTTGGATTTTAATCGATTTTTCGTTTTTGAGTTAGTCTGTCCACAGGTCCACAAACTGACAGACACGGACCTTTTTCTAAAAATGCTTTTTTTGGATTCGGGGGTCTCAAAGTATATATTTCAGATGAAACCTCGACATCGAATTTTTGAGTGAAAGAATAAATATTTACCAGAGATGCGGTAAAGTTCAGTATTGTTCAAAGATGGAAGGAAGGATGAAAGAGGTGTATGTTAACTGTTTAACAATTCAAGTTAGAACATGCGAACCGTGTCCGGTTTAACGCCGCAGTACTACAGAGTAAATATTTTAATCCTGTACCACGAGAACTAGCCCGCGAGTTTTAATCTGGATGTCCGCAGTAGGCTTCCATTATCGCTCATGCTGCAGACCTGAATAAATGAGAGGCGAGTAGCTCAAGTTTTCATCACTTTCTTTCCTGCATATTAAAGCTTCCTGCGACTCCAATAAGATCTTATTTATATTTTATATAACGCTATGTGGAGCCCGCTAACTCATAACGTCTGCTTTCTCTTGTAATAAATGTTACCCAAATGTACCCGATGTTCTGATGTTCATTGTTGCCAAAATACAGGAGTACGCACGCAGAAGAAACGCTCTATTGTTTCTGCGGAGGAAATGCAGAAGAAATTTATTTAGTAAGATACCTCAGGCACTGGGATAGCGTGTTCGACCTCGCACTTTGACTTGCATTTTACTCGATTTCGCCGGTTGCTAGGCAACTGTCCTTGTCGCATGTCCTCGATCGTCCGTGCCGGTCCCTTGGCCTGGACATTACACTACGTTCGATTCTTGCTGATGCCCTGTAGATAATGTGCTGCGGTTTGTCTCTGAAATTGGGTTTGCGAAGCAAATTTAACTTACTTTTTATATTTGGATCTGAATTTTTCACTTTCCCTACTGGTCAGTAGAGGAAGTAGTGTATTCCACCCAAAAATTCGATGTCGAGTTATCACCGAAAATATGTTTTGAGGCCCCCTGAATAAAAAAAAAGCATTTTTAGAAAAAGCTCCATGTGTCTGTGTGTCTGTGTGTCAGTCTGTGGACAACATAACTCAGAATCGAAAAGTCGGTTAAAAGCCAAAGTTGGTATTTAAATTTAATGTATTTCAAGGATGTGACACGAAGATTTTGAAGAAAATAGCCCCATCCTAAACTACCTTTTACATGGAAAATACTTCGAAAATTTTGATTTTCTTGAAAATGGCTCTAACGATTTGGATTAAAATGTCATATGTTTGAGATAATTTTATGACAAATGAAATGTATATCTTGAATTTTCCGGCTATAACCTATGTACTATGGTTTACTCTGGATGACTTTTGAATAACTCGAAAACCGTAAAAGAGAGACAAAATCTTACTATACAAAAACTGTAGATCTTGCTAAAATACACAGTTTATGTCTAAATAAGCCATTTCGGAGATATTCCTTGTTATGTGTGTCAGTTTCGGAAAACTTAAAACTTTCGTGAAATGGAACATCGTTCATTTTTTTATATGTTAAGTGTGCAAAGAGAACGGGATATCAAAGCTTTAAAATATTTGACTATCGCTCAAAGCCTACTGTATTCTAATATTCCCCTTGCACATACAGGGAAATAAGCAATAAGATAATTTGTACAAATGTTTATCTCAACTAACGCGAAGAAGATATACGAATAAGAGTTTCTACGAATAGTCAGTACAAGAGTAGAGAAAGTCATGTGAGGGCAACACATCAGATTTTTACTGTTTTGGACTAACAATAGTTGCGTTATTGATTTACCGTTTGTTACTTTCTCTACATAAAGTAGAGGAAGTATTGTGTTCCACCCAAAAATTCGATGTCAAGATTTGATAGGAAATATGTTTTGAGGCCCCCTGAATCCAAAAAAGACAATTTTTAGAAAAATGTCCGTGTGTCTGTCAGTCTGTGGACAATATAACTCAAAAAGCAGAAGTCAGTTAAAAACCAAAGCTTTTATTTTTGCAACCATGTGCTGTAGACGAAAATGGTAGTTATGTTTGAGTTTAACGTCAAGAAGCTTGCTGAAGTCTGCATACTCACATAGCCCTAAAAACTTATGTAGTCGCATTATTGAAGAAAGCGGCCTAAAGCACTAAAGCGATGCTTCTCATGGGAATATCTCTCTTAATATACAAATACTTGAATATTCTGATGCATATATTTTTCCATATAGCAGCAATACTGGACTCCGTGCATACCAGGGAACTCTGGAACCGCAAGCTAGATAAAAATAAAAGAGCACAAGTTTGCGGCAGTTTGTTAATGCAGGAATTTTCGCCTTTCGACTGGAATTACGGACCTCTGGAATATGCAGTCGTTTAGAGAAACGACGGGCCGATGTCCCCGGGGGAACTGTTTACAGGGAAGCCAGCTGCGCGCTCCCTGCCAGGAAGACTTGTATATTCAGGAACTACCCTTACGCTGGCTTCAATTCCCCCGCTCATCAAAGACATTACATCGGAAGGCGATCAGAAACAACAGAACAGCATAAAGTAAACATTCCCTTTCTTCTATTCCATGGTTTGCTCCAGGACAGAAAAAATCTGATGTGTTGCACTCACATGACTTTCTCTACTCTTTTACTAACTCTTATTCTTCGTGTTAGTTAGATAAACATTTAAAGAAATATGTTATTGCTTATTTGCCTGTAAGTGAAAGGGGAATATTAGAATACAGTAGGCTTTGTGCGATAGTCAAAAGTTTTAAAGTTTTGAGATCCCGTTCTCTTTGCACACTTAACATATAAAAATTGAACAACGATGTTCCATTTCACCAAGGTTTTCTTTTCCGAACCTCACACAAATAACAAGGAATATCTCCGAAATGGTTCACTCTAAAAAACAATTAAATTAGACACAAACTGTGTTTTAGCGAGATCTACATTTTTGGTACAGTAAGAATTTGTTTACGAGTTATTCAAAATCATTCAAAGTAAACAGGACTACAGGGGCTATAGCCAGAAAATTCAAAATATACATTTCATTTGTCATAAAAATATCTGAAACATATGGTATTTTAATCAAGTTCGTTAAAGCCATTTTCAAGAAAATCAAAATTTTCTAAAACTTTTCCACGTAAAGGGTAGTTTAGGGTGGGACTATTTTCTTCAAAATCATCGTGTCTCATCCTTGAAAGACATTAATCATAAATACCAACGTTGGTTTTTAACCGATTTTTCGTTTTTGAGTTGTGCTATCCACAGACTGACAGACACAGACACACACACCCACACGGATGTTTTTCTAAAAAGGCTTTTTTTTTTTTTTTTTTTTTCTCAGGGGCCTCGAAGCATATATTTCCGATGAAACCTAAACATCGAATTTTTGGGGTGGAATACAACACAATTGAGCGATAGTCGAAGCTTAGAAATCTCCGCTCACACCAACATTAAAAATACACAAAGAATAAACTTAACCTCCATAAATATCTTTCCCTAGCTATTACAGAGCGATTCGGCTTTTAAAAATGTTAACCATCGCTTTAGCCCACAATATCTTTCTGAAATGTGTAAATAAAGGTTCAATGAAAGTTAATGTGTGTTGAAAGTTTGTCTAACAAGAATCGGGTAGAAGGATAAGCCTTTTTATGAATGGTTTGTAGAAGAAAATCATATGAATGTCGCACATCAATATTCTCATTCTCTTTCAATTTACCTATCACTGTTGTTAAATTGTATAGACTTCTAGGGGTATAAGTGCACATGCTTTGATAATTGGTCCTTAATGGATATTCATTTAAGTGTATCAGTTGTTTTTCTTTTCGTCTAACAGTTCACTGCGCCGCGACCTATTGGCCCAGGCCTTGTGAGGTTACTGAACTTGCAGAAAGCATTCCGGTACACCAGTCGTTATCACGACTCTGCGTCATGCGTACTTACACATACTAACCAACCTGAAAATACAATACTAAGGTATAAGTTCGCAAATGAAACAAATATTGCTGTAATATTGTTCATTACACTGTCCTCAACAGTAAAGATATCTGATTTTATGCCTCTAACATCTAAGTGTAAATCACTATTGTTTTAGGAAACTTAAGTGCATTTTTCTCTTTCCTTAGGTGAGTGAAAGAACATGTTTATTACGTCGCAGCTCTGCATGCCATTAGGTGAGTACAACTGTGTTTTATAGATCGATGGAGTTACTTTTGCTGTCCATAAGGTTCAACTGCAAGATTATTATGAACATAGCGTATCTGCCTAGAAGTTGCTAATATATTTTGCAGTTTTGACTGTTATGAGTACATAGGTTTAACATTATCAGCAGTCGTGACTAAATTAGAAGCAGTATAATACATTAATATGTAACGGGTTCACCCCGTTGATGCCTCGGTAGCTCAGCCGTTGTGGTAGCCGCCTCTGCGCTTGAAGTCGCTGCCTGGGATCGCTGCCGGTACCCCCAGGTTACAGGCTCTGCTACTGACGGCTCCGTTGGTTTGCATGGGATTTTGTAATGTGATTTTAGGTAGGCATGGGTCGGCCTTTCCGTACCGCCCTGGTTATTTAACGCATCCTTATGCTAATTTTGATTACTTTCGACACTGCCATGTTCTTGGCGCGAAACTAAACCCCCATTGGTCACAGTTTTTCACCCATGCCACCTTCTGCCTGTCTCATTACGACGGACGATATCTTTCCCCAGCTGTAACCTTGGGCAGTGTCAATACAAAGCCGTCCCTTAGCTAAAACTCACAAAATATGTTTGTCTTCTGTCCATTTCTCCCACACAGGAATGCACCCAGGTTCACACAAGTTCAAGAGGCAACTGAAATTTACAAGTTTATCATACAAAACATACACTTAAACCCGTGTGTCTGAAATTTCATTCTGGTCTTATAATTATATATATATATATATATATATATATATATATATATATATATTGAAGTTCTCGTCTCAAATATCTTTTTGCACTATGTAACTAATATTCCATACTTACCCTTACTGTTGACATGCATCGTAAGTTGACATTCCCGCCTGCAATCTAGTTGACATGAAAACAAAGGAAACCTCAGTACTTTGAAAAATGACCAAAAGCACTAGTGCGGTAAGTAAAAACATTTATTTTGAAATATTGATTGTGATATTACAATTTGCACAATTGTTGAACGTAATTGCACCATCCATAGCAACTATAGCTTTGTTTAGATTTTTTGATATTAATTTATCATATCCAGCTTTCCATGCCTCATCTATCGTATTTTATAATCACTGCACACATCGTCTAAAACTTTCTCTATAATCAGAATTAAACCCTCAGACAAATTCGCCCGCCTCGGTAGCGTTATGGTTAGCGTGTCTGCCTCACGTTCAAGAGGTCGCGAGTTCGAATTTCGCTTAGGGTAAGTTATCCGGGTAAGGTTTTTTTCCGAGGTTTTCCCTACCCTGAGAAGACGAATGTTGGATAACTTAAAGCTCCATGGACCTCGGGCTCATTTGAGCATCATTTCACCTATTTCATTTTATTCATTCGTCCGATATGACACAATGTTGGAGGACGTTAATTAAAAAAAAAATAAATAAAAATAAAAAAAAAATTAAAAAAAATAAATGAATAAAAAAAACACAGACAAATTTTTTTACGCTTTTAACAAATATAATATGTCAACACGACTAACATTTATTTCTCCATGGCAACACATATAGGCGATGCACCTTCTAAAATCTAACATTTATCTTCACTTATATTTATTAAAGAAATGTATCATATTACATTCCAATATCTAATCACGTTCTATTAATTTTAATAAATTAATTGGGTATAATCAAAATATTTCTCCTCCAACAGGCCGAACTACAAAGTTGAGTTTTTAAAATGATCTCTCATAATACCTATGTAACAAATTAAAGGATAGACATGTTCATACAATGAATAGTTTTTCTTAACTTTTTAATACTACAAACTATAAAAATGTCATAAAAACAGCGCATTATTTTATTCATTATTTTTTAAATGATAACCAATATCAAAATTTCAATAAAACATTTAGTATCCATATTCTGAACTACATGGGGAAAACGTTTTAGATCTTTATCTAGATTTTTGCGGGAGAAAATAGATTTTGAATATGGGGAAATAACAAAACATTGTTTCCGAAAAAAATGAGTTTAAAGTTTAGTCACATACTTCCCCATTAACCTCTATGCAAGTATATTTTTCCCCTTCGGCGTACAGCCCTTTCTTTTCGGCATTTTAAAAACAGAGAAATAATCTCGTAAGCACGCTAAGTTATTTCAAAAGTAAGATCAAACGAACACGATAAGCTTGTAAACAACAGAAATCTCCAAGCCAAACAGAAGCATGGTAAATAACTTCAGAAATCAACAAATGACAAACGAAAAACAGTCATCTAGGGGATTTATTGGAGAAATTGTTCAACTAGGCTACGCTAAATGCATAGGCAGCAGAACACTTAGCGCGTTGTTTAAAAACAATTTATTCCAAGGAAGGTATGGACACACCCATTTAAAAGACAGAGGCACATCACTGTAAAAATGGAGTCCAAAATATATTTCTTCCTCTCTAGGAAGTTAAACAGGTATATATTTTAAGATATGATGCATTTCTACTTTCTCTACTACGTATAGTAAAGTAGAGGAAGTATTGTGTTATACTCAAAAATTCGATGTCGAGATTTCACCGGAAATATATGTTTGGAGGCCCCCTGAATCCAAACAAAACAATTTTAGAAAAAGGTCTGTGTGTGTGTGTGTGTGTGTGTGTGTGTGTGTGTGTGTGTGTGTGTCAACCCGTGGACAGAATAACTCAAAAACGAAAAGTTGGTTAAAAATCAAAGTTGGTTTTAAGGTTAATGTCTTTCTAGGATGCGACACGAAGATTTTGAAGAAAACTGCTTCACCCTAACTACTCTTTACACGATTTTCTCAAAAATGGCTATACCAACTTTGATTACAATGCCATATGTTTAAGATATTTTTATGACAAATGAAATATATATCTGGAGTTTTCTGACTAAACCCCTTGTAGTCGAATTTACTCTGGATGACTTTTGCATAACTGGTAAACCGTTAGAGATAGACCCAATCTTACTACAGAAAAATGTAGATTTTGCTAAAATACAATATTTATGTCTGAATCATTTTTTCTATAGAGTGAATCATTTTGGAGTTATGCCTTGTTATTTATGTGAGTTTTGGAGAAGTTACACTTCTGTCAAATGGAACATCGTTGTTCATTTTGTATGTTAGTCGTGCAAAGAGAACGGAATCTGAAAGCTTTAAAAGATTTGACTATAGCTCAAAGGTTATTGTATTCCCATATTCTCCTTGTACCTACAATAAAATGAAGAATAAGATAATTTGTACAATTGTTTATCTCAACACATCAGTTTTTTTCAATAAAAATCCAAAAATAGATCTTTTTGCCCAAAAATATTACTTGAGAGTTCTCTCCAATTTATAATGCCAAGAGTGTATGAAATGTCGTATTTAGATTGTTGGTATTTTAGTTGATTACGTTTCCAAAATGTGTAGGTTGTCTGACTTGCATTCGTGTTGGTGAAGCTGTAGGAACGTTGCGAGGTTTATGTGAGGCAGCTTCTAACATAAAGACCTTAGAACCCGAATGCATTTCACGTAGTCAACTATCGGAATAATGTTTCCATGCATGTTGGCTGCGAGGCGGCGAGTGCTATGGTTAATCGTACCGGGTTCATCTGGAGGGCAACACCAGACTGCCTTGACGTGAGTCAGGTACAGTACCTGACGCTGCATGCTGATGAAGGAAGGTGCCCTAAGGTTCAAAAGTCACTAGTAATCAAGAGTCTGGAGATCTGAGTTCACTTACTGTCTGTATGTTCTTCTGGCACTGTGTAGGTGCAACTGTGACTGTTCGGACAGGGTGAGCCTGTCATGAACTAGATTTTATCCCCTCTGGGAGGTCTGGCACGGGGTGCACTCAGCCTCGTTAGGTCCCGGGGAGACCAATTGAGGAGCTACTTGATAGAGAAGTAGTGGCCCTAGGTCTAGAAGACCGCATAACTGGCCGGGAGAGCTCGGGGCGCTGACCACGACCCACCCTCCAGTACTGCACCTCATCAGTGACGCTTGTAGTGGGCAGAGGCGGGGGACACAGCGGCTGGGCGGTAGGCTTTGGCCCTTCATGGGCAGTCGCGCCGGGGTTTCTTTCTTTCTACTTTCTTTTAAAACTTTGTTCTATAGCGATATAAACTTCACTGGCTCATTACAATTAAAACATTTGCAATACGTTGACGCAAACGTTTCTCTCCGTCGAAGACGTCGCCTTTAAGACCTATAAGATCTCGTGTTTGGTGTCCGGACTAGCTCTAGCAAGAGGTCCTAATCTTCAGGGTGTGCGTGAGTTATGGTAGGAATGGAACCAAACGAAGAATCAACCAACATATCGCTTTATTTGTAAATTTCCAGATTTGTAGAGAACTGCCGACGATATTTAAATAGAATGTAGCTTTGTAACTTCAACTACAACGTTATAACACTAACTTTGTCATCCTTTAGCAACCGCCGAATTATGTATACGTGCTAGCTTACGTACAACTCCCAAGTTGCACGTGTACTCTCGGCTCGATTCAAGACGAGTGTGTGTTGCGTTGCATTTGTTTTTGCGCGAGCAACACGAAGGAAGCGATTTCCATTGACTAACTTTAGAGCACGTCATGGTAAGATAGGAATCAGCCCGCGGAATCACTATGGCTTCGTGCAAACAACAATTGTAACCTTATCACTCATTTAAATCTGCCTAGGCTTTCATTCTTGAGACTTTAACATATTCAGCTTTATTACGTTTTCCCCTTAACTATTGACTAGAATCTCCTTTTGTTTCTTTCCATTATCAAATATATATTGACATAATTTCGGTTTCAACATTTAAAATGAAAAAGTTACATTAACAAAATAACAAATTTTATTGCAAGAAAAAAAAAAAAAAAAAAAAAAAGCTTGGGGTGCTTTTTACGACATTTTTGTTTTTATCATGTTTACTTTTATAAATAGCTACCAATGAAAGCTGCTCCGGGTGTCTTGGCCCTAGTTGAACTACGATCCATGATCCTTTCTCGTGTTGCTCTCTCTGGCCCTTTCTCCGTGTATCTGTCTTTCAATATTTTAAGCACCTTAATTCTTTTGTCCAGTGTCACATGTGTCGATTTCTAAACGATGTTGTTGTGGCTGTGTTGGCCCTGGGTGAACTCCGGTCCGTGATCATTCCCCCGGGTCTCGTGTTCCTCTCAGGTCCTCTGTACGGGCATCTATGTCATCCAATATAATATATTTAATTGAAGCAGGTGGTGGTGAAGAGACTGCTCAAAATCTTAGTGTCGCTTTTGGCAGATGACACATGTAATGTATATCCTGAATTTCTCGAAATGTCCTCTGAAGTCCTCTTCATTCTGGAGACTTCTGCATAACTGGCAAACCGTATCGGATAGACATTAACAATGGAGATTTTGTTAAAACACAATCTATGCGATATATTTTACTGCGTACGGCACAGCAGGCGGTGACACTGGTTCATGGAATGAAGATAGATCACCGGTGGAATGTGGTGGCGGGGGAAACCGGAGAACCCGGTGGAAACCCACCCTGCGCCGCCCTGTAAACTACAAATCCCACATGTGATCGCCTGGGATCGCACTCGGCCCGGTGAGAGACGAGTGATCGGATTGGAATGTTGATGACAGAAGAAGAAGGAGAAGGAGGAGGAGGAAGAGGAGGAGGAAGAGGAGGAGGAAGAGGAGGAGAAGGACGAGGGAGAAGGACGAAGGACGAAGGAGAAAGGACGAAGGATGAAGGAGAAAGGACGAAGGAGAAAGGGGAAGCGCAGAGAACAGTGGCTGAATGAACTAAGAAGAAACATTTATTTATTCATTCAGTTCAATACAGTGGAATGCACAATTGAACCATATCATGAGTCAATACATAAGATGAAATAAAAAGGTACCCTATAAGGGCCCATGTCATGAGAAACCTAAATAGAAGGGAATTTAGTAATTACATAGTATATACAATATAATTAGATAAGAAGTTAAAAGTACAGTTAGTATAATCAAAACATCATAGAAAATATCTTCAATACTGTAAAAAGCTTTGGTTATTAAATAATTTTTATCCTATTTTTAAAGGTATTAAAATTTTCATATGATTTTAGATTTTTAGGCAAAGCATTATAAAACTTTGCTCCCATATAACTAGGGACCCTCTCTGATAAATGTAATTTGGTTCTGGGGAGATCTAGTAATTGATTATTCCTGGTATTATATGTGTGAACATCTGACATGTTTTTCATTGGGAATTTAAATTGAACTAAAAATAAAATGGTTCTATAGATGAACAAGCTTGGTAATGTAAGGATTTTCAGCAGAATAAAAGTGCTTTTACATGATTCGTTATACCTTAGACCACCTAAATACCTAATAGCCTTTTTTGTAATACAAATATTCTTTGAAAATTTTGTTTATATGTATTTCCCCATAATTCAATTCCATATGACAAAAAGGAGTGGATAAGCCCAAAGTAAATAATTTTTACAGTAGAAATAGGAATAGAGTTTCTTAGACATCTCAGGACATATAGATTTTTACTAACATTAGCTACTATCTTGTCAGTTTGTGAGTTATAAGTGAGCTTATTGTCTAAAACAATCCCTAGTAACTGTGTTTCGTCCACACTTTTTACTACCTCTGTATCAATTTTTAATTGTAGTGGATGATTTATAATTTTGAATCCAAAGTTTATCATTTCACATGTATTAGGGTTAACACTTAAATTTAAATTACAGAAGTATTGAACAATGTTACTAACTACATCGTTTAAACGGATTTCTAGCTTTAATATGTCATGATCAACAAAGGCCTCAAAGAAGAAGCTGCGGAGGACAGAAATCTGTGGCGGAAATTTATTTTGTTGTTTAACGACGCTGTCAATTGCCAGGATCATATCAGCGTCGCCGGTGTGCCGGAATTTTGTCCCGCAGGAGTTCTTTTACATGCCAGTAAATCTACTGACATGGAGCTGTCGTTTTTAAGCACACTTAAAAACCATCGGCCTGGGCCGGGTTTGAACCCGCGACCTTGGGATCAGTGAGCCAGCGTCTAACCAACTGAGCCACCCAGACCGACATATGTGGCGGAGCAAACTATATTTGGGCTGAAGGAAAACTGCTGTATTTCAGATGAATCCCTAATAAAACTATCATCGTCATCGTCATCGTTATTATTATTATTATTATTATTATTATTATTATTATTATTATTATTATTATTATTATTATTATTATTATTATTATTATTATTATTATTATTATTATTATTATTATTATTATTATTATTATTATTATTATTATTATTATTATTATTAATTATTATTTATTATTTATTATTATTTATTATTTATTATTATTTATTATTATTTATTATTTATTATTATTTATTATTTATTATTATTTATTATTTATTATTATTTATTATTTATTATTATTATTTATTATTGTTGCTGTTATTGTTACTATTACTATTATTACTATTATTATTAATATTGTTACTTTTATTATTGTTATTACTATTGTTATTACTACTATTATTATTGTTGTTATTGTTGTTTTTGTTATTATTATTTTTCTTAGTACTACTACATAATAGAACATGAGAGAGAGAGAGAGAGAAAGGGAAACGGAAAGTTAATAAATACAGTACCTACCAAAAGTTCGACACCTGCACATTCCACAGAAATACAGTCTTTAAATTATTTTGTGCAGCGGTCTTATGTTTCGTAAAAAAGTCTTATCAAAGGGTAAATTAAAAAAAAAAAAAGAAACAGTTGTATTAATGCCATTATTCTGTTTCATATTTACATTTTTGTGGAGATGTTACCAGGAAAATAGCCAATTTTCTTCAAAATCTTCGTGTCGCATCCCTGAAAGACATTAAACTTAAACACCAACTTTTGTTTTTAATCGACTTTTCGTTTTTGAGTTATGCTGTCCACAGACTGACACAGAAACACACGGATTCAGGTGGCCTTAGAACATATATTTCCGGTTAAACTTTACGTAGTAGTGAAAGTAAAAATGGCAAGAAGATGACAGTTTTAAAAAGACCAAAACATGAGTTTATATTACATACACGTGAGAATTTCACAATTTTAATCAGCATTGGGTTTAATTGTGCTCCCCTTATATTTGCCATGGGGAAAACAGCGCAAACAAAATTTAAGAAATATCATAAACTTCCAGGCCTTCATTATTCTTATTGTTATTATATTATTTATTATATTATTACTACTATTAGCATTATTTTTGTTATTATTGTTATTATTATTATTATTATTATTATTATTATTATTATTATTATTATTATTATTATTATTATTATTATTATTATTATTATTATTATTATTATTATTATTATTATTATTATTATTATTATTATTATTATTATTATTATTATTATTATTATTATTGTTATTGTTATTGTTATTATTATTATTATTATTATTATTGTTATTGTTATTGTTATTGTTACTGCTAGTATTGCAACATAACAGAAGAGCCAAGAAGGAAGAAAGTAAATATTGTGGAGAAGTAAGCTTTTAAAATGGCAGTTTTATTGATTAGTCGAGCGGAGGTCTTTTGAAACTCATCAGTCACTATATTAAAACCGAGGCAGCCGCAGAGAAACTGCTTCCCTCGTGGGTTTGAGGGCGGCGCCTCTTGGCTGCACAAGGCTCCAGAAAGGGTTGGAGCTATCACAGCCATCAGGTACTCGGAGAGCCCTCTTGTGAATGAGGAGGCAGTAGGTGAACTTGCAGGCTTGCAAAATAATTTCCCGATAAAACACTACGTGCCGATCAATGCAACAGAGATCCTCTTCTTCAGAGTCAAGGGGACCTTTAATGTCAAAGTTCAATGACAACAAACCGATAGATAAACGGTTTCTCTTTAATGCCACTTCTCACAAGGCGTAGCGTAGTGTAATATAGGTCATAGGAGCTTCAGTAAGGACCAAGATTTAGCTATAGGTTTGTGGGATAGACACACAAATGTATGCTATGGTTCAATTTCCTTCTAATTGCTTTGAACTTTTTTACACACACTCAGAATATAATATGTATAGTAGACACAAAACTTCAATGTCCTATGTTAAACCGCTTTTAAATTATTAATATATTTATTAAAGGGCTAAAGGGTATAGACACCTCGCTTACTTCCACCAACGCATCTATTGTGGCTACCACCCTCAGGTGGTGGGGATGAAATGAGGGAACCGAAGTTGCCACACAGGGTCGCAGCTAGACAGGCCACAGAGACGCGCGTAAGTCCCTAACAAGTGCTGGGATCTCTTCATTCCGGCGCCAGGCTCCGCCAAACAGCCAGCACACCGCGGTTACACACACACACACACACACACACACACACACACACACACACACACACACACACACACACACACACACACACACTGCTTACTTATTCCTTTACTATAAGCTAACGAATAACTTAAAACCTACTAACTACATAAACAATGCCTAATATATAACTGAAATAACCTGACAAGATTACACAATTACAGAACACTGAATGCATTTCTCTACTTACAAGCAACACGTGTAAGATTTGCTGCATTTCAGCTCGACATGTCGAATTCATTTCAGCACACCAACTCACAAAAATAATTCCACACATTTTATCTTTAATTTTTGGAAAATAAAATAAATCACAAAGTGCTAAATTACAGGGCTGTGTGAAGGAGGGTTGGTGGTGTTAGGTCATATCGGACGAGAATAAAATGGGTGTGAAATGAAGCTAAAATGATCCTGGGATTCCACAGAGCTTGAAGTCACCCGATATTCGTCTTCCAAGGATAAGCTCGAAAAATCTTATTGGGTAGGTCACCCTTATCAAGATTCGAACTCGGGACCGCTTGATTGTGAGGCACTACTCCAACACTGCCGAGGCGGTGTCAAGTTCATTTGGACGTTTTTCAGAACATTTGAAAAACATTTGCTGTAGACATTTGTATTTGATTAATAGTAAATCCATTTTCTAATACTATAGTAGCAATATGGTCCGGTATAGGAAGGAAGAAAAACAGGAAAGAACTAAGCCACCAGCACTGCGAATTTTCCGTACTGCTTAGGCTTATATTCTGGTTCAAAGAGCATTTGAGCCGAATACCTTTTCTTTTCAGGATCATAACAATATATCCAAGATTCATCATAGTAATAGTATTCCAAACCAAATTGAAGTGCTGCCTGGAATTCTTCGAAAGTTATTCTGCGTCAATCGCTTTGTTTTTGATCAGGAGTCAGTTTGTGTGCAACTCCTCGACACATGTCTTACAGTGATGTTTTGTACTTGTCTCATAGCAATTCCCAAAAGATGCCCATAGATCATCATCTTCAAGCTTGTGTAGTGACCATATTCTCATCAGTAACAGCAGTTCTTGAGTACCCTTCATTAAATTCATTCATAACAAAACCTGACCTCTTTTAAATTCACTATACCAGTAATAAATTATTGACTTTGATCATAGCCCTAAAATGCTCTCTAATCCAATTCATTTTTGGCTCGCAAAACATTAGAAAGTAGATTTCAAATATGAACAAATTTGTAAACATTTTAGTATGGCACTCATAACTCCGGTATCAATTTTTCAGTCTGATTGTACTTTCTCTGCTGTATATAATAAATAGAGGAAGTATTATATTTCACCCAAAAATTCGATGTCGAGATTTCACTTGGAATATATGTTCTGGGGCCTATTGAAAAAAAAAACCAGCATTTTTAAAAATGGTTCTTATGTGTGCCATTCTGTGGACAGCATAACTTAAAAACCAAAGTCGGTTAAAAACCGAAGTTGGTATTTAAGTTTAATGTCTTTCAAGAATGCGGCACGAAAATTTTGAAGAAAATTGCCCCACCCTAAACTACCCTTTACATGGAGAAAATTTTTAATTTCTTGAAAATGGCTCTAACGATTTTGATTAAAATGTCATATGTTTGAGATATTTTTATGACAAATGAAATGTATATTTTTAATTTTCTGGCTATAGCCCACAAAGTCCTATTTACTCTGGATAACTTTCGTATAACTGGTAAACCGTAAGAGAAACACCAAATCTTACTATATAAAAAGTGTAGATCTTGCTAAAATACACAATTTATGTCTGAATAAATTTTCTTGTAGGTTGAACCATTTCGGAGATATTCCTTGTTATGTCTGTGAGTTTCGGAAAACTTAGAACTTTCGTGAAATGGAACATCGTTGTTCATTTTTTTAAATGTTAAGTGTGCAAAGAGAACGGGATCTCAAAGCTTTAAAAGATTTGAATATCGCACAAAGCCTACTGTATTCTAATATTTCCCTTGCACCTACAAGGAAATAAGCAATAAGATAATTTGTACAAATGTTTATCTCAACTAACACGAAGAAGATATAGGAATAAGAGTTTGTAAGAATGGTTAGTACAAGAGTAGAGAAAGCTATGGAGTGCAACACATCGGACTTTTTCATGTCCAATTATTGTCAAATTTTATGATATAAAATGTGATTGATGACAGGTGTAAGTTAAAAGAAGAGGTAGGTATTCCCCGCCGATGAGGGAGAAACCTGAGTTGTATGACCCAGTGCGTATTCAGATGTGGCACCTTGTACTTTGGGCGTCAGCGAGGGACGTAAGGTGCTGATGCCGCGGAGATAAACCCTGCAGTGCAGTGGGCAGCTCACGTACACGCATCACGTCTTGCGGCAACTGTTCATTCCCGGTGCCCGCCCTCGTCAGTGACGGGTTCCCCTTAGAGAATGCAACAACTTCTCCATGCTTCTAGAAAATAGAGTAGCTAATCAACAAGCATCATGAGTAGTACATGGGACACTTTTTGCTTGCTCTATCTTCTCCCCATAGTAACAGAGGAACTATTGCATTCCACACAACATTCTGGTTTAGGGTCTTCCTAAATCCAAAACATCTTATGTGTTCCACTACACGACTTCTCTACTCACTCGTGTACAGAATCTTCTTACAAACGTTTATTCTTACATCTACGTCATGATAATTGTGCTAATAACACTTCAATTGTCGCGTTTCCTACCGTTCATGTGTCTCGCTGTTTCCCTATTCCACCAATAGGGCGTGCTTCAGTAGTTTCGCCATACTTTGGCAATAGGAGTCTATCCTGCTGGTAGCGGCGACAGAAAGGGTTCTAGCTTGGCATGGTGTGGTCTCGCGAAACTGGGTAATTGAATGGCTGTAGGTTCGAGGTTATGCTTGGTTATGGGGCCGTTCTGATCGTAATGTGCTTGGCCTGCGCTTCCAGTACGGAAGGTTAATTAATTGATTTGGGGAGTAGTAAATTTAATGAATTAGGCACGTGATTTATGAAGTTTTCAGGTGGTGAAATTAAAACTCTTGCTTTGAGTCAAGTGGTGTAAACGAACATTTGACTTAAATTAACCTGTGTGGCGAGCGGGCACGTAATTTCAAATTATTTGTGCCACGTATTTATTCACGTAGATGCGCCTGACCCGGGGGTTTAATGACAAAAGGGGTGTATTTGCAGTTAAATTAGTGTGTGCTAGTATGTTATTTAAGCGGATTAAAGATCTGGTGCGTCGTTATACTTTGTTACTTGTTCTGATTGAGAAATGCTAAATCTGAGTGCAACTTGGGAATGACAGGGAAGTTATTGAATTGCATAACTAGTGTTATTTATGGCACCTAAAGCGCAAACTATGCATTTCATTGAAATTTATATGTCTGTTTTGGTGTGACACGAACAGTATTCGATTGTGTAACTTGTGTTATTCGTGGTGCCTAAAGGGGGCGAGCTACTATGCAGTTCATTGAAACTTAAATGTATTTTGTAACCAAGAACACCCTAGTTAAATTCTTTAAGGTTATTTGTTGTTACATTTCAAAGAGTGGTAACTTTGTAACAATTAGTTAATTAAACTCAGTTATAGACGTCTTGTTTTATACTTAGAGAAAAGCGAGGGGGGGGGGTGGAATCCTCTCTCAGAATTGGTCCTGCCGATTCCCCAGGTATTAGGGTCCTTGTTCTTTGTCCTTTTGACAATTTTATTGCACCACCCTCACGGTGCAGAAAATAGAGACAAACGTTTGTATAAAATGTCTTTTTACGTATTTCCTTGTAGATACAATGGGTATTTGGGAGTACAGTGAGCTTAAGCAGTAGTCAAATCTTTTAAGAGCTAGTCGCTATGTGAGGGCTTCGAAACCCCGTTTTCTTTACATGACCAAAAGATAAACAAACCAAACTATAAACAAACAAGAAAAAAAATAAAAACTTTGTTTGAGAAAATTATAAACATTTGAAAACTCAAACCGATAATAAGGTTCATCTTGGAAGTAGACCACAGCAAAATTTAATTGACATCAACATTTTTTATCCAGTAAGATTTTGACTTTCTCTTACAGTTCACCAGTTATGCCTACCCATTTATGATGGAGAAGAGTTCATAGGTTTTTCCAAGAAAACTCAAGATACACGTTTCGTTTGCAATGAAAAGTGGTTAAAAATATACTGTTTTAGTTAAAACCATTAGAGCAGTTTTTGAGAAAAATCTTTTTAAAAGTATTCCAGGAAAGGGATAGTTTGGATACTTCAGGAATAGTTTGGGATACTATAGTAGGTGTGTAGTATTATTTAATTGAATAATTTCGAAATAATTCAATCCTGCTTTGCCGTGAGGCTTTATTAAAGCTGTAGTTATGTATTTACACAGTTATATTTATGTTTACAGAGTTAATAAAGTGAAGCAATATTAAAGATTTTGTTTAAATAATCATGTACCTAAAAGAAAGGAAGAAATAAGAAAAAGAAATATAAACATTATTAAATCAAGGCTTCATGGGTGATCAACCGTGCCAAATTTAAAAACATCGAGCTTTCGGCTATTGTGGACTCCATGGCCTTCTTCAGGATAAAAAGACAGAGGAAGACTGTGTGTGTGTATCGAAAATGTGCATACATTGCACTTTTTTCTAAAATAACTCATCTCAACAGATATTTGTTTCCGGAGATGTGTTTACAGGAACATTTATTCTAATTTTGACCAATCCCAACTCAGTTTGCAATATCGGACACTTTTTTTTAAACATCCTGTATATATTAAGGAGTAATTTAGGTGCCATTATAGAACAAACCTTGTCCTTTCACCAACTGGATAACTGAAAAAGATACGTTACATAGATTGCTTAACTTCTGCACATGTGGCATCTGCTGTGGTGGCAATTTTAAATTTCTAGAACTACATAGGTAGGTACCTAAAATTACCATGCTCTGAGTGTGCAAGTTGCATTAAAGTTAAGTATTTTGCATTTAGTTTCTTCTATACACATGTAAAGAACACTTCTTTTGTCGGAGGCCGAGTTTTACCGTGAATTCCAAGAGTTACAATGTTGTACCGCTATAGACTCGTATTTTTATGTAAAATACTGGGGATTGTTTTAGTCTTCAATGAGATTTGTGCTAGCAGCTCGTTCAGCAAACTCATCAACTTTCATTGCCTTCTATGTTAGAATATCCTGGAACCCATTTAAGACATGTGATTATACACAGTAGACAATGCAACAAATGACAATTTCAATTACCTTTTGTCATTTTATTTCTGTTTAAAAAGTACACACACACACACACACACACACACACACACACACACACACACACACACACACACACGAACGATTTTCTAAAACTGCGTTTTTGGATTCAGGGGGCCTCAAAACATATTTCCGATGAAATTTCGGCATCAAAATACTTCCGATGGTTGCCAACGCGTACGATAATTATGGAGATGTACGATAATTTCGATACCGGCAAAATATCATTTTTACCGGTTTGTCACACAAGCGAAATGATATTAATTGCAAATAGCGACACCACTTTTGCCTTAAGGCCTGTCTCCACCATTCTGAGACAACCAATTCATATCCTACTAATGCTTCTACCATTTATCATCTTGTTGCCAGTGTGCCCAGATCTGGTAATCTCAATGAAGACGGCACTGTTCAGAAAATTGATGATTAATGGAGAAAACTCAGAATACGTGATATTCCATGTGAAATAAAGAACATGCCTGAACCTGGCAGTTTCTGGAGGCTGTTAAACACAGTCCTTGATGGAAATACTGATTTCAAAGAACTGGCGGAGGTTGCATTATCAGTGATTTCATTGCCCCACACAAACACTTCTTGTGAAAGATAGTTTTCCAAACTAGGTTTAATGAAAGCCAAAATTAGAAACAGATTGGCGCTAGATACGTTGGCTTATTCGGTCGTCTCGGCTTATAAAATAATGTTATGGGTCGGAAAGTTCAAGAGCCATTGAGATGTTAAAGTTTATCTCAGCAAAAAAATTGTATAATGCTGCAACAGTTGAGGAAAATGAATTTTCAGATGAATAGTGCGAGAAACATAAGTACTAAAGCTGTAATATTGATTGAGGTAATCAATCTCGTAAGTGGATACCATAAACATCAATACTATTACAGTTTTATAAATAAAAATAAAAAATAGCCCTCCTAATTCCTTTATTGTAGCTCTATGGAATCACATTTTTTGTACTTCGTTTAATTAAAATTAATTCTTTTTTAAGACTGAAGGCGGTGAAAACGGAAAAAATACCGGTTCGATAGCGTTCCGTTTTAGGTAGATTTTAACGCTTATATTTTTATATACGATATTTTAGTCCTGCATTGTATAGGTTTGATTTTACCAACGCGATGACAAACATTTATAAAGTTCTATCTCAATGGCAGCACCCTCCTCCATAAATGGGGTGACAGCGAACGCACAAGTTGTGGAAAAACCATAATTTGTGGTTTTCGCTTCAATAAATACATTCACACGTTAGCTTTCAAAACAAATCTGAACTTCGTCTGCGCAACATATTGGTGATAGAAATTTGTGGGTGTTGCAGGTTTATGTCATACACCTCAGTAATGCGCTTGGTTAATGTCTTTATTTTCCACATACGAGTGTCAGATTTTCAACGTTTGCATTGCAAAAATTTTAACTCAATCCACTGGTTTCAGATTTTTGGAAAGCATAATGAAAAAACTGACACCAGCTTTTTTTACTTTCTCTACTGGTAGTTGGGGAAGTGTTGTATTCCACCCAAAAATTCGATGTCGAGATCTCACCGGAAATATGTTTTGAGACCCCCTGAATCCAAAGAAAGCATTTTTAGAAAAAGGTTCGTGTATGTGTCTGTGTGTCAGTGTGTCTGTGGACAGCATAATTCAAAAACAAAAAGTCGGTTAAAAACCAAAGTTGGTATCTAAGTTTAATGTCTTTCAAGGCTGTGACACGAAGATTTTGAAGAAAATGGTCCCACACTAAACTACCCTTTACATGGAATATTTTTCGAAAATTTTGATTTTCTTGAAAATGGCTCTAACGATTTTGATTAATATGTCATATGTTTGAGATATTTTTATGACTAACGAAATGTATATCTTGAATTATCTGGCTATAGCCCCTGTAGTATTTACTCTGGACGACTGTTACATAACTGCTAAACCGTTAGAGATAGACCAAATGATACGTTACAAAAAATGTAGATCTTGCTAAAATACACAATTTATGTCTCAATAAATTTTCTTGTAGAGTGAACCATTTCGGAGATATTTCTTTTTATGTGTGTGACTTTCGGAAATCTTTTCTATTCAGAATTAGACCGATAAACTTTTAAACCAGAGAAATGACTGGTGTCTTTGCAAGAATACGACAGAATAGGACATGCCGATGCACTCTTTGTGTTAATCGCAGTGGGCGTGCGTTCCAACGTTTACTTTGAATAGTAAAACTGAATAACAATGAGATATTTTTGTGTTCTGTGTTTGTTTCTTGGATTAAGATTGTGTGCCTTACTAAGATAAGTGCAATACTAATTTGTATTGTTGATTTTGCTGTAAATACTTAAACTGGGTGGGAGTCAGTAATCTATGACATTAACTCGTCTAGCGCTTAAACGAAGAACCGCAGCAAAAAACTTTCCTTACCAAAAAGTGTTTAAAATAATGTTATCTCTCAGCTCCCAAAGTTTGTGGGTATAATTTTGGGACATCCTATATAGGTATATCAAATAATGTGGGTGATAGAAAACCCCCTTGTCTTAAACCTCTAGATATCTCTTTAATAGTTTCACCTATAATGTAACGCAAACGCTCCTCTCCGTCGAAGACGTCGACTTTAAGACCTATAAGATCTCGTGTTTGGTGTCCGGACTAGCTCTAGCAAGAGGTCTTAATCAGCAGGGTATGCGTGAGTTATGGTAGGAATGGAACCAAACGAAGAATTAACCAACATATCACTTTATTTGTAAATTTCCAGATTTGTAGAGAACTGCCGACGATATTTAAATAGAATGTAACTTTGTAACTTCAACTACAACGTTATAACACTTTAACTTTGTCACCCTTTAGCGACCGCCGAATTATGTATACGCGCTAGCTTACGTACAACTCCCCAAGTTGCACGTGTACTCTCGGCTCGATTCAAGACGAGTGTGTCTTGTGTTTCATTTGTTTTTGCGCGGGCAACAATAAAGAAGCGATTTCCATTGGCTAACTTTAGAGCACGTCATGGTAAGATAGGAATCAGCCCGCTAAACCGTTACACGTGTTTGTTTCTCGTGCGCGTCAAGAAAGCCTTATCAGTTATCACTCTTTTAAATCTGCCTAGGCTTCCATTCTTGAGACTTTAACATATTAGCTTTATTACGTCTTCCCCTTCACCAATGACTAGAATCCCCTTTTGTTTCTTTCCATTATCAATATATATTGACATTATAATTTCAGTTTCAAATGAGATATTGGCAATAACAATGAATTCTTGACAGAGTTGGCCTGCTAAGAGTTGAGGGAGAGGAGAGATGTAACCGCCACTGCAGCATATGGCTACCGGTTGTGTGCCTCGAGTCATTAGCGATCATGTCGGTGGCTCCGGAGGTCAAGGTAGACCGGTGGCCTCATCTTGATCACAGATTACTCATAAATTAGAAACCTGTCATATGCCAATCACCTCGAGCGTGTCCGCTGCCCGTTTAACATGTCCCCAATTAAGGGATACAAAACATTTTCATGTTAGGTGCTTGTTTTACGTGTAGGCCTTGAAAGGCATTATTTTCAATCTTGCGTCTTAAACATCACAAGTTCATACTATTAAGATGAAGCTCTGCAGATTCGTGCAGGAAAAATAGCTTGCTAACTACAGCAAGCCAGGGAGGTACTGTTTTCCTCCCAAAAATTCAGTACTGATATTACACTAGAAATACATGTTTTGACACTTCTTGGTTAAAAATCTAACCCATTCTTACAAACTCCAATTCCTTTATCTCCTTTCTGAGATAAACATTTGCAGAAATTTTCTTATTGCTTATTCTTTTAGGTACAAGGAGTATAAAGGGATACAGTAAACTTTGAGCGATAGTCAAATCTTTTAAAGCTTTCAAATACAGATCGCTTTGCACGGTTAACATATGAAAAATAAACAACGATAATCCGTTTAACAGAAGTGTAAGTTCTCCAAAACTCACACATATAACAAGGAATATCTCTGAAATGGTTCACTCTACAAAAAAAAAAAAAAAAAAAAAAAAAAAAAAAAAAAAAAAAAAAAAAAACCATTCGAATATTTCTATATTCTATATTCTATATTTTTTGTATGGTAAGGTTTTGTAACCCTTAGGGTGTACGAGTTATTCAAGTATCTTCCAGAGTAAGCAGGACTACATGGGCTATAGCCAGGAAATTCAAAATATCTGAAACATATAGCGTTTTAATAAACATCGTTAGAAACATTTTCAAGAAAATAAAAATTTTGGAGAAATTTTCCATGTAAAGGGTAGTTTAGGGTGAAGTAATTTTCTTCAAATGCTTCGTGTTGCATCCTTAAAAGATGTTAAACTTAAATACCAACTTTGGTTTTTAACCGACTTTTTGTTTTTGAGTTATGCTGTCCACAGACTAACAGCCAGACAGACACACACACACACACACACACACACACACACACACACACACACACACACACACACACACACACACACACACACACACACACACAAGGACCTTTTTCTAAAATATTTTTTTTTTTTTAATTTTATTCTGGGGCCTCAAAACATTTTCCCGGCGAAATCAAATTTCTGAGTGGAATACAATACTTCCTCTACTTCACTATACGTAGTGCTAGATGGTTCAATCCAGTTTTAGAAAAAAAATTGTGAGTCGGTTGAATATTGTATTTGGTATTTAATCGACTTTTCGTTTTTGAGTTATTCTGTAGAAAGATACGCGGACACACAGATACACACAGAAACAATTCTCTGCCTTTTGTTTCATTCAAGGGACCTCAAAACGTGTATTTTCAGTAAAATACCTGTATTAAAGTTTTGGGAAAACGCAATTCCTTCCCTCATGGGAGAGAAGGTAGAAGTAAAACAGAGAGAGAGGTGGGGGGAGGGGGAGAAGATGAGAAAGTATCGATTCTCCCAGAACCAGTTGGGTAATACAAATAAATATACATTTTTAGTACTCTACAAGACTTCTAAATTCGCTCTGGAAAGTATTCACTTTTATTCGGATTCAAATAAAATGGTATAGGCTTGTTTTAGTTTTCACCTATCTACAACAATTGCTCTAATTTTCAATAATACAAGTTAACAACACTTAAAGGCTATAGTAACTTTACAGAGAAGAGTTAACTATTTCAAATCTCAAATTCACACAAGTGTTTCTACCTCACAGGCAAGAGCTCCCGAGTTCAAAGTTTGAATAGGATGAATTCTCTGGATTATTTTAAGGGGTTTTTCCTTAGTCTGAAAATACGAATATCTGGTAACTGTAAACCTTTGGACTCCGGGCCAATATCATTCCAAGATAATTACCACTTTTGAATTCGTCTCCTCATTTTGCATCAAGTCTGATGCCGTTGATGGTATTTCTGCTTCTTAGCTAAAGACCTAGGATCTCCGGTTAGGCATGGGTGTTATTTGTAAAGGCAACACTAGTTCAAGTTGCTGATCGAGTTCAATTTCTGTTCAAATTGTTTGAATAGAAAGGTCGATAGAGGTCCTGACTTGATTAAAAAAAAGTCAACTATCTTATAAGAATTCCAAGGTTAAACTGCGGTAAAATTTACTCGACAAGTAGCCTAGCATTAGCCACTAAATCATTTTGACTACGGCACGTCAATGTGCGCTAGTCATGATAGTCATCAGCGAAGTTAGTCTGCATTATTCGAATTCACGGCTTCTAAATATGACCACCGCCTACTTAGCAACGTTCATGCATACGTGAACTAACCATAAACCAACAATATCGGAACCTAACATATCCAAGCTGCGCTAGCTAGCACCTTAACGGCGAATGTTCACTACCTGGTTGTATTTACTAATGATTGCTCTCAACATTAATTGCTAATGATCTATTTCTCTGCACAACTTTTTAACCGTGGGTGCTTATATTTACATTGATTTCACTTACATACTTTATTTATTGCGATAATTCCTTTTCCTTACTGTCTTTTCTTTAATATTCCACTTCTTCTCTTGAATAATTACGGTATCATCAATCATTCACCGTCCGATATGAACTAGTCCGTTAAAGGATGTTAATTAATCATCAAAGCATGCAAGAATTATGACTTCCAGATGACTGCTTCTTTATGGAAAGCCCCCTCAAAAAAGAAAAAACAAAAATCACATGTGGACAGTCGTAAAGTAAATCTAAACAAACCAGTCCGCATGTTCAACTTATTTGTTAAATGCTTTACATTATTTGTGTCTTTGCAGTTCATGGAAATGTATATATAATACCTTTTGCCTTAGGGAAAGTTAATAATGAAGTTCCAAAAGGCTCCCCTCCCTCGTACTTGTCTTCCCTCTGTCTCTCTCGGTTCTTTTTGTCTCTCTTTTGCCACTCCTACTCTTCTTCCCACCATCCTATCCCCCTCCTTTTTCCTTAGGGCGAACAAATGTCCCTCATTTTGCGGGGCTCCCGACAATTTCTTTCTTAGAGCACCTTGCAAGCTGAAGCATTTATCCCAATGTTTACGGATTCCCCCTAATTAGGAGAACTCAATCTATCGGAAATACTATGTGGTTGCTCCCTTCCTTAGATAAATGGTTGATGTACTAATGTTAGATGACAGTGATGGTGACATTGTTTCATTGTTTAGACACTACCCGTATTCGGTAACATCATTGATTGTTTTTACTTTCTCTACTGATAAGTAGAGGAAGTGTTGTAATCCACCCAAAAAATTCGATGTCGAGATTTTACAGGAAATATGTTTTGAGGCCCCCATGAACCCAACGAAAAAAAAAAACTTTTTAGTAAAAGGTCTGTGTGTGTGTATGTGTGTGTGTGTGTGTGTGTGTGTGTGTGTGTGTGTGTGTGTGTCTGTGTGTCAGTTTGTGGACAGCATAACTCAAACACGAAAAGTCAGCTAAAAACCATCTTTCCAAGATGCAACACGAAGATTTTGAAGAAAATTGCTCCACCCCAAACTACCCTTTATATGGAGAATTTTTCGACAATTTTGATTTTCTTGAAAATGGCTAACGATTTGGATTAAAATGACATATGTTTGAAATATTTATGACAAATGAAATGTATCTTGAATTTTCTGGCTAGAGCCCATGTAGTCCTATTTACTCGGGATGACTTTTGCATAACTGGTAAACCGTAACGGATAGACAAATCTTACTATATAAAAATGTACCTAGATCTTGTTAAAACACGCAATTTATGTTTTTTTGTAGCGTTAACCACTTCGAAAATATTCCAGGTTGTTTGTGTGAATTTTGGAGAACATACTTCTGTCAAATGGAACATCGTTATTCATTTTTTATATGTCAACCATGCAAAGAGAACGAAATTTGAAAGTTTTGAAAGATTTGATTATCGTTCAAAGTCTACTTCTCCTTTCTTACAAGGAAATAAGCAATAACATAATTCTGCAAATGTTTATCTCGACTAACCCGATAAAGATAAAGGAATAAGCGTTTGTAAGAATGCTTAGTACAAGAGATTTCTGTTGCTTTGCTTTAACGGGGTAGATGCAGCTTAAATTAATTTTAAAAATTATAAAATACATGTTGAACGCAGTAAAAGGTAAGGGCATTTTTTTCAAAAGATGTACATAGTTATAAAGCTGCCTAAAATTTCATATCAAGGTTTTAAAACTTATTTCCCATTAAGTACATTTTTTATGCTTTTTACTGTATACCTAATCTAGACCACTGACCAGAATTATGTTCCTCTGTTTGACAGTTTTTCTGAAAAAATTGTAATTAAATATTTGCTTTGCTGTTTTGAGAATAAATTTAGAATATTGTTAAGGAGATAGCATAGTTCTGGTCATTGCTGTAAAACGGAGCTTAAACTTTAAAATAAAAGCACAATTGCAACGTTTTAAGAAGTACCTAGTAAATATATTATGGATAAGGCTGATTCTAGCATTGAACGGTGTGGATATTTTGAATAATTAAGTTAGGTATACCAATTAATTTTGTTAACTTGAAGGTTTAAGTATGTTCGTTTTGCATGACTAAAATATTATGTCCTAAGACTTCAATAACATCAAATATTACTAGTTTTTATAACTCTTAAGGTCTCTCTGGCCCCTTAAGAAGGTAAAGGAGCTCTTGTAACTGTAACTTGTATCCAGTGTAACGAGGAAGTCTACAGTTTCCTCGTGTTCTTGCCACTGTCCTTTTTAACCCTTCCAGAATCTGTACAAGGTTAGCCCCACGTTGTGACAGCGCATTGCACCCTTCTGTTGCCCCGCTTTGTAATCGTGGCACGTTTGCTCAATGGTGGCAGCGCACAAACAGTGTTCTGTGTTGACACAGACTTCCGCCCTCTCTGTCTCTCACTGTCGGGCACAGGCCGCCCGATGTGAAACTCTCTCCAGAAACTCAAGTTAACAGTTTAAGGCAACTCAGTAACAGATAGGACACGTTAAACTTTGCACGTCTTACCAGGGCCACAGTGAAAATTCTTATAGCCATGTTAAAAACAAATGAAAATTGTTTTATACCTTCTTTACTTTACAAGTTCATAGTTGCGGAAGAAAATGCCATACCCTAACCCTACTAAATATATTAATAAGTAAACAAGTAAATAAATTAATGTATGCTGTCTACCTCCCTGGAAATTCTGGAGTATTCCGGATAACATCTTGATTTTCAAAAAAAAAAAAAAAAAAAAAAAAAAAAAAAAACACCTCCTTGATTTTTTTACTTTTTCTACGACGTGTAAAGTAGAGGAAATATTGTAATCCACCCAAAAATTCGATGTCAAGATTTTCCCGGAAATATATGTTTTGAGGGGCCTAAAACAAAACAAAAAGGCATTTTTAGAAAAAGGTCCACGAGTCTGTGCGTCTGTCAGTCTGGACAGCATAACTCAAAAACGAAAAGTAGCTTAGAAACCAAAGTTGGTATTTAAGTTCAGTATCTTTCAAGAGTGTGACACGAAGATTTTGAACAAAATAGCCCCGCTTTAAACTACCCTTTACATGGCAAATTTTTCGAAAATGTTGATTTTATTGAAACTGGCTCTAACGATTTTGCTTAAAATGACATATGGTTCTGATATTTTTATAACAAATTAAATGTATATCTTGAATTTTCTGGCTATAGCCCACGAATTCCTATTTACTTTGGACGACTTTTGCATAAGTGGTAAACCGTAAGAGATAGACCAAATCTTACTATACAAAAGTGTAGATCTTGCTAAAACACACAGATTATGTCTGAATACTAGTTTTTGTAAAGTGAACCATTTCGGAAATATTCGTTGTTATTTGTGAGAGTTTTGGAGAACTTATACTTCTGACAAATAGGACATCGTTATTCATTTTCTTACACGTTAACAGTAAAGAGAGAATGGAGTTTGAAAGCTTCAAAAGATTTTACAAAGCCTACTGAATTCCCATATTCGCTTTGCACCTACAAAAAATAAGCAATAAGATGATTTCTGCAAATGTTTATCTCGACTAACACGAAGAAGATATAACAGTTTGTAAGAATGGTTAGTACGAGAGTAGAGAAAGTCATGTGAGTGCAACACATCAGATTTTTTGAGGTTTGTTCTCGCTTTTGGCTATCAGGATTTAATCATCTCGAAAACCATTGTTTTTACTATTCTTATCCCTAAATTAATTACTCCTGTTGTTTCTTGTTTCCATGATCTTATCACATCGTCTGTATATAAATTAAAAAGAGTGGTTGACATTGGACAACCTTGTCTCATGCCCTTAAAATCTGTAATGGCTTTGTTTATTTATCATAATTTTCGTTTTAGCAGTGGTATGGCCTTCATTTGGATAAATGTCCTTAGCGTGTCCGTTTAGGGTGTAATGTGTATGGTCGACTATACCCAACTTTATTAATTATAAGTCTGATAGCGATCCTTTAATGGACCTCCTTAGGTTCAAACTTTCATCCAATCGGACAATTCAGTATTCATTAAAGGACAGGTATTCCACCAATCAGAGAATTCCCATGCAGCAATGGCAAAGTGCAATATCGATTAATTCTCGAAACGCAACTAGCGCGAGTTTAGAAAAAGCTAAAATGTCGGACACTACTGACAGTGAGATGCAACTTACATAAAACACACAAATTAACCTCAATACAGCATCAACTTCCAAGAATATTGCACTAAGCACAGTCCAGCAAATTAATTTCACTAATTGTACAATAAATAACTTATACAAAATAGTTTCCTTTGAAAACTAATATATTCAATTTTGCTTCTATTTTTCAATGTTATGTAGCATTCCAAGGTTATCATTTTTATCACGCAGCTGTGACGTGCTGGAAACGAATCAATCGTTTAGCGCCTGCGCAGAACTCCAAATATCAGCTGATGCAATATGTGGGTCATTGTCCCCGGTGAGTGTACGACATTTTACAATATTTCAACTATAAAATTAGGTATATGGTCAAGCATAAATTGTCGTATGAAACTTAACTATAATGGCAATTAAGACACTCGTATAAAAATATTTACTCTGGTCTTAATTACTACAATTATAGTCTTGTTGCTTAATATACTATTTAGGGAGGCCTCCAAATGTCTGTCTCGATTAACGAAGTGTATACAGGAATAAGGTTTTGTAATATTTTGTACAATAGTGAGTGGAGAAAGTCATGTGAGTGCAACAAGAGTTGTATGCAATAAGAAAGGCTGCTTAGAAATACGAGTGTACTACTAGATGCTGTCAGTTCAGTCCGGAGAGATTTACAAATGACTTTGCAATCATTTCTGGCTGTTCACGAGGACGGCGTCTGGAAACATAATGAGCTGGCTGACTTCTCTGGATTTATAGCCAGCCGCTACTGCTATTTTATTTCCCAAGACAAAGTTTCGCTCAGGCAGAAATAAACTACGTGGAATAGTTGCAAACACACGCTCTAACTTTGAAACAATACTGACAAGAACTTATTGTAAACCGTCGGCAAGGGGTGAAAGTTCACACAATGGGGATGCTCCAGTTGACAAATCGATCGAAGCATCATCCTCTACGAGCTTTTTGTACACGTTCGCCTAAGTAATGAGCAAAAGCTTTACAACACTGGCATATGCATGTGGCTGAGTGTTTATTATTGAGAGGACAATGACTCTTCTTTTGTTGCTTCACCTTCCCTTTAAACAAAACCTCAGACATTATACACTGGAAAAACAACAGAAAGATAGTGGAATGTCACACGTCAAAACAGTGACAGCTGATACCGAAAGCAACGACTGCTAAGATTCATAATTTTATAAAGAAATGATTTGGTGCTTAGGTGTAACATTTTTTGATGTGGTTGGGTTACCAGCCCTTTGCATAACTGACAAGGAGGGGTTTGTCTTACGAGTTCCTTCTCCTAGTCAGGTTCCCTTTTGGCCTATTGAGTCATGGCTACCCATTATCAACTACTCTTTTTAATATATATTTATATTTTGACGACATGATCAGATCATGGGAGGAATTAGTTTGGAGTCAAGAATAGTAAAGACAATGGTATTTGCAGGAGACCAGATACTGATAGCGAAAAGTGAACATCAACTCCAATGGATGACACATAAATTAAACTTAATATAAACATCTGATGTGCTGCACTCACATGACTTTCTCTGCTCTTACTAACCATTCCTACAAACTCTTAATCATACAGAAGGCTTTGAACGATAGTCACATTTTTTAAAGCTTTGAGATTCTCTTCTCTTTGCGCACTTACCATATAAAAAAATAAACAACGATGTTTCATTTCACAAAAGTTTTGTTTTCCGAAACTCGCACATATAACAAGGAATATCTCCGAAATGGTTCAACCTACAAGAAAATTTATTGGTACACAAATTGTGTATTTTAGCAAGATCTATATTTTTGTGTAGTATGATTTCGTCTATCTCTAACGGTTTACCAGCTATGCAAAAGTCGTCCAGAGTAAATACGACTACAGGAGCTATAGCCAGAAAATTCAAGATATACATTTCATTTGTCATAAAAATATCTCAAACATATGGCATTTTAATCAAAATCGTTAGAGCCATTTTCAAGACAATAAAAATTTTCGAAAAATCTTCCATTTAAAGGGTAGTTTAGGGTGGGGATATTTTCTTCAAAATCTTCGTGTCGCATCCTTGAAAGCCATTAAACTTACATACCAACTTTGGTTTTTAACCGACTTTTGGTTTTTGAGTTATGCTGTCCACAGACTGACTGACACACAGACACACACGGACCTTTATCTAAAAATGCTTTTTCTGGATTAAGGGGGTCTAAAAGCATATATATCCGGTGAAATCTCGACATCGAATTTTTGGGTGGAATACAATACTTCCCCTACTTGCCAGTAGAGAAGGTAAAAAACATACATGAAAATTCCAAAAGAGAAAATTAAAGTTATGGCATTTAAAGGTACCCATTCGGTAGTTACTTTTTTACTTTTAAGGGCTTCTGCATTCTTCAGCAGTTGCCTTGTATGCCCATTTGCCATCCTTTCCCTTTGAACAAGCCATCCTCCTCTAGGTATCAACATACACCATTCTATGAATGTTGACTCTCAAGTTGCTCTTGGCCTGCCCCGCTTCCTTCTCCCACGAAGTAACCATTCTAAAAGGTCACCTACTCTCTTCCATTTTCCTTAACATGCCCATACCAATTAAGGCCTCGCTTTTAAAGAAATGATAGGGAAATAGCTATATAATAGCAATAAATAAACTTATGGACAAAACAATTAGGCTTTAGACAGGGTTTTAGGGAACTAAGTAAGATATTCTTGTTGGTAATTGTGGACAATGTAATGAGCAATATTACATCAATATTTGCTTCATTTACCGATTTATAATTTTATTTACTAAGAGCAGTGTATTTTCAAGGTATATCCTAAGTAGACATTGCACTGAAGGCACGACGCACTCATGATGACGAATGGTGTACCGGAAACGAGTCCATCGCTTTCTGCAAGGCCCACGATTCCACGTTACCTAGACCAGTAGATCACGCCTCGAGGTGTGAAGCAAAGCGGATAATATATACGACAGGGGTTGTTCATTTCGCGGGGCAGTTAGGACTATGCAAAGTAAATGCTTTAATAAACTATGTGATGGGTTTGTGGGAAAACTGTTAGATTAAGAGAAAACATAACTAACACACCGCACATGTTGGGACATGTAGCTCCCGGGAGTGTGCACAGCGCATTGTAACAAATGAAAATGTGACAAATCCCACTCCTGACACCAGCGAGATAGTTGACACTTTCAATGAATTTTTCTATCACTTTGTTTCCCTTAAAATTGAATAAAAAGAACACAGTCCTCTTTATCATTAAGACAATCTAAAATTCGTCGTGATCTTGTAATTCACAGCGGTTTGTTCGATCGTAACCTTCACACATACTCAACAGAATAAACACGGTTTCGTTCGACCCAACATTTGCTTATATAGCCAAACATGGTGCAGCACGGATTTTTCTTGAAATGTACCTTTTCATAAACAAGCCTAGGACATGAACAGTCTCCCAAACTGTTTGGAAACGCTTCGTTCTGCCGCGCTCATACACTTCTCTTTTTTCTCACCACTCCATTGTCATCGGACCGTGTAAGCAGTGATGTGAGGTAGCTTGACCTTGAGCGTCCCTTTGACGGAGGACTGGCATCACAGTATTATGAAGCTCAGTATGGAGGAGTATGAAGCAGTAAACTCTTACTTTGCCTACTATTTACGTATAGTATTTAATCGCGCCTAAATATTCAATATGGAATTTCACTTAAAATTACATGAACAAACATGTGTTGCTCTCATATGACTTTCTCTACTGTTACACAAACTATTACTAGAAACCTTGCTCCACTATCTACTTTATGATAATAGATAAACATTTGTACAAATTATCTTATTACCGATTTTCTTGTAGGAGGAAGGGAAATATGGGAATACAATAGTCTTTAAGTGATGCTCAGATGTTTTAAGAGTGATTTCTATATGATGACATTGAAATTCCGGTCTCTTTGCATGACCAACAGACAAAGGATTAATAATCATGTCTCATTTGAGAATAGAGGTATTGCAAAATTCTGACACATAACAAGGAATATCTCTGAAATGGTTCACTTTACAAAAACGATCATCTGATATAAATTGTGTGTTTTAACGAGATCTACATTTTTTTGTATAGTAAGATTTGGTCTATCTCTTACGGTTTACCAGTTATACAGAATTCATCAAGCGTAAACAGGACTATATGGGCTATAGCCAGAAAATTCAAAATATACACTTAATTTCCCATAAAAATGTCTTAAAATTTTCCATATAAAGAATAGTTTAGGGTGAAGGAATCTTCTTCAAAATATTCGTGCCGCATCCTTGAAATATACTAAACTTAAATACCAACATTGGTTTTTAATTGAATTTTCGTTTTTGAGTTATGCTGTTTACAGACACAGACACAGACACACACATATGGACCTTCTTCTAAAAATGCTGCTTTTTTGATTCAGGAGGCCTCAAAGCATATATTTCCGTTGAAATTTCGACATCGAATTTTTGGGTGGAGTACAATACTTCTACTTACAATACTATGGTAGAGGAAGCAAGAAAAGCGAGAGAGATAGAGAGATAGAAAGAGATGCAGCAAGTCAGCACAAGCATCCATACCACACGTATACACAAAATTTTCTAATCTTAATAAAGATAAAATCCTAACGTCGTACTTGGAATCGAATCTCAGATATGGACGACATAAATCAGTGTAGACGGTCCACAGTTTACAAAAATGAAATTGGTAAGGCAGAATCGTTTATGCGTTCTGTCGGAAATGAACCCGTCGAGGGTCTGCGATGTTTTCTGTTGATGGAGTTCAACGGCGCGCCCAGTAGATGGCAGCGCTAGTGCCATACAGCGAAGAAACACATACAAGTCGCCGATAAAAAGTGTTGAAAATATTCACCATGCTGCATTTATATGCTCTACTACAAACTGTTTACAAAAGCTGATTCTTCGTTTTACTTCTTGTTAATCCAGATATATTTTCATTTCACATTTACATACTTCGCTAACACAAGAGTCCATAAAGCGATTGTCAAATGTTTAAAAGCCGTTAGCTCTGTTAACGATACCGGGTATAAATTAAAAAGCATAGCAAATTTGGATATTATTAGAATTATATACAGAAGGCAAGATTTTCTGGTGATAATTATTTGAAAAATTCGCATTAATAATTTAAGCTAGTAGTGTTTTGTGTTGAATATTATACTAAAACTCTATTACTTTCTCTACTCTTGTACTAACCATTCTTACAAACTCTTATTCCTATACCTTCTTCGGTTTGTAAGATAAATATTTGTACAAATTATCTTATTGCTTACTTCCTTGTAGGTGCAAGGGGAATATTAGAATACAGTAGGCTTTGTGCGATAGTCAAATCTTTTAAAGCTTTGAGATTCCGTTCTCCTTGGACACTTAACATAAGAAAAGATGAACAACGATATTCCATTTCACGAAACTTTTGTTTTCCGAAACTCGCACACATAACAAGGAATATCTCCGAAATTGTTCACCCTACAAGAAAATTTATTCAGACATAAATTGTGTATTTTAGCAAGATCTACATTGTTTGTGCAGTAAGATTTCGTCTATCTCTAACGGTTTACCAGTTATGCAAAAGTCTTCCAGAGTAAACACGACTACAGGGGCTATAGTCAGAAAATTCAAGATATACATTTTATTTGTCATAAAAATATCTCAAACAGGTGACATTTTAATCAAAATCGTTTGAGCCATTTTCAAGAAAATCAAAATTTTTGAATACTTTTCCACGTAAAGGGTAGTTTAGGGTGGGGCTATTTTATTCAGAATCTTTGTATCGCATCCTTGAAAGACATTATACTTGAATACCAACTTTGGTTGCTAAACCGCTTTCCGTTTTTGAGTTATGCTGTCCACAGACTGACACACACACACACACACACACACACACACACACACACACACACACACACACACACAAGAAGAGCCGAGCGAAGCTCGGTCGCCCAGGTACTGTAATATAATTTATAATTAGGTGTAAATATAACATATATGTGTCTAATAATATAAATAAATAAATAAACAATAAGAATAGTAAGTTGTATAAATATATAAATATATACACTACGTTTGAGATGTTTCCGAATTTACGGGATTTAGTTATATATTATATAGTTAAACATAACAAATGCAAAAAAATAATTTATCTAGAATTCTAGACACATCTATAACACCTTTCCATGATAACATACAACGCTATAATAAACTCTTGTCTATTTGCAAAAATATAAAACTGAAATTTATATTTTAGTAATTTTCTGTACGTTGCACTCGTCAAAACATCCCCCTTATTTATGTATATCTATATCATACATATTTATATACTTTTAAATCAAATTAGAATTGAGTCTATACTGAAAACTTTAGGAAGCCTTTAACTGCTGAGTTATTGTGCCTTTCGGAGGTACCTAAGCCGAAGCTATTCGAATAGCCGCGATCGTTAAAGCGGTACGCAATGAACTGGCCATCCATTTAAAGCCAAACGTCACAAGTGTGAATCCCAGCAACTGCAGTAAAATGCGCCTGTGATTAAGGATGGTGAGGGTTCAAGTAAAATAATCGGTGTAAGGGCGGATGCTGATAGCGTTACATTGGACTGCAATTGCATAAATTTTGCTTCTTATTCTTCAAAAAAGAGAAAGAAATTAATAAATAAAAACACTGCAGTTTTACTAAAAATGTATTTTTACAATAAAGTAACAATAAAGTATCTCAAAACTTAATAAATTTATGTGTTGCTTATACGTCACGCTGCCAATTTTTATTGGAAATGGTTAATGCTAGAAAAATATTACCTATTTGATACAAACGTGTGCTTTAACGGGTTTTGATTTATTTATTTCAACAGCTTCATAAATTAAGCTGTATATGGCTTGTTCCGGTTTCATTTCTTATAACAGTGTTAAGCAAATCTTTCATTGGTCTACCAACATTTCTTCGACCCTTTGGGCTGTAGTTCATAATCAGTTATGGTATACGGTTGTCGTTCATTCTTGGTATCTGCTATCTCCAGTCATTTCTATTTTGCTTTATCTTGTCTGTCAGTTTAAAGAGGTTTAATTCTGTCCTAAAATTTTAGCTTTCTGTTTATCTAGTAGCGTGTACCCCGCAACTGACCTCAAAAATCTTATTTCTACTGTTTCAATATCCCGGTCCCCTATTCTTTTTCGTAAGCCGAAATTCCGAGCCGTAAAGGAACATTTGATTCTATAAAAATTAATCTTAGCTTCCTTTCTAGTATTTTTTAGGGATTTATAAATAATGCCGCACAAACAACTCAATTTATTGATTCTGTTTTGGAATCATGATTCTTCATGTACAAAATATAGCCACACAGATATCTTATTCCGTGGCGTAGGGCCAACATGCTAGCCTGTTGGGGTGCTCAACTGAAGGCAAGTTAGGGCAAGTTGAAATCACCGCCTTCTATCCGCTGCGAAAGAATGGCGCATTTATCCGTGGTTACTGAGTTCCAGTGGTGGCACGTTCTTACGTGCAGGAAATCAAAGGCGTACACATTCATATTGTATTCCGCGTAGATGCAAACAAACGTAATCTTGGATACTCACAGCAGGGCAGAGACCTAAATTTTCCAGCCTTCTTTCGCAGAACATTTTACGGTCGTGGAATTCTGCAATGCAGGTAGTTTTATATTTTGTAGCTTGTGTGAAGCCTCACTACATGGAAACTTCAAACGTGCAAGATAATTGGAGTTTGGTTTCAAATGTTCTTAGGTCTTCAAATTGTGAAGAGGATGTGTTGTACAATTGCTTCAAAAGTTCGTTGAATTTTTCCAGGAGAATAGTATTTATCGTGAACATGAAACGTAAGCAAGGGAAATTCTAACTTTATCATCTTCATCTCGAAAACAAAAATATTCATCCTATCATTGAACTGATACTCCGCGGCATCCGCCTCTGCTTAGCAGGTCTGGCTCTCCTTGCCTTGGTCAGCGGAAGGGTGAAAATAACATATGTAGAAGAAGCGAGAATGTTTCTCGCCTGTTGACCACCCCTGTGCTAGCCTCTAGTTCCCGAGGTCACGGGTTCAAACCCGCGGGCGCGATGAACCTTTTCGGGTGTAAAAATCTTTCAGATGACTTCCTTCGGAGGGGAAGTAAAGCCGGAGGTTCCGTGTTGTACATTTATGGCACGTAAAAAACTGAAACCTTATAAAGAGGTCTGTGAGTGAAATTGACCGTTCTCTGGCACCCAATATAAAATTACAATCATAGCAGTTAAACAGAGTCCATAAATAGAACTCAGCATTTGCATCCACAAGATTATAACAGTTGATCTGCTCTAGAATTTTTTCTTCCAATACAATGTTTGCTCTGGGTCTGCTTGTTTTGCTAACTGAACTATTGAAGTTAACGTGTTTACTTATTTAATTTAAATGGAATAACCTGCCTGAGCGTTATTTTCCGAACTATAAATATTAAAACTTGGTCATCCGTAAATAGAAGGATACCTAGAACTATATTCTCATTTGTTTTTCATTCTAAAAGGTTTTAATAATTGCTTAGTATTTATTTATCTTTATTCAGGGTACTAGGGATGTACGTGGGCAGATTTCAACTGATGGTAAATTGAAATATGATCAATAAAAAAGTCTAATAACAAATTCATCTACTGTGAAAGGTAGACGAGATAATTGAATATTATTGAATACACCATCCGTAAGTCTGACAAAAAGTAGGACTAAAGAGGTGAACACTTTGAGCAAATAAACAACGAAACTTGTCTATGTGTAGGGAGTTTAGGATGGGAGCTTTTATTAAAAAGTTCAATGTCGCATCCTTGGATGTGCTGAAATTAAATCCTAAGCAAACTTGGACCACGCACACGCACACACGCGCGCAGACAAGAGCCTCAAGCTAAAAGTGCTCTCTTGCTTTCTCTACTACGTAGAGAAGGTAGAAGTACTGTATTTCACCTAAAAATTCGATGTCAAGATTTCACAGGAAATATATGTTTTGAAACCCACTGAATCCACAAAAATAATTTTTAGAATGCCACAATAGTGTGTCTCTGTGTGTCAGTCTGTGGGCAGCATAACTCAAAAACAAAAAGTCGGTTAAAAACCAAAGTTGGTAGTTAAATTTAACATCTTTTAAGGATACGACAGGAAGATTTTGAAGAAAATTCCTCCACCCTTTACATGGAAAATTTTCAAAAATTACTAAAGGATTTTGATTAAAATGCCCTACGTTTAAGATATTTTTATGGCAAATAAAATGTATACTTGGAATTTTCTCGCTATAGCCCCTGTAGTTCTATTTTCTCTAGATGACTTTTGCATAACTGGTAAACCGTAAGAGATAGACCAAATCTTACTGTACAAAAGCTGTAAATCTTGCTAAAACACACAATTTATGTCCAAATAAACCTGTTTCGCAGAGTGAACCATTTCGGAGACATTCCTTGTTATTTGATGAGTTTTGCCAAACAAACTTTTGTCAAATGGAAGATCGTGGTTCATCTTTTTATATCCTAGCCGTGCAAAGAATACGGAATCTTAAAGATTCAGAATACTTGGCTATCACTCATAGCCTACTGTATTCCCATGTTCACGTTGTACCTGCAAGAAAATAAACAATAAGATAATTTCTGAAAATGTTTATCTCACTTAACACGAAGAGATAAATAAATACGAGTATGTATAAGTACAAGAGTAAAGAAAGTCATATGAGTGCAAAACATCAGATCTTTTTTTTTAATTTAGAGGCTCCCAAACGTGTATTTCTAGTGAAATATCGAACTCGTGTTTTTGGGTGCGCGAATAGTAAAATGTTATGCCTTCTGATTATTTTGTGTTTTGTGAATTCATTTTATTCTATAAGCAGAAGGATAATCTAAAGAATTAGCCAAAGCTCGGATTTTAACGGTCTAATAACCCATAAGCTTTTTTATTACTATTTTCTACTGTAGGGGGACCATCTTCATCCTCCCCGACCAACACACGTCCTGTTGTAACTTTTAACTGCAACTTAAGACTGCTTTGCGTTAGGGAATTAGCTCGCTTGGGGAAGGGGATTGATGTAACTATGCTGAAGATGGGATTTCTTTTTAGTAGAATACCCCTAGAGAGTAACTGAATCCATTCCCTAATGCGGCCATTTAATTTCAATCCTTTTGGTACATTCCTTATTAGCCATTGCTTTGCTGCAGTAACGTCCTCTTCTTCTAATTCTCCTTTCTCATTTCCTCAAGCTTCTAGACTTGTGTTTCTAAATTCCACAGTATATCTAGTAAACCTCCCCTACTCAGCTGTGTGCTTCCCTGCACACCAGTAGGCTACACGGTGCAGTTGCAACTATCAAACAGTGTCGGACGGACGTGATGTGATGCACTCACATGACTTTCTCTACTCTTGTACCAACCAATCCTACAAACTCTTATTCCTACATCTTCTTCGTGTTAGTTGCGATAAACATTTGTACGAATTATCTTATTGCTTATTTTCTTCTAGGTTCAAAGGGAATATTAGAATACAGTAGGCTTAGAGCGATAGTGAAATCGTTTAAAGCTTAGAGATTCCGTTCTCTTTGCACGCTTAACATATAAAAAAATGAACAACGATGTTCCATTTCACGACATTTTTAACTGACACAAATAACAGGAAATATCTCCGAAATGGTTCACCCTACAAAAAAGTTTATTCAGACATTAATTGTGTGTTTTAGAAAGATCTACATTTTTTATTCAGTAAGATTTTGTCTATCTCTTACGGTTTACGAGTTATTCAAAATTCATCCATCGTAAACAGGACTACATAGGCTATAGCCAGAAAATTAAAAGTGTACATATAATTTGTTGTACAGATATCTTAAACATATGGTATTTTAATCAAAATCGTTACCCATTTTCCATGTAAACGGTAGTTAAGGTTGGGGCTATTTTCTTCAAAATCTTCGTGTCGCTTCCTTGAAAGACATTAAACTTAAATAGCAACTTTGGTTTTTAACCTACTTCTTGTTTTTGAGTTATGCTCTCCACAGACTGAGACACACAGAGACAGACACACAGACACACACAGACCTTTTTCTAAAAATGCTTTCTATGGATTCAGGGTGTCTCAAAACATATATTCCCGGTATCGTCTGGACATCGAATTTTGGGTGGAATATACAAGACCTATTCCTCTACTTTACTATATGTAGTAGAGAAAGTAATATATCAACGAATGTGGCAAGATCGTTTTATCAATATGTTTATATATTTTCTTAAAACATAATAAAATTATTACTTATTGTTTACTTTGATGTAATCATTATCATCATGCTGCACATTAACTATATTTGCTGGAAGAATTCTTCAAACAGTCAATAAAAATACATCATCACAAACTTAGCTACCTCACACAACTATTTGTGAATAGTCGGCCCAATGAGAAGCGATTCCATACCATTCTAGAAGCTGTTCATGAAGTGGGCTTGCTGCAAGAAGTTTCGAGTGAAGGTGTATTTTCTAGAGCATTCGTTGCCACTTCCTCCGGCCAGAAAAACAAGAGAGCACGGCAGAAGAAGAGTTGCGTAGCTTAGGGAGTGTATCGTCGAAGCCAGCTCTTTGTGAGACAGAGAGGGCAGAAAAACGGTAAACTGTGTGTCAAGGTTACCGAGGACAGAACAGCCGTGAGTTTGAAGGTCACACGAACTGTAAATTGTGATAAATAGTATTCTTACATGTTTGAGAATTAGACGAGATACATAGTGACTAGACTTGCAATTTACCAGAATACACTAAGTGCGACTTAGAACCTGTAAGTAATATAAGTCCAAAGATTGGAAGGTTATGATTTCTCTAAAGTTATTACAAACCAGCTGAAATACCCTGCCTTACCCGTGGTTTAACGATTTATCCCTTCAACATTTAACCTTAGGTTACACTTATCCAATTGCCTTGCTTTCCTAGGGAGGTGTTTAAAAAAGTTAGACACTTGAAAAGTTAATAAAAACTCTCACGTCAATATAAAGATAAAAATCAATACATAATAAAAATGCCCAGAAAATACTATGCAAAGGCACAAATATACACCACAGTTTGCAATGATTATTTCTCGTCAATGTAACTGAGTTCAGTATTGTTGCAGTCGGGTTTCCTGGTCGATATTTGTTGAGAAAGTCTCATTTGGAAGAAATAGTAACATCAATATAACCTTGTTTATTCTCAGTACCTAACCAATATACAAAACTGCTGAAAGAGTTAAATTTGGCCTTCTCTCCTTTTTTCTTTCTTTGTTTATTTGTCTGTTTCTTCCCTTCATTACTTGTTTCCTTCTTTCCTTCGTTCCTTCTTTCCTTCTTTACTTCTCTCCTTCTTTACTTCTCTCCTTCCTTTTTCCTTCTTTCGTTCCTTCCCTTGTTTCTTCTTTGTTTGTTCCTTTCTTTCTCGCTTTCTTGCTTCCTTCCCTGCTTCCTTTCCTCCTTCCTTCCCTGCTTCCTTTCCTCCTTCCTTCCCTGCTTCCTTTCCTCCTTCCTTGCCTTCCTCCTTCCTTCCCTTCTCTCTCCTTCCTTTCATCCCTCCTTTCCTCCTACACTCATTCTTTCCTCTCCTACACTCATTCCTCCTTTCCTACTACACTCATTCTCTCCTTCCCTTGTTCCCTTCCTTCTTCCCTACTTCCTTTCTCTTCCTTCTTTCCCTCCTTCCCTTCTTCCCTTCCCTTCCTCTTTCCTTACCTCTATCCTTCCTTTTTTTCTTCCTCCCTTTCTTCCTTCTTTCTTGCTGACTTCATGATCGACGGATATATATATGAATTCTTTGTTCCTTTGTCATTTTGTTAATCGGCAAAAACGTAATTAATTCTTATTTTGGCAATGTTTGGGCCACTACCACTCTCGTTGACAAAGATACAGATGATCTTGCTAGCTTTTGCATGCATTACATAAACTTAAAGGTTTAACAGTGTGAAATGAAGTGGAATTTCAAAGTTTAACTAAGGTAGTAATTTTCTGTTTGTGTCAAAGTTTATCTGCCACAAGCAACGGTATTGCTGTAAGATTTGCGTGTCCTTGTGCGAGGACGTCTGGATACCCGCTGTGCATTTTCTAGGACATTTCTCATTATCCTGTATGTTTTGCTACGTAGAAAATGGCGCACTGATTATAATCAGCGATACCAGAACATGCAGCAATCACAGCAGCACGTTTGATTCACGTAGAGCTACAGAAGGAAGTGCATTAGGTAAAGAGCATCGCAGTGGGGTATCGAACCAATAACCAGTCGATTCTAGATATCGACATCTGAAGATGATGGTGACTGGGTCAGCACAAAGTGTGCAACACTCTAGGTGGCCCAAGCCTCCTGGGCTGTGTGGCCATTTAGGTCATTGGGGCGGAAGAGGGCTGGAATCTTTAGGATCCCAGCAGGAGATCTCCATAAGCTGTTGTGTACCTCGGCTTCGTTCCTTTCTAACCTGCTTTCCTGCCACAACGGCCTCCAACCTAGTAATTTCAACCTTGTTAGTATTTGTCATAAACAGGCCGATACTGCTGCTATTACCGGGAAGAAATGAATTATTAATTAAATAATTTATATGTAAAGAACTAATCACATTGAAAAAATTATATAAATGAAACCAATATAAGATGCAAGAAGACAGGGCTTACACATTGTGCAAGGAAAAATATCAATAGCAATTTGTGTTGAGAGAAATCATTAGTAAACGCAACTAGTAGCGAACATCAGCTGTGAGTATTCTGGAGTACTAGGATGGTGAGCCAGCTTTGTAGACTTACGTAGGCTGGAATTCACAGAATTAGAAAGGCGAAAGGTTTCAGAAACGAGCTAATGTAACGTGGACGCAGGTTTGAGACACCTCCTCGTGAGTTTCAGATGTACTTAGATACTGGCTACCATGTTGTTCGAACGTGATTTTTGGCGTATTTAAATTTGTTGCAGAACTTAGAGCACAGTTATATGTGAGTATGAATGGTTAAGACCCAAGGTAGAACACCTACATATTTACTCTATATAGCTTAGCATTAATAAATACATGAACTAAAACCAAAAATAAAAAGGCATGGGAATTTCTTGACACTAAAGCTAGGAGGAATGGAAATAAGCAGAACTGTCTCTGGACTATAGGTAATTGTGTCGTGGAAAATAAGCCACCGCCACCGCCACCGCCACCGCCATCGCCATCGCCGCCGCCCACGCCGCCGACACCACCACCACCGCCGCCGCCGCCGCCGACACCACTACCATCACCACCGCCACTGCCACCACCACCACCATCACCACCACCACCACCCATTACTCTGCCTGCCTGCCTGTCTGCCTGCCTGCCTGTCTGTCTGTCTGTCTGTCTATTTCTTAGGGTTTACTAATTATACCAGCGCAATTTAGAAGAAAGAGGAATTCATGGACTATTCCTAATAAATTCGAGATAAGTATATTTTTCCAGCAACTCATATCTTAAACATATATTATAATCAAATTCGCTTGAGCTATTTTCGAGATGATAAAAAAACCACATTTTGTTCATATAAAGGTAGTTTGGAGTGGCGATAAACTTTCTTGAATGAAGTTATTTAGTACACACACACATACACACATACATACACACACACACACACACACACACAGACACACACACACAGACACACACAGGTTTTTATATAGGAATACAACTCGTAAGTAAAGCGGCAATTACATAACGCAAAACCCCAAATGTAATCAACAGTACGCGGAGTTGCCATACGGGAGATCCGCGGCCTCACTATAGAATGACCGCAGTGTATACTGGGTGCCATGCAAACTGGAAGTCCATGCGACAGGTTTTTGAGGTCGTACGACACAGAGTAGTATGCTACTGTAGTGCCACGTGGTATAAATGCTCCCTTTTAACTCAATGCACTTTCAGATCGTGTCGCACGATTGGAAATCGCATGCATAAATGAGGCCCCAGATTCTTGTGTGGCAGGATGAACTGTAAGTTCCCTCTCAGGGATACTCAATATTTCAGCAGCCCATATTAAATATTGCACACGCTGTTCCAGAAGTGAGTAAAAACCTATAGTTTATTGCGTTAAAAGCTTGAGCCCTTGCCAGGAGAGAGCAAGCAGAGATATTTCCAGATTTATAGCATCCTTCACCACCTAAAAGATAAAAATGTTTTGAGCCAGCCATTAGAACTGATATAATGGCAAGAGCTACATAGTGCCTCGGAGAAGGTTAGTGTCAAACATCGCTGCATTCTATTTATTTATAGTCTTTGTATCGTTTTAAAAGCATTTTATGTTTTTATTATTCACCCAGGTTAAATAATAGTGATGGATGATCTATGTGTTATTCTTTAACTTTTCAAGCATAGACTTTATCTTCGTATGTTAAACCCTGCAGTCAAAGGCTAGGATTAATATCATGACTTCGCTTCCAGACTAATTTTAATTTCACAGGACTTGATACGCAATTGGTAGCTCGCCTGCCTATGGTGCGGAGTACCCAATTTTGATCTCCGGCACCGGCATGGGAGGTCTGGTACAGGGTGCACTCAGCCTCGTTAGGTTCCTGAGGGGCCAATTGAGGAGGTATCCAGGTGGAAAGGTAGCGTTGGCGTGTATCTTCAATATTTCATACTTTAGATCTTCCAGAACGTGGTAAATCTTTAGTGTTTTCCTCTCCATTGTTGAAACGTTGCAACCATTGTTGAGCCACAAGCTCACTAACGACACCTGCTTCCACTTCACATATTCTTCGAGCTCCGGCAGCACCTTTATAATCTTGTTTCCAATAGTGCTTTAGAAGGACTCTAAGTTCAAGCTTTGTTATCTCCATGTTGTGATTGTTAATTAACAACTGAAGACTGATACATGCTCACAATGTACACAACACTAGCCATGGTATCCTGTAAATAGCATAGCCAAACCAAAGAAACCCAATACATTTTTCAAAACACCAAAATCAAAAACCGACATTACTTATGAGACATCCCACCGGCAAGAAGAACGAATAAAATGAAGTAACCACTTCTAAAAAATACAACTGGCAGCGCAGGAAATTCCTACAAAGACGCACGACTTGACTCATAATTTATGCCACAAAAATCAAGAAACACATAATTACTTTCACAGATTGTATTGCTGGTGTTCTTCGAAGAATTTTCACAAGGTACGTGTATGACTTGTGGATTCACGACTCCGTATTGAAATCAAATGTTCAAGATCGAAATAAAAATAATATTTTCGCGTCTGCGCACATATCACAACCCAGCTGTTTCACTGCGAAGGTAAGGTCTTTATACTTATTGGCTGAAGTAAACATAGAATACTAAAATAATTTATAAATATTTTAAAGTTAGACACATGCTCGAACATAAACAGTGTATGAAACATTATTACAATTGCAATTAAAACCCTCGTAAGAAAATTATTAAGGTCGCATCTGAATTACTGCCGTTATAACCTCATTGCACAATATACTTGTATTTGATATAATTCAAACCTTGAAAATGTTGTGATTTTCATCTAAATTTTCAGTCGCAGTGTCCCTTTAATGACCTATATGGTATAGTTGATAATCCCAGAGTAAATAGAAGATGGCTGTTTTGCAAGATACGAAACCAGGTTCCATACTTACCTATCTTCTACCGTAACTGTCTCTATTACGTCAGTGAACTAGCAGCGATGTGCTTAACTGGTGGGGTAGGAAGTATCTGTTAAATTGACCCTTTGTACTAGAAGCAATCATACCAATTAGGTACCCACAACGTCCCTGGCACAGAATGATGGCGCCTATGCAGAAATTTATTTCATTTGCTCAATTTATTTTTTAATTTAGCAAAGCATGGCCCACTTCCTCTCGTAGTGGAAGATTTGAGAGAGGCTTTTTTCACACGCCATTTAGTAAGTTGGTGATTATTGGATGACTTTTATGTATCTCATGCCAAAGCTGCTCCTTTATTATGTATAATTCTTAATTTATTGATATATAAATGGTAACAAATATAAATGGAACAAAAGATAAGAAACTAACACGAATCACAGGGCCAGACAAGAATGCAGCTTGTCTCCAACACTTTTCAGTATACGAGATTTAGAAGATTTTATTAAGAAATACAAACAGAAAAATCTGATGTGTTGCACTCACATGACTTTCTCTACTCTTGTACTAACCATTCTTACAAACTCTTATTCCTATATCTTCTTTGTGTTAGTTAAAATAAACATTTGTACAAATTATCTTATTGCTTATTTCCTTCAAGGGGAATATTGGAATACAGTAGGCTTTGTGCGATAGTCAAATCTTTTAAAGCTTTGCGATTCCGTTCTCTTTGTACACGTAACATATAAAAAAATGAACAACGATGACCCATTTCACGAAAGTTCCAAGTTTTCCGAAACTCACACACATAACAAGGTATATCTCCGAAATGGTTCACCCTACAAGAAAATTTATTGAGACATAAATTGTGTATTTTAGCAAGATCTACATTTTTTGTATAGTCTAATTTGGTCTATCTCTAACGGTTTACCAGTTATGCAAAAGTCGTCCAGAGTAAATACGACTACAGGGGCTATAGCCAGAAAATTCAAGATATACATTTCATTTGTCATAAAAATATCTCAAACATAAGACATTTTAATCAAAATCGTTAGAGCCATTTTCAAGAAAATCAAAGTTTTCAAAAAATTTTCCATGTAAAGGGTAGTTTAGGGTGGGCTTTTTCTTTTTCAAAATCTTCGTGTCGCATCCTTAAAATACATTAAACTTAAATACCAACTTTGGTTTCTAACCGACTTTTCGTTTTTTAGTTATGCTGTCCACAGACTGACAGACACATAGACTAACTCACAGACACACACACACACACACGGACCTTTTTCTAAAAATGCTTTTTTTGGATTCAGGGGACCTCAAAACATGCATTTCCGGTGAAATCTCGACTTCGAATTTTTGGGTGGAATACAATACTTCCCCTACTTGCCAGTAGAGAAAGTAAAAATTACCTCGGCTATAAAAATTTGGACAAACAAATTCATAAATCCTTACTTTATGCAGATGATGCTGTGAATATACAGAACAAAGAGTGGTACTTCAATTGTATATAATTAGTAAAGAAAGTAATTTTAAAATGTGATGTGTTGCACTCACATGATTTTCTCTACTCTTGTACTAACCATTCTTACAAACCCTTATTCCTATATCTTCTTCGTGTTAGTTGAGATAAACATTTGCAGAAGTTATTTTATTGCTAATTTTTTTGTAGATGCAAGGGGAATATGGGAATACAGTAGGCTTTGAGCGATAGTCAACTTTTTTAGAGATGGTCGCTATATGAAGGCTTTGAAATTCATTCTCTTTGTACTACCAAGACATAAAAAGTGAATAATGAAATTGCATTTGAGAAAAGTATAAGTATTTCAGAACTCACACAAATAAAAAGTAGTAACTCGAAATGGTTCACACCACAAAAAATGCATTTGAACCTAACTTGTGTGTTTTAACGAGATATACATTCTTTGTATAGTAAGATTAGGTCTATCTCTAACGGTTTACAAGTTATGCAAAAGTCATCAAGCGTGAACAGGACTACATAGGCTATAGCCAGAAAATTCAAAGTGTACATTCCATTTGCCATAATAATATTTTAAACATATGGCATTTTGTTCATGTTAAAACATCTTCGAAAAATTTTCCACGTAAAGTGCAGTTTAGCGTGGATAACTTTTCTTCAAAATCTTTGTATAGCGTCCTTGAAAGACCTTAAACTTAAATACCAAATTTGGTTTGTAACCGACTTTTTGTTTTTGAGATATGCTGTACACACACACACACACACACACACACACACACACACACACACACACACACACACACACACACACACACACACACACACAAACACGCTTTTTTGATTTAGAGGACCTCAAGACATATTTCCGGTGAAATCTCCATATTTATCAGTTCTTACCGGTCTTCAAATTATTTTTTCATTGTCAGCTGTTATCTCTGTTTAGCCCGTTCCTACAAATCAAGGGTTTACTCCAATAAACGCTCTAATAATAAATATATCTCATCTTCCTTACCATTACACCTATATAACAGCTTTCCTTCAACAGTTCTTACGTTCATTTCTCAATTTCCATATCCTCAAACGAAACCAAGCAATTCCTTCCTTCCCATTCTTGCCATAAATATTAAGATATAACACTCTTCCTAGTTGGGATTTTTGTTCTTTGTAGAAACTACGTTTGCCTCCCTTCATTAATACGTATCCCGGTGCCCACATTTCACATAATCCATTTATCATTAGCGGTTGTTAAATTTTTCTAACCATATTCCAATTTAATACCTCACTGTCTGCCTACTGTTGAATCCTGAGAAATATTTTAAAATTATTACAATTGCTTGTCCTCTAACGGTGCCTTACTGTAATTCTATAATACTTTCTGCATTTGTGGTGTTGTGTGGGACCCCTAAATTGGTTATTTGATCTTCACTTGTCCATCCATTACTAACTTCTCATATTTCGATTTCGTATGTCCACCTTGATTCCACAGGGGAGACATATACTCTTTCAACCCATTCAACAGGCATAATTGGCGCAGAGTACTACACACATTTTTTCACCGTTGCCAACAATAATTTACCTTTGTTATTGATATGTATTATTTACATATTGGATGACATAGTGGTTCTATGGTGGGCTTTTGTAATCGATTGCTGTTACCGTCGTGGGATTTTCTCACGCTGAGAGATCTGGTTCGGGGTGCACTCAGCCTCATTAGGTGCCTGGGGGAGGGCCAATTGAGGAACTACTTAAGGGAACAGTAGCCGCTCCAGGTTGCAAAGACCGCATTTACCGGCCGGGAGGGATTCGGAGCACTCATCACGTCCCACACTCCAGTAACCCAACCCACTCATGACGCCCGCTGTAAGCAGAGGTGTGGGACGGTAGACCTTGGCCCAACATCAGGCAGTTGCGCCGTGGGGGTAATACTATTTTTACGTTCTCTAGTCTGTACTTACATAAATAGAGGAAGTATTGCATTAACCCAAATATCTGATGTGTTGCACTCACATGACTTTCTATACTCTTGTACTAACCATTCTTACAATCTCTTATTCCTCTGTGTTCTTCGTGTTAGTTGAGATAAACATTTGCAGAAATTATCTTATTGCTTATTTGCTTGTAGGTGCAAGGGGAATATGGGAATACAGTAGGCTTTGGGCTATAAATTCCCTTCTCTTTGCAGGGTTAACATAAAAAAAAGAATAGTGATATTCCATTTGATAAAAGTGTAAGTTCTCCAAAACTTACACAAATAACAAGGGATACTTCCGAAATGGTTCACTCTACAAACAAATTTATTTAGACATAAATTATGTGTTTTAGCGAGATCTATATTTATTGTATAGTAAGATTTGGTATACCTCTTGCGATTTACCAGTTGTACAAAAGTCATCTAGAGTAAATAGGACTTCATGGGCTATAGCCAGAAAATTTTCGTGTCGCACGCTTGGAAGACATTAAATTTAAATACCAACTTTGGTGTTTAACCGACTTTTTGTTTTTGAGGTATGCTGTCCACATCTCGACATCGATTTTTTGGGTGGAATACAATACTCCCTCCAGTTACTAGAAGAGAAAGTAAAAAAGAACGTTTCAGAACAAAATTCTCCGTATTTGTGTGCACCCGTCTGTGAACAGCACACTTCAAAAACAAAAACGTCGGTTAGACACCGGCCGACTTCATCGCAGTGAGATATCGCTGCAACTGAAGGCAGGTAAAGTGACTCGCATCCAGGCATATGTTTCAGTGTTGAACGATTGCGCCAGCCATAGCACTACCTACGACATACATACATAGATGCAGCCGTCGCGAGAGGAGCAGCTGTTTGGGTCGATCCGGAAGAGACGATAGTGACATTGTGGATCCAGACACTTGCCACTCGGGTGGGTGAGAGGACAGAAGTCATTTGTATACAAGGTCGCCATAAACAACAACAGTGGATGAGTCATCAGGGATCAACAACTCGCAACACCAAGAGATGATGTGTAATGAACGTTTCCTGTCAATGAGGCGAGCGCAGCGCAGCGGACCAAGCAAAGCATACCAAACAACTACACGCCCCTGCTGCTTTTTCTCGCGCTCCTCACTTGTTTTAATTCCAACGATTTATCTGGTGCAGTGTGGGATGTGTGTCGCCTAGACTCATACCTACTGGTTCTATTGTCTCTGGGAAAGTGAAGTGCTTGGATCATGTGCCATCAAAACCCGCGTCCAAGCTTAAAGTGTATGCAGTAATTATAAATCGATGTTGCGATTGGTTTAAGCACACTCAGGAATGCCCTGTAGAACTGATAATCTTCCTTGAGATTGATCAGGGCGGGGAGGCTATTTCGGAATAGAATATAAAAGGAAAGTGGCTTCCTGCTTTTTCAACTGTTTTGTATAGCTTTTCCTTTGTTTCCAATGCCTTCAAATTTTATATTAGTACTGTTGTCACACGAAGGGATAAATATTGTGACTTTGGTGGGTGTAAAGTAAAGAAGACAGATGTAGTCGAGATAAAGAAACACTTTTATTTCCGTAAACAGTAACTTTGTACACTCGTTGCAACAGCAAGAAAGTCTTTACCGATTCACCAACAGCACGGCTCCGAATTCGTAACACAAAAACTGTCCCTTCTCACACTTTACCGCTATTTATATCTCCCAGGCACTATTCTGGAAACTTCAGGAAAGTTTATTATTGCGGTCAAATACAAAGCAGAAAATTCCAGAAGTCTCTTTCTCTCTTTCGGCAAGCGCCCCAACAATGTGGCCATTCTCTGTCTCTTCCCTTCGGCTTCTTTGCGGTAGTGCCGACAATAATGCGATGGGTGACAATATTAAACATGGTGACGAGAATAAGTTTTACACACTTCCTTTATATGCAGTAGTAATCTATTTATCACGCAACAGTTGGTATCGGAAACAGAAGACCTTAGGTTTGTTCCAACAAGCAGTTTTGAGTACGTTCTGAACGCCTTCCAAACTGTGCGCTTTCTTAAGCACATGTCCAATCGAGCACGCTGTCAGATTATTTAGAATCACTTCCGGATTAATTCTGAGCACGCATTGTGGGATATAGGAGGTTTGTTCCGACACGATCCAGATTCAGTTGTTACCTGAGCATGCGTAGTAGCTAAGCAGTGTTCCAAACATGACAGGAAATCCTTCAGACCTGTCCAACTTGTTGTATCAACGTTTTGGCAACTAGTTCGTAGCCAGTGAAATCAGTTCTTTGTCAAAAGCAGGAGCTGCAAATTCTGGACATGCGCAAATCGTATAGAGTAATATCCTACTACGCGTGCGCAGTTATTCAATATCAGAGATTAATGATGGTTCAAGTGATGTAGGGTGCGTTCCAACAAGTGCTTTTGAAAGCGTTTCGAACTAATGCCAACATTTTCTTACGCCCGTTCACAATCGAGCAGGCTCTCAGAAATAGTTGGGAAGTTTTGTCATGTTGCAATCCTACTTAGGTACTGCGCATGCCAGCGTGTTGGAGCAAACCTCTTGTGCCCTAGTGCTTCTTCTGTGACTCCCTGGGAGGGAGGGACTAGGGGAGAGACCCGAAGAGCAGCCAGATTCGGATGACGACGTACTCAGGCATGAGTCTGGTTCCAACGGATCCGCTGACACCCAAGCCCACCCGGGACCGGCCCTGGGGTATCCGGAGGAGGGTCGTAACTGAACATTCTCGACTGACTACCCAGCAGAACACCTTCGCCTTGTCCTAGAATCTTGAAGGAAAACGAGAACAGGAAAGTCGTGGTAGCAGTTACTTACTGACCCAGGAAACCAGAAACAATTGATGTAAGAGTGGGCGTTCGATGGTAATCGAACCCGGGACCTAACCCGCCACTTCGTTCGATAGTAAATTCAACTATGCGCAATTTTAGGCATATAAAATTCTCATATGCGCATACAATATAATTTAAACTTGAGCTTATGAAATATGGACAGCTACAGAGAAGCTTTTGAAATGGTGGACAATGTTTTCTCTATTTTAGAATGCAGCAAAAACAAGGGGAGGGCAGCAGTAAAACCATTCACTGGAACTAATGCTCCCGGTTTAAGTTAAAAATAACTTTTTGTTTACCTTCTGTTAGTGTCTCATTGCTGCAATTGTTTTTGCTTTATTCAGTTTCTTTCCATGTTTTATACATATCACCAGAACTTGACTTGCAATTAAATGTGGAATGACTTCATGCAATGACATTGTTTTTTTTTTATAGTTGAGCTGTAATTAGATGCAGATTAATTATAATGACATGGACTATTGTTCCATGTATTGCATTTTGTTTGCTGTACGTGAATGATAATTATATGTAGATTAACTGTAATTAATGTTGACTTGTTTAATGCACTTCCCAAATATATTAAAGTAATTACATTACATTTAGATTCTGTTTGCGATTAGGTACAGGAAAAGGGCTAATATTCGCAGTTTGTTTTGAATTTACAATAAGCTTCTGGAAATTAATTAATGACCAACCTCACAAACAGAAAAATATTACAGAATGGAATATAGAAATTGGTATATATTAAATGCACATAGTAATCAGAAATTCAGAAAATGGTAGAAGGTTCTATTTCGTTTGTGTTTTCACCATTTAATGGATATAAATTCATTTTTTACTTTCTCTACTACGTATAGTAAGTAGAGGAAGTATTGTATTCGACTCAAAACTTTGATATCGAGATTTCACCAGGAAAGTGTTTTGAGGGCCCCTGAATTAAAAAAAAAAAAACATTTTTAGGAAAAGATCCGGGTGTGTGTGTGTGTGTGTGTGTGTGTGTGTGTGTGTGTGTGTGTGTGTGTGTATGTGTGTGTATGTGTGTGTGCGCACGCGCGCGTAAGTAAAAAACGAAAGATCGATTAAAAGCCAAGGTTGGTATTTTAGTTTAATATCTTTCAAGAATGCGACACAAAGATTTTGAAGAAAATTTCTCTACCTTAAAGTACCGTTTATATTGAAAATGTTTGGAAAATTTTGGTTTTCTCAAAAATAGTACTAACGATTTAGATTAAAATGCCATATATTTGAGATATTTTTACGATAAATGAAATGCATATTTTTAATTTCCTGGCTATATCCTATGTAGCCCTGTTTACTATTGATGACTTTTGCATAACTGGTAAGCCGTAAGAGATAGACTAAATCTTACTATACAAAACTGTTGTAGTTCTCGTTAAAACACACAAGTTATGTGTATATGCATTTTTTGAGGAGTTCCCTTTGTATCTATAAGAACATCAGCAGTAAGATAATTTTTGCACATGTTTATCTCGACTAACAAGAATAAGAGTTTGTAAGAATAGTTAGTACAAGCGTAGAGAAATTTATGTGAGTGCAACACATCAGATTTTTCTTTTTGGTCCTGTCCATATATTGAATTTCATGCAAAAATTCTTCAGAAAGTCCAATGGAAATAAACGTTTTGTGATCACTAAATAATTTTACAAAAAACATCCTTGGCAGCTAGCTGTGAAAATCTCACTATTTGTAGTTTCCAATGTATGGCAAAAAACTCAAATGTGCCTGGTATCGTTTGATGTTTTAAAAATTCACTATTAACTATGAGTAGATATTCATCCTATCCCAAGTATCATTCGTGCCAACTAAATTTACAGCAAATGCATAAGAACACAAAAGGTATACACTAAAAGTGCAAGTCATAAACCTCATGAACTCTAAGAGGATTAGCCAAGGAAATAGACTTAATATTTGTTTTAAATAAATTGAACTTAACTGCCCAACCTCTTCAGCTAAATGGTTAAGTAAACTTAATGCTACATAGTCAAAATTATTTTAAGTTTTAGAAAATAAGTATATTATTTACAGGGCCGTCTCCTTACCACGGTGATAGCGCCGCTGCTTACGAAGCGGGAGACTTGGGCTCGTTTCCCAGTGCCGGTGTGAGAATTTTCTCCCCGCTGGTGTGGGGTACACTCAGCCTCGTTAGATTCCTAAAGGAACTACTGAGGCAATACTTAATTGGGAAGTAGGGGCTCCTGTTTGCCAAAATTGAATTACTTTGTTGTTTGAGGCTGTCAATTGCCAGGTTCAGGTCCATTTACAAAATTACAGAAGGTAGGCATAAAGAACCCCCCCCCTCCCCCCCTGGTAACGCTATGGTTAACCCAGAAAAGAATGGAAGGAGATCAATAATAGGTTACAAGGAGAAATGGGTATCATACTTAGAAGATCGGTAGGGCTTCAACAACAAACATAAGAAAATATCCCATATAAACTATAACAGGAAGAATATTGGGTAGAGAAAATGGCAAAGTAGCAGATACCATAAAGCACAAACAGAAGGAGGCAATTGTGGATATCTACCTGGCGACAAAAACGCGGTAGAAAGAATAAAACCTGGGACGTTTAGACCAGGATCTATGTTTGGGCCAGAATCGATATACTGAATAGACAAAGAATATTCAATTCTATTAGTTATTAGGTTAAGTAAATACGATAAACAGTTAGATTCGATTTTGACATTAAATCAAGACGAAAGAAATTAAATTATTATTGAATATTCATATCTTTAAGCAGCCAATAGGAGCCAACATTATAACGAAGCAAATTTGTTTTTTTTTTGTTTTTTTTTTTAATTTCTTTAATATTTTTAAATATATTTTATTTCCCTATTCTTAATTTTTTCTGTCCAAAATGTTATGCACTATACCTTTCTTATTTATGATGGGGATTTCTGTGCCTCTCTGTGCTTGGCTTACTCCGTCCTCTGATAGGCCTACAGTCTCCCTTGGTCTCATTCCTTCTCCTTGGGGATCCGAAGTCGATCCCTGTCGGGTCCCTGTTGGGTCCCTGTTGGTTTTAGTGCCTTGCCCCCTCCCCACCTGTTACTTCAGTCAACAACCACAGCCACCTTTCTTACTCCTAGTACCATTTCTCCATCATGCTGGAAACAATCTTCACTGCATGTGTTAAATTGGGATCTACTGAAAGAACGTTTGAAATATGTGCCAGAAAGACTGAAAGATTCTTTCTAATGCTTTATCGTGCAACGGAATTATCTCTGAAGCAGAAATAAAGAACCGTTACTTGTGATTTGTTGTCAAGAACGCCGCTAAAAGTAGGAGCAGCGGTATTTAATGGTGACCTTTGCCCGATGTTACGTGAAAAATTAACGTGGTGACATCTTTCTATGTGTCACTGTGGTTCAGTCGACTGTAGCAATGTTTACACCAAAAAATAAGCTCACTACCACTTGATTCTTTTTTTCACATTGCATAACAGTTTTGATGCTGAAGAGTGAAAAAAAGCACTTTTATGAACGTAGCAGCTTATTTATGTCCGCATGTTGAAATTCGGAACTGCAGCTATAAAGGAAGGAATGTCGGAGAATAGCAGAATTGCCATGAAAGAAAACTTTTGAAATTAGTTTTCTGGTTGCAAGGCATTTTAATGATGAAGATATGCCCAGAAGATTAACAGCTGCTTCAAGGTCTGACATTGATAAAGCTGCGGTGTTGTTTGAACTTTAGTTTTAGAGTTTACGTCAGCCAAAATAGCTGAAAACTATTTCTACATCAGTGTGCTACTTACTTGGAATATTAAGATTGGAGTAATAACTTATATTGTGCGTACATGCTTTTGAATTTTGTCTTCTCACTAAGGACTGTTCAGATCGCTTATTGTGCAGGAAAATCTAGAATACAAAGCTTAGTTAAGGAGTTCGTCGAAATTTTTACTTTATGTACACCGGACTCGACCTCTAGAAGATCTTTTGTGCCTATCCCTCTGACGGAACGCAAATGTTTATCTCAACTAACACGAAGAAAATATAGGAATAAGAGTTTGTAAGAATGGTTAGTACAAGAGTAGAGAAAGTCATGTGAGTGCAACACATCAATTTTATTTGGTTTAGTTTTTACAACCTGTGTTTTCTCCTGTGGGTGTATCGCAGGATATTTAATCTAAGAAATACCATGAGAATGTCGAACTTCGTGCTAGACTGACTAAATTAGTGTCTAGTATATCACAGAAATGAGCTGAAAATGTTTTAGGTTTTTGTGAGCGTTTGCAGTACGTTTACTACAAAACTTGGCCGGCGGGTGTGGCCTGTGTGAGCTTCACTACATTTCCCTGCGTGCGTATGCTGATCGTTACATGTGCGTCAGTCTTATTTCCGTTAGATAGGTGTTTTGTGCTGTTCCAGTCCAATTCACACGTGAATAGCATTAGGAATGTTTAGAAGTTTTTAATTTTGCTTGAAGTTTTGCTTAAAATTGAATCGACTGCAGTATACAGTACAACAAAGAGTGCGTATGTGTGATACGTATGTGCTTACATAATATTATAGAGAAGTTGCAAAGTCAATTTGAAACTGAATTTCCTGGCGTGCGTGTTCCCAGTGGAGACAGAGTTTGCTTGCTTCTAAATAAATTCAGGGAGACGGGATCTATTCGTGATAGGAAAAGAAAGGTAAATGGCATGTGCTTACGGAACAAAAATTAGACGAAATCGGAGATAGGTTAAACGGCCACCTCGAAAATCTCTGAGGCGCCTCGCACAATACAAAGTTAAAACAAAAATCAGGAGATAAATTAACGCTATTTCAGAAGCTGAAATAATGTGTGTAAACGAAAACTTCCTCAGAAGATGCCGTAGATGTATTGATGCAGATGGACGGCGTTTCCAACATCTGTAATAAGCCATGTTTTGTGTTTATTCTGCTAATTGTCCATGTGGTAATTTGAAATTTGATTTCACGTCCATGTATGTGTGACCGGGAGATGGGCCGTGCAACAGCCAGCCAAGTCGAGCAGCACGTGTCGGCCAAGTTTTGTAATAAACATGCTGCACTTCACTATACTGGTTCAATTAGTATTTTGAAAAGTATACATTTAGTAACATATGCTTATGAAAGAGGTTTGTAAGGAATTGTGTGAATATACACTTAAGTGACAGTTATATCTTTCCTTTCTGTGACGAAAGAAAAAAAAAATAATATGTGAGATCATATTGCTTTCTCGACTACTTAATTTTAATCGATATACACATTTGCAGAAACGGTTTTACTACATGTTTTCTTATAAGTACAATGAGTAGAGAGGAATACGAATGCCTTAAGCGATATCCAAATGATTAAAGAGCTGGTCGTTATGTGACAGCTTTGACATTCCATTCTCTTTGTATCTCTAGGACATAAAAAACGAATAATGAATTCTAATTTGATAAAGTCAAGGTATTGGAAAATTAAAAAAAAAAAAAAAAAAAAAAAAAAAAAAAAAAAAAAAAAAAAATGTGTTGCACTCACATGGCTTTCTCTACTCTTGTGCTAAGCATTCTTGCGAACTTTTATTCCTATATTTAAATTGTGTACTTTAGCAAGATATTGAGTTTTTGTATAGTAAGATTTCGTTTACCAGTTATACAAAACTCATCCAGAGTAAACAGCACTACATAGGCTATAGCTAGAAAATTCAAGATATACATTTAATTTGTCACGAAAATATCTTACATATACGGAATTTTAATCTAAATCGTTTGGAGCCATTTTGGAGAAAGTCAAAATTTTCGAAAACTTTTCCATGTAAAGGGTGGTTTAGAGTGGAGGAATTTTCTTCAAAATCTACGTGTCGTATCCTTGAAAGACATTAAACTACAGTACCAGATTTGGTTTTTAACCGAGTTTTCGTTTTGAGTTTTTTGCCACCCCCCCCCCCCCCAAACACACACACACCAACAGCAAGAATACAATAGGTACCTCCTCTACTTACTATACGTAGTAGAGAAAGTAAAAGTGTATTTCTGCAAAAGTTTATCTTTATTGACATAAATTAATTATAAGTATAACCTTTTGGAAGAATATTTTGTTGTAGAATGGGTAGAGAAAATTTTGTGAACGTAACACAAGACTATGTGGAGTCGCGTAAAACCAGGATAAAATCATAACCCACAAATAGAATCGTTACCTTTTACTTCCTCTACTGTCTTTGTTTTGTTTGAAGGACCCTCGAGCGGCGAGTGTAGAGGTGATTAGGTTATCAAGCTATCAGGGAATAACGGAGTGCATCCTCGCATTGCGCCATCTCTACCAGGCAAAGTAAAACACAGAAGTCTTAGATAGAAATCTTTATCTTGCCTCTGTCCTGTTCTTGCAGGTTGTCGTCCATGTGCATGCAGATGGAACTAATTTGTTGAATAATAAATGTACACAAAACACTGCGAGAACTATGTAGAAGTCGAAATAAATATGACAAACTCATGTTAACTTCTAACAAATTACTTTGATGACATATAAGAAGTCTTCATACCGGAATAAATTATGTTATATAGGTATGTTTGTCGGCGTATTTTGCTCTATTAAAGAGGCAAATGCATGGAATTGTAATACTTTCCGCCCGAGAAACACAGGATGTTGTTCAGACGATGACAGATTATATAAATATAGCACTGGTTAGGTATAACTTGTCTGAAAGGCAAAATAATGGGAATAGCCCTTATGCACGCATTCTGATGTTTTCATTAGAGTGTAAAAGGTATTTGCAGGTATATAAATTAGGTATGTTTTAATATTTGGCAGAACTATAGGTCAAAAGCTAGGGTCAGTGAGTTTAAGCGAACGCAGTGACCGTTTCTAAACAGCTAATTTTTCTCCTTTTCGTTGAGCTTAGAATGGATGTGGTTCGCTAGCTCCAAATTGTAAAAAATGCCCACCATTACTCCTCGGTTTCGAGTAGACCTCCCTACATACAGCTATGAAAAAAAATCTGACGTACTGCACTGCATTTCTCTACTCTTGTACAGCCGGCTTCAAAAGGTTTCCGAGTCGCATGCTCCTAGCCGCGGGGGGAAGCCAGGATGGCTTATCGATTAGTTATGCCAGGTGCTCTCAAAAGTCGACTTGCTAGCATATACCTGACTACAAGGGTTAGAGGCGTAATGTGTAAGTCCAAAGAGAATATCATTCCAACATTTCTCTGACACTTGTTCGTAAAAAAATAAATACCAATGTAAAGATAAGAACATTAACGTTATAAACTAGAACGAACTCGCGGCGAGGATGGAAACTAAACATTCAGCATTAGAAGCGTCATATCACTCGTAATGAAATGTAATTTAAAACTTTATGTGTGTGTTGTGCATGTGTGTGCGTGCGCGTGTCTGTCTGTGCTCTATAATGTTTGTATGTTTGTCCTCTATGCGTTTCTAAACCTCGTTACCAATCACTGTGAAATTCGGAAAGTATATGTATTTTTTCACAGAGAAGGTTTCTATGCTATCCATTTTACTTTGCAACGCATTATATTCACACGATTTTCTCTACTCGCTTCTCTTATACGTAACACATTGATAAGTCCTTCTCTATACGCTCTTCAGTATATAATCTGTATATGTAAAAATCTGATGTGTTGCACTCATGACTTTCTCTACTTTTGTACTAACCATTCTTACAAACTCTTATTCCTATATCTTCTTCGTGCAAGGGGAATATTGGAATACAGTAGGCTTTGTGCGATAGTCAAATCTTTTAAAGCTTTGAGATTCCGTTCTCTTTGCACACGAAACATATAAAAAAACTGAATAACGATGAACCATTTCACGAAAGTTCAAAGTTTTCCGAAACTCACACACATAACAAGGAATATCTCCGAAATGGTTCACCCTACAAGAAAATTTATTGAGACACAAATTGTGTATTTTAGCAAGATCTACATTTTTTGTAGAGTATAATTTGATCTATCTCTAACGGTTTACCAGTTATGCAAAAGTCGTCCAGAGTAAATACGACTACCGGGGCTATAGCCAGAAAATTCAAGATATACATTTCATTTGTGATAAAAATATCTCAAACATGTGACATTTTAATAAAAATCGTTAGAGCCATCTTCAAGAAAATCAAAATTTTCCATGTAAAGGGTAGTTTAGGGTGAAGCTATTTTCTTCAAAATCTTCGTGTCACATCCTTGAAAGACATTAAACTTAAATACCAACTTTGGTTTCTAACTGACTTTTCGTTTTTGAGTTATGCTGTCCACAGACTGACAGACAGACAGACAGACAGACAGACTGACACACAGACACACACACGGACCTTTTTCTAAAAATGCTTTTTTTTTTGGATTCAGGGGCCTCAAAACATGTATTTCCGGTGAAATCTCGACATCAAATTTTTGGGTGGAATACAATACTTCCCCTACTTACCAGTAGAGAAAGTAAAAATGTATGTATGTATGAATAAGTTGATAAACTCCAAACCTGTCGAGCGATCATCATTATAATTGCAACATCTAAGTGCTTTTCATGAAGATTTGTATGCTATTGATTTTATTATGGAACATAATATTCACATGATTTTCCCTACCCGCTTTTCCTCTGCATAACACATTTACATGTCGTTCTCTACTTCTACAAAGAATTCATGCAATTTGCTATATGTTCGATTAGAAATGTAACATGTAACATTCACACTGTTTTCTCTACTCTTTCTTTGTGAAACACAATGACACTTCCTTCTATACTCTCTCTTCAACAAACAATTCATACAATGTTCTGTAGATTGAAATTGAAATACAACGCATTACATTCATACGTCTTTCTCTACTCGCTTTTCTTCCAGTGGTATTTGTGATTGTTTAACAGTGCATTTGCTATTGTCTACCACGTGTTTTTATTTATTAATTTTGTTTATTTATTGTTCTTTATAGTATTGTAGGAAATTAACTCTGTTTAAGTGTAGTAATGTATTTTTAAATGTCTCCGAAGAAACACAGGACTGGCCGCGCCGTGTCATAGCGGTTACACCGCTTGACTCTCACGAAAGCAACCGGGGTTCGATTCCAGGCGTCCGCATGTGGGATGCGTGGTGGACACAGCGGCGCAGTTTTCTCCGGGTTCTCCGGTTTCCCCGCCACTCATTCTAGCAATTGCTCCATCCTTTGCTCTCCATTCATTTCACTTCACTACAAATTTCGTTCATCTTTTCATCCCTTTGGTCTCTTTCAGGGTTGAAAGTGTCAATAGGAACATGGTGGGATAAAATGTTCTGAGTAAGTACGTCCACTGTCACGGTAGCCGGGCTCCGGAGGCCTTTGAGCCTCGGAGAGGCCCCTTCAGATGGCGCTCTGCACAAACCGGTGAAACCGGTGTACTAGCTGGTGTCAAGGAATTTCTAACTGGGAAAATGTGGGGACCCTGCCCTCTGCTGTGCCTTCCCTCCTGTTGTCTGGCCACCCTCTGTCTCCTATCATCTCACCCCTTCATCCCGGGGGCTCCTCTTCGGGGCATAGGCACAAATGATCTCTAAGGTCGAAGTGCCCAATCCCCCTCCGCGCTTTTCCTTCTTGCTGCTAAAATATGGCTACTGGGCAAGTGTAACCTAAGTCTACAAATCGTTAAACCATGGGCTACACCAGGAATTTCAGCTAGTATCTTATAGGTAAGATTGTTGTCTTTAAACTCAGAGATAACCCACATTACATGTAGTTCTTTCTCATTGTTATGATCTTATCATTTACCGCTACAAAGACATTGCTAACACTAGTGTAGAGGGTAGAACAAGGATGAACAATTCAATGCCATGACCGGGATTTGAACCACGGATCTAACGGTTACCGTGCGGCTGCTCTAGCCATTAAGCTATCATGGCCGACATGACTTTAAATTCCCCAACTCACTCGCATTTTTTCAATTTACATGAGATAACATACCTTAATGGGAGAGTTACAATATTGTGAGCATTTCGGTGTCAGGCTTCTAGTTTAACAAATTCAGTATGGCTCTAATATTTCCAATCCTGTCCTACACATGGCTAATATGTAGAAGAGCATTAATTACATTGCTACCACTAATTACTGGATGAACCATGTGTTAATTCTCTAAGTTAATTAATATACACGTAGACTTCAGTGGCTGCTGTTTGCAATATCTAGGCCTTCTAGTTATTCTAGGAAAAGCCCAACATAGGATGGGGAAGCGTTGGCGAATAGATAAAGAAGCACGCAGTATTTCCTGGAAGACCTAGATATTATATTACAGTTGGAAGTCAAGTTCCTACTCTGTTATTTTACTACGCATAATACTCTCTTCTTATCGCAGTGTTCCACATTTGTAATGTTTAATGTTGTACAGTTTGGTTATCCACGCTAGAAAATTACGTGGTGATTTTGTGAGTTTTCAATTATTTTAAAACGATTGAAGTACAATATCACTATCGTTACTTCTGCTGTTATTTAAATGTTCTATTTAAATTGCTGTTTTAGAGACCGGAAAAATAATTTACAGATTGCTTTTGATCCATTCACTCTGTGATTTATCTGTTATTCCTTTCTCTGCTACTTACATACAGTAAGCAGAGGAAATGTGATATTCCACCCAAAAATTAAATATCGAGATTTAAGCCCAATACAGATTTTGAGACTCTCCGAATAAAAAATCATGTGTTGCACTCACATGACTTTCTCCACTCTTCTACTAACCATTCTTACAAACTCCTATTACTATATATCATCTTTGTGTTAGTTGAGTTAAACATTTGCAGAAAATGTTTTTAAATTCCGTTCTCTTTGTACGGTTAAGATATAAACAAGTGAAGAGGTGTTCCAGTTGACAAAGTGTAAGTTCTCCAAAACTTACAGAAATAACAAGAAATATCCCCGAAATGGTTCAGTCTACAAAAAAAAATATTTGGACATAAATTGTGTTTTAGCGAGACCTACATTTTTTGTATATTAAGAATTTGTCTATCTCTTACGGTTTACGAGTTATTCAAAAGTTATCCAGAGTAAACAGGACTACTTAGGCTATAACCAGAAAATTCAAGATATATGTTTCATTTGCCATAAAAATATCTCAAACTTATGACATTTTAATCACAATCGTTAGAGCCATTTTCAAGAAAATAAAAAATTTCGAAAAATTTTCCATGTAAAGGGTAGCTTAGGTTGGGGCTAGTTTCTTCAAAATCTTCGTGTCGCATCCTTGAAAGATATTAAACTTAATTACCAACTTTTCGTTTTTGAGTTATGCTGTCCACAGACACACAGACACACACACACACAGGGGGTCTCAAAACATATATTTTCGGTGAAATCTCGACATCGAATTTTTGGGTGAAATACAATACTTCCTCTACGTACCAGCAGAGAAAGTAAAAATGGACCAGTTTTAGCTGTCTGTATTCTGTCTGTGAACAGCATAACCTCAAACGCAAAAATCAATTAAATATCAACTACATCAAACTTTTTATATATAACTAAGATTATCTTGCCCTCGGAACCATTATGATTAACATTGGACGTGCTTCCGTCCTTAACTGCTTCTTTCAGGAGGTTGTTCGCTATCTCATTCCCTCTGATTCCAATATTAGCTTTTAAGCCATTCGAAATGTAACAGGTGATCAAAAAGACTGCCAACTAGCTGCGTTGCGTTTTGCCTGTACGCGTCCTCGACGCTTGTCGACGATTGCCACTGCCCCTGTGATAGAACATTTTTAAAACTACCTTTATATGCTTTACTTACCGATGTTATTAAAGGAGACGCTAAAACTGGACACCTACGTTGCCCATACATTTTTGTCACCTCAATCCATCACTCGCCGTAGTTCACGTTGAGAAATGCTGCTAATTTCCTGACAAATATTTTGTTTTAATTCTCCTTGTGGATAGCCTATTGCAGAGTGTCAATATCGGGTACCTCAATTCATGTTGCTAAAAGAATGTACTTTTCTAACATTCGTGTCTTACAGGAGTGTTTTTCTCTGATCGGTTATTGGCAGTCCCTAGCGTCCAAAGTACGCGCCCGAGTTAGTACATACTTGACAGTGGCCACAAGGGGATTCTTTGCTTAGCGTTTCAATGACTTTCGATTCTCGTTCATATTAGGGAAAAAGTTATTTTAAACCATAAGTTTATTGACACTTCAGAAGTCAGCAGATGTAATACTTCAATAACTGGAGAGGGGTTGCTCAAAATAGAGAGGAATGGTGGAAGTTCCTGAAGGAGGCCGAGGCCCACCCTGGGCTGTAGTGTCGAAGAAGAATTCTTCAGTAGCTTCTGTTTCTCGTGCTAAGATTCCGAGGCAGTTTAGTTCCACATCCTCAAACAGTCAGTAACTCATTTCAAACAAGTCATTTATCAGCCAACATTAAATTTATCAACCAATTTAACTGGTGTTGCCTATTCTCACTTATCCAATCATATCCTGCGAGAAAGACCGCGCAGACTACCACTGTGGTAGCTAGCAGCGGATTTATCAAGTGTCGCCGAAATAAGTAATCAAGGGACGACGATGTGGCTAGCAAGAACGGGGTTCCTAAGGGTTCCAACATGACAGTGAACGCTGCCAACACTAATAGCAAGGATTGTTCTTCGAAGTCTCTCATCCTTCTTCAGACCATCAAATGGACACAATATATCAAGTCCATATGGATTGTTTTCTCTTTCACCTAAACTATGGAATGGAAAATATAGAATCTAAGCTTTTCCATAGAAATATCCATCTTTACCAGCTACTGACAAGGACCTAAATCACCAGACAGCAAGTTTAAGCTTGCAATTATGCATATTTTGATAGCTTAAGATCCAATGTTGCCAACTGTGTTGCTTAGATTTTTGTACTCTTTATTACCAACATACAGGGGCTAGTTGCAAAACTTTCTGAATATCCCTCTTAACCACCCTCAATCGCAGGGTGCAGATGAGACAACTGTCATGAAGAAAGGGACCCTAGCAGTCTCTTCAAGCTCTAAGGACATATCTTTCCAGGGCGCCTATTCCAACATCAAGATTATTATTTACATTTAGCATCATTATCCTTATCAGGGTCACAGATGCTTTGTGACCCTGAAGTACAGGCGTGTTCCTGATAAAACCCGGATATGCAATACAGAATAACGTCACTGATGATGAACGGTGAAGAGATTATGAGCTGAGTCTCAAAATACATTTAGCACCTCCTTGTTATGACGCAAGGATATGCAATAGCAGACAGCGACTTCAGAAGGTCCTGTTTCTCATATACCTTGCATGATGACCCTGCTTGTTACCAGTTTTGAGGTCCCTCTAACTAACACAAAAATGTGTGTTACACTCGAATTGCCTTCTTCAATCGTTTTTCTAAAATCTTCCTACGAACCCTTGCTACTTTCTCTACTGCCACTTACAGTAATCAGATACTGAGATATCACCGCAGCGGGAATATTAGAATGCACTAGGCCTTGAGCGATAGTAAAATGTTTTAAAGCTTTCAAATACCGTTCTCTTTGCACGTTTAACATATAAAAATGAATAGCGAGGTTTCATTTGACAGAAGCATGTTTTCTAGATTTTATTCAGACATGAATTATGCGTTTTTGTATAGTAAATTTTAGTCTATTTCTTACGGTTTACCAGTTATGGAAAAGTCATCCAAAGTAAATAGGAGTTCATGGGCCATAGCCACAAAATTCAAGATATACATTTCATTTGTCATAAAAGTATCACAAATATATGGTATTTTAATCAAAATCGTTAGAGCCATTTTCAAAAAAATAAAAATTTTCGAAAAAGTTTCCATGTAAAGGGTAGTTTAGAGTGGGGCCATTTCTTCCAATTCTTCGTGTCGCGTCCTTGAAATACATTAAACTTAAATACCTACTTTGCTTTTTAACCGACTTTTCGTTTTTGAGTTATGCTGTCCAAAGAATGACAGACTGACACGCGCGTGCGCACACACACACACACACGCGCACACACACATGGACCTTTTTCTAAAAATGCTTTTTTTTAATTCAAATGTTTTGTTCGAATACAATACTTCCCCTACTTACCAGTAGAGAAAGTAAAAAACTGTTCACCTTTTTCTGTTTTTTCAAGGCTTCTTTATAATTCATAAAATAGGAAAGCCCCTAAGTTAAAACCTATACAGTATTCCAATGAGTTTATCTTGTTAGCTGAGAAAAACTAAGCTTTATTGTTAAGAAATACAAGTATTGGGAAACAGCTATTAAAGTTTTCACTTTGCATGGTCACAAACACACTGTGTTGTTTATATTAATGAATAAACCAGAACTAACGCTATAATATATAAGTATTATGTTTATTTATATATCACTGGAAAGGGAAAATTACGTAAATTAAATTAAGGTGAATAATAAAAATTAAATAAAGAAAAGAATAAAAGAAACTAAGAATATATTTGAAACTGTCCAGTTCCTTTAATAATTAGAGCCCAAATAGCCGTCGTCGACGGACCCTTGAATCCCATTCAGTCACCCACTCACTCAGTCACCCACTCACTCAGTCACTCACTCACTCACTGACTCAGTTACTGAATCACTGACTCAGTTACTGAATCACTGACTCAGTTACTGAATCACTGACTCAATCACTGACTCAATCACTGACTCACTCACTTACTCACTCACTGACTCATTCACTGACTCACTCATTGACTCAATTACTGACTCACTCACTGAGTCACTCAATCACCGACTCACTCGCTCAATCACTGACCCACTCACTCGCTCAGTCACTGTCTCACTCACTCGATCAGTCACTGACCCACTCACTCGCTCAGTCACTGACCCACTCACTCGCTCAGTCACTGTCTCACTCACTCGCTTAGTCACTGACTCACTCGCTTAGTCACTGACTCATTCGCTCAGTCACTGACTCACTCACTCGCTCAGTCACTGACTCACTCACTCGCTCAGTCACTGACTCACTCACTCGCTCAGTCACTGACTCACTCACTGACTCATTCACTGAGTCACTCAATCAGCAACTCACACACTCGCTCAATTACTAACTCACTCTTTAATATTTACACAAGTTCAAATGAAATTCCAAAATCTGTTTTTAATGACATAATTATAGCCAATGAAATAACATAATACTCTTTCCGTTTGTTTCCATTGAACAAATCAAAAATAATTTCACAAAAATTCCCCTCAGGGCCCAAACATGAATATCTCTGGCCCACTATACGAGGCACAGGAACTAATAAACGCGAATGTAACCCATCACTCCTTTTATTTCATTTTGAAAGAATGTGTGACTATTAAGTTTCAGTCTGAAGGTGCATTTGCCTTTGAAGATGTGAAGTTGTGGGCAAAAAGTGAGTCAGCGATGACGAGATAGAAAGAAAAGTGACACCACATTAAATGAATAAGGTTGTAAGCTAAGGGACTCCCTCTTCCATCACATTGAGAGCAATAAGGTCTGACCCCCACTTAACCCTGGTTAAGGCCGCTTCCTCACTCTTATTCCTCATCAGGGTGTTTTCTCAGGGTCCCGTGACTTGAAAGTTAAGTGTAGCAAAACGACTGCACTGCACTGCTGTCTCCGTCTATTTAACTACTCTGCCAAGATTAACTGTGTTTAGGGCTAGGATAGTTGATGCAAAATATATATGCAAATAGCGTTATATCCATTAACAACCCAGAAAATATGTATTGTACAAAACTTCACAAAAATGATAAAATAATGAAAAACAAAAGTATCCAAATTATTCTCTTTTGTCGATTATTTTTTACCCTCGCATTCGAAGACTGAATCTGTTGATGAAATGAATTTAAGAGGAAGCTGTAATATCTATGCTTGCAAAGTAAATTTTAAAAAGTCTAACTCCAATTTTCAGAGAAACTATTTGCTCTAGAAGCATAAAGTTTGGTATATAAATAATTTTTTTTCTAATTATACGGTCTTTTTATATTAGCTACCTAGATATTTTCTGCTCCAAAAGAATGACACATTATTATGTTTTAAATAAAACAATTTCATATGTCAAGCTGGTCTTAAACCTTTGTTAGGCACTGTAGTGATAAATGGTACAAAATAAAAAAACCTGATGTGTTGCACTCACATGACTTACTCTACTCTTGCACTAATCATTCTTACAAACTCTTATTCCTATATCTTCTTCGTGTTAGTTGAGATAAACATTTGTACAAATTATCTTATTGTTTATTTCCTTGTAGCTGCAAGGGGAATAGTAGAATACAGTAGGCTTTGAGCGATAGTCAAATCTTTTAAAGCCTTGAGACTCCGTTCTCTTTGCACACTTAACATATAAAATTATGAACAGCAATGTTCCATTTCACGAAAGTTTTAAGTTCTCCGAATCTCACACACGTTACAAGGAATATCTGCGAAATGGTTAACCCTACAAGAAAATTTATGAAGACATAAATTGTGTATTTTAGCAAGATCTACATTTTTTGTAAAGTACGATTTGGTCTATCTCTAACGGTTTACCAGTTATGCAAAAGTCGTCCAGAGTAAATACGACTACAGGGGCTATAACCAGAAAATTCAAGATATACATTTCATTTGGCATAAAAATATTTCAAACATATGACATTTTAATCAAAATGGATAGCGCTATTTTCAAGAAAATAAAAATTTTCGATATATTTTCCATGTAAAGGGTAGTATAGGGTGGGGCTATTTTCTTCAAAATCTTCGTGTCGCATCCTTGAATGACATTAAACTTAAACACCAAATTTGGTTTTTAACCAACTTTTCGTTTTTGAGTTCTGCTGACACACACAGGGACCTTTTCTAAAAATGCTTTTTTTTTGGATTCAGGGGTCTCAAAACATATTTCCGACATCGAGTTTTTGGGTGGAATACAATAGTTCCTCTACTTACCAGTAGAGATAGTAAAAATCTTCAGATAAGTAAGTCATATAGGATAAATGAACACCTCGTTGCATGAAACAGTATAATATTAGGGAAAACAGAAAGGTGGCATCATTTGGAATGTTTAGACTTGGTATGCAAATTAATTCTGTGGAATTACAATTAGGCTTATTTGGTGTGAAGAAAGTATGATGTTTTAAGACTTTAATAGAAACTTTGTATTATTGTGCTGTACAGAGGGATTAATTAATATTGAATATTAATATTTTATACCCCTTAAGCTATATCTAGCCTCCTAAACGTTATTGAAAGCATGTAAAAGAACTTCTACGGTATGAAATTCCGGCACACCGGCGACCCTTAAATGATTCTATTATTTGACATTTTATTTCCACGCTCTAGTTACTCGAGGCCTCACCGTCTGACTACCCCTAACTGTTTCTTTTATTTTCGTCCTTACCTGAAGGAATACAGAGTAATAAAAATAGCTCTACGTTTTGCTACATTTTCCCATCAACGCTTGACAATTGTTTTTTGTGCGCTTCACTCAAGAGACAGTTTATCTACAAGCTGAGACTGTGACGTATAAAAAGTTACAATGGCTGCTAAAGCAGGTTTACTGTTGCACGGTCTAGGAAGTCTTCCGCAAAGGCGTGATCCGTGAAAATACATGAGCATGTTCTTGGCCTCTGCACGTGGACATTTTATCACTATAAAAACTTGCCCTCTAGTTCCTTTCCAGGAATGTTTTAGTTTCTTGTCTTGCAGGTAAAGCTGTAGTTTCTGTATTCTAGGCTCGTTGCTAGATCTAGCGAGTACTGACAGCAAACACTAGTTCTAACATCGCTATTAAATGTCTCTAATACAGACTTAGAGTTAATTTTAGCAAGGGTGATATTTATTTATTGAATTTTCAAAACATATTAAGTTACATTCAAAATAATTGCACCATATAATGGCATTAGGAATCTACGAGGATTGCCCAATAAGTAATGCCCCATATTTTTTACTTTCTCTACTTGTAAGTAGAGGAAGTATTGTATTCCAACCAAAAATTCGATGTCGAGATTTCACCGGAAATATGTTTTGAGACCCCCTGAATCCAAAAAGAGCATTTTTAGAAAATGGTGTGTGTGTCTGTGGACAGCATAACTCAAAAACGAAAAGTCGGTTAAAAACCAAAGTTGGTACTTAAGTTTAATGTCTTTCAAGGATGCGACACGAAGAGTTTGAAGAAAATAGCCCCACGCTAAACTACCCTTTACATGGAAAATTTTGATTTTCTGTAAAATGACTAACGATTTTGATTAAAATGTCATATGTTTAACATATTTGTATGACAAATGAAATGTATATTTTGAATTTTCTGGCTATAGTCTATGTAGTCCTGTTTTCTCTGGATTACTTTTGAATAACTCCTCGTTGAAACACACAATTTTTGTCTGAATAAATTTTTTTGTAGACTGAAGCATTTTGGAGATATTCCTTGTTATTTGTGCCAGTTTCGGAAAACTTGAAACTCGTGAAATGGAACATCGTTGTGCATTTTTGACATGTTAAGTGTGCAAAGAGAACGGGATCTCAAAGCTTTAAAAGATACGACTATCGTTCAAAGCCTACTGTATTCTAATATTCCCCTTGCACCTACAAGGAAATAAGCAATAAGATCATTTGTACAACTAACAGGAAGATATCCGAATCTGAGTTTGTAAGAATAGTTAGTACAAGAGTAGAGATACTCATGTGAGTGCAACACATCCGATTTTTTCTTAATGTCCAATAAAACATGGAAAATCAATTTTGATTAATAATTGCTTTTGACGGTGTTCCAAATATCGCAAAAAGAAATTGGCCAACCTTGAACTGTAAGTTACTTATCAGATCTGGAATGCTTGGGAAAATTAGGTCCTGTGAGCCTCGTATTCCCAAAATGCATTCTCGACCTGATAAGTGTCAGTTACAGTTCTTAGTAAGCAATATACTATAAGATTGATAAGTATTAGGTGTGCAATATTCACTGTTTACCATTATAGTTTCCCTGTTTTGGCTTTGATCTTTTAACCAGATATGCTTGTGAGTGTTTGCAGTTTGAAGTTTACTTTGAGCACGAATAACCTAGGTATGGACCGCTCCTTAAATTCACTCACCCTCCCACCCTCTTACTAACCCAGTCAATTTTTCAAGGTGAAGTTTACTCACTCTTAAACGAGTGAACGAGTGAGTGAGTAGTGTTTAAGGGCCCGTCGACAGCTAGGTCATTAAAGTCCCCACTTAAACAAGATGCCCTTCAGCCTCATAGGCCACATCGGACGATAAAAGGGGTGAAATGTTGCTCAAATGATCGTGAGTTTATCTTCTTAGGATATGGGAAAACTCCGGAATGCTTACCCTACCCGAGGTTAGAATTTGGGACCTCTTTAATGTGAGCCAGACACGCTACCTCCATACCACAGAGGTGGGCTCACAAATGGTTTGTTACAAGTTCCCTTGTAGACGGATTACAGTAGGCTTTAAGCTATAGTCAAATCATAACTGGTCGCTATGTTATAGCTTTGAAATTCCATTCCCTTTGCATGCCCAGGAGCCATCTTGCTGGGTGTTCTATATAGCTAAATCCAAGCAAAAGAAGGCAACAACAGCAGAATAACACGAACCATTGATAAACCTAAACGTTTCAGTTTGATTGATTGAAATTTACGTTCCATATTTTTACTTTTTGATTCATCACGTAACGTATACGCTTTGTTTATCTCTTCCCGTATCGACTCTCCACAGGAAGTTACAGCTCTATCAGTGAGAACCCTGGAAGCAAGCTGTTAGCCTCGAAATATGTATTCTTATTAGCATAAGGGAGCTGAGTCGATTATTCATAACACCTTCAGCTACTGTATGCCATCAGTCTTTTTTTTTTTTTTTTTTTTTTTTTTTTGTTTTTTTGTTTTCATCCCTACGTGCTGTGCATTACCGCGTCTTCGAAATTCAATACTTTGAGTCAATAAAGAGCAATAGAATTCATGTATTCTCTCAAACACAATAGTTACATCGCTAGCACACATAGTAAATGTTGCAGAGTTTGGCGAATAAATTACAAGTCTCTATCAGAAGTGCTTTACTGTTATACCGCGGTGCGTTGCGCATATTTGACGGCCACCACAAGGGGTCATTCCGCTTATCATTTTTGCGACTTACGGCAAATTACATTTCTCATTGTTACTACACAAACAGTTGCTTTAAACCGTCAAGTTATTCGTACGTCAGCAGTTAGCATATTGTGACGGCAGCGGCAACAGAAAAGGTTCGGGGTCTGGCTGCCTCACAGCATCGGCGGTGCCTGCAACAAAGGCGCTCAGACTTCCTCGTGAGACTGCTGTGAACAAGTGACAGTAATCAGAGCGGCAGAACAGAAACAGGTTTTCGAGATTATTTGAGAAGTGCTCAGCGGCTGGCGTATTTGTAGAAGTTCGAGAAAGTTCCATGTTGCGTCATTCTGGCTACAAAAGGAGGTTAGTTGAAGAGAGGAGTTAGTGGTTAGGAGTGAGTCAAGGTTAAGAAAAGAAAACAGTATTGAGTTGTAATATCACGAAGGACCGAAGACTGTGTTAATCTTAGTAATAAAGCACTTTGTGCAAATGTTTTGGAGGAAAATAAAGTGAAAGAAAAGTAACTGGATTGGATTACTGTCGTTTTTATCACAATATTGAATAGTTACAGTTCTTCGTGCTAAGATTCGGAAACAGTTTAATTCGTTATCCTCAAATAGTCGGCAACTAATTCAAATGTCTCATTTATTAGTGTACACTAAATTTAGACGCCAACTTAACTGGTGTTGTTTATTAACACACACATACGCACGCGCGCGCACACACACACACACACACACAACGCGCACACACTTTTTTCCAAAAATACATTTTTTATTTTGTCTTCTGGAAAGTAGAAGGCAATATTGTATTCCACCCAAATATTTGATGTCGAGATTTCATCAGAAATATGCTTTGAGGCTCACTGAATAAAAGAAAAAGTATTTTTAGAAAAAGATCTGTGTGTATTTGTGCGTGCGTGTGTGTGGGGACAACATAACTCAAAAATGAAAAGTCGGTTAAAAATCAAAGTTGGTACTTAAGTTTAATGTCTTCCGGGAATGCGACATGAAGATTTTGAAGAAAATATCCCTACCCTAAACCACCCTTTACATGGAAAATTTTTCGAACATTTTTATTTTCTTGAAAATGGCTCTAACGATTTTGATTAAAATGCCATATGTTTGAGATATTTTTATGACAAATGAAATGTATATTTTGAATTTTCTGGCTATAGCCTATGCAGCCGTGTTTACTCTGGATGACTTTTGAATAACTCGTAAACCGTAAGAAATAGACAAAATCTTACTATACAAAAATGTAGATCTCGCTAAAACACATAATTTAGGTATAAATAATTTTTTTTTCTGTAGAGTGAACCATTTCGGAGATATTCCTTGTTTGTGTGTCAGTTTCGGAAAACTTAAAACTTTCGTGAAATGGAACATCGTTGTTCATTTTATATGTTAAGCGTGCAAAGAGAACGAAGTTTCAAACCTTTAAAAGATTTGACTGTCACTCAAAGCCTACAGTATTCCCATATTCCCCTTGTACCTACAAGGAAATAAACAATAAATTTCTGTAAATGTTTACCTCAACTAACACGAAGAAGATATAGGAATAAGAGTTTGTAAGAATGGTTAGTACAGGAGTAGAGAATGTTGTGTGAGTGCAACACATCAGATTTTTTTATTCTCGACATGAAATTTTTGTTTCGAATGCAACTCTTCCCCTAATTATATTCATGAAATCCCTGGCCCTGGAATAGATATTATGTCGTAGGACATTAATACGTTCCGCATGTATTAATTATATTTCAGGGTAACGTGTCAAGCACAGAGTTTATAGTGCGGAATGTTCCTTTACATACCTTTCCAGGAAGTTTGGTCTATAAAGTTTTCCTGTGTAAATACTGGTCCGGAGATTGACTGGCAGTAGCGCGAAGTTTCGCATGATTGAGTTCGCCCGCCTGTCCGCCCGCCCTCCTTCTGACGAACTATAAACTCCGGCGGGAAGTCGCCGTCAGCACCGTATTGCCTGTCTGATAAGAAACCTAGCTTAGACAGTGATTTGCGGATAACGAAATACTACGGCACCCTTAAACTTTCCGCGAAGTCGGGGATCACCCTCATACGTCTTCCTAAATCCAACAAACTCTCATTCTACCCGTAATGTTTTACTCTGACGCGCATGCTCCATCCAGCGGCGTGCAGACAGGAGCTAACTTTGGAATAAAGTTGTAACTGGAATCATTATTACTTATTTAATGTTCAAGCACTTAGCATGCACCTAATAAATGTAAAAACGAAAATATATGAAAATATAACGACATAATCAGACCTTGGAAGGAAGAAATAGTAGGAGGAATTAATTTGGGGTCAAGAATAGTAAAAACAATGGAATTTGCAGATGACCAGATATAGATAGCGAAAATTGAAGATGAACTCTGAAGTATGACTCACATATTAAACATACAGCATGGAAATTTCAAACAAGAAAACTAAAGTTCTGGCTACTTATTTTTTTACTCTTAAGGGCTTCTCCGCTTTTCAGCATTTGCCATTCTTTCCGTTTGAACAAATCCTCCTCTAGGCATCGATCGTTTATCATTCAATTGTTTCCTCTCCAAGTTGCTCTTGCCCTGCCCCGTTTCCTTCTTCCATGAGGTGACCATTCTAAAAGGGTCTTGGGCAAATTTCCTAGGATGTGAAATAACATACGGGTCTGAATTAGACATTAATGAAAAACTAAATAAATTTAACTACGTAACAGGAACCATAAAGGGAACTCTAGGAAATAAAACTAGAAAAGACTCATTAATAAAACTGTAGAAAGCAATGGCCATACCTGATACATGGACATTGATTGCAGAAAAGAATACAGTGACAGACAAAATGAAATTCCTCAGGCCCATAGCAGGATACACAAGCCTGGTTAAAAAACCAAACAATGAAATAAGACGAAAGTTAAAAATAGAAGAATTAAACAAAATAATAACGGAATGTAGAATAAATTGGAAACAAGACTTGGAAAGAATGCCAGGAAACAGCATATAACACACCCCAAGGTTATAGAAACCCAGTGCTTCCGAAGAAAATATGGACACAATTAGATTTTGGAGCCGGAATAGGCTAAAACAGTCTAAACCGTGAAGCAGAAGGGAGGAGGAGAGGGAGGTGAAGGGAGGAGGAGGTGGAGGAAGGAGGAGGGAGGAAGGAAGGATGGAGGGGGGAGGAGGGGGAAGTAGAAGGAGAAAGAGCAGTTGTGCTTAGTAAAGCCATCAGGTTCCAATACAATAGTCCCAACTGCTTCTTGTCTAGGTTGGTCCGGGAGTATCAGGTTGGTTAAAAGCTGGTTCCATTTCTTGGATTTACTCACAGATACAAGATGGTTTTATTACTTTTTTGGTTTCCGGCATGTGTCGCATCTTGTTGGCTTTTTTAAGAAATTAAACATTATGTCGACTTTTCGCTGCAAAACTATGCTCCACTTCTTCAATGGGCGACTGCAAAACTCATCCAATTAGTCACTGCCTACTCTGACTGGCCTCGCTGTCCCACTGGCAATCCTATTGGTTCTTTCTCCTCCAATAGGAAGCCGTCCTGCTAATAGGGGCTTCCATATCGTGTTGAGTGGTTTGCCCGTGTCACGGTTCAGACTGCTCTTTTGTTTAAATATTCCTCACTATTCGTTGAGAGAAATTATCACAGATTCCCAATTTTTTTTTAAATTGTTAAAGTTAATATTGTGGCCGGTGTTTTCTGCATGTTCCGCAATGACAGATTTTTCTGGTTGAGTGTTTCATGTATCTTTTGTGTTCCTTTTTTCTTGTATTGATAGATCTGCCTGTTTGACCTACGTACGATGCACCACAATCACAGGTAATTTTATAAACATCCGGATTATTTTCTAAAGGTATCTTATCTTTGACTGGTCTTATAAAGGAACGCAATTTTTTCACTGATGTGTATCTTGTTTGAACTTTGTGGTGCTGCAATGTTTTTGTAATTCTTTCAATAACATGCAGAAATCACCGTTCACCACATTGACATTGGTATTTGCTCATTTTATTATGTATATATCTATCATTGGTATACTTCTGAAAATTAGAGAGGGAAATGAAGTTTTTAGAATTGAGCAATTCACGGAGTAAACTGTGTTTCAGATACCAATTAGCAGCTTCGAGATATAGAGACGTTGTTAGGGGTGTCACGTAGGGGTACTTAAGTATATAAAAAGCGTGTATTTTGTGTTTTAAAACCTTACGTGTTTACCATGATCGATTGTCGTGAAGGCACGACGCAGACTGGACCGGTCTCGTGATAGCGAATGGTGAACCGGAACTGAATCCTAATGCTTTCTGCAAGGCCAATGACCTCACAATACCTAGACCAGTAAGCCACGCATTTAGATAGGAAGAAAAACGGGCATTCTATACGACAGGCGTTGTTTATTTCGCGTTGCAGTTAAGACCATGTAAAAAAACATCAAGTAGTAACTTTTATGACTGATTTGTTGGAAAACTCTTAGACAAAGGAAAAAAAACAAAACAAAAACAAAAACAAAAAAAAAACACGAAGTGGATTATTAAGAGGAGCTACAAATTATCAAAATATCTGGAGTTACACCCCTAGTGGTCTGTGTAATTAAAAAGCAATAGATTCGAATGATGAGATTCAGAAATATTCAATTCTTCAATTTGAAACCGACGGCAAATCGCCTCAAACAGCAGATAATTAGCCTCCATAACACCTCCTTGTGTTATCCCTTCTCATCTAACCCTAAGAAAAATATATCATAGCTCACTACTGAAGCAGCTGGCAGGGTTCCCGGTCTATAAGGAAAACGCTTTAATGGCAGCTCACAAGCTTAACATGGCCTAGATGGCACTGAATTCAAGAACCATCAAATCTAACAATAGGGTTTAGTAGTATTAAACAATCACTGTAAACGTTCCTTAGAAGGTTTTATAGCAAGAATCCGTGCCATCCCTTGTAAGAAGCACATATACACATACCCTTGGTCAGGAATCCCGAACTAGAGCCAAAGAGGAATCGGCTGAGGACTTCGGAACATTGTGAAGGTACAATCTTCACTGGCGCCCAAAACAAACCATTATTACATCATCAAAGTGCGGCTTAGATAAGCTACATACAGCAGTCGCAGTAACACGAAGAGGCTTCCACTGGTGAATCAGTGTGAGGCAATTTAATGCACAAAACTGGCGCCCAACGTGTGGCTACTGATCCTTTTTGTACCGTATGTCACAGTTCGGTGAATTCCAGTAGCTCGCCTTTTGTCTAAGATGGATTAAGGCCGGAACAGGCCTGTTAGACGGAATAAGAAGATAAATAGAAGGAAGAAGAAGCAGAGGAAGAAGAATTTCAGAGAATTGAATTACTGCCCTACTTATTGTGATGCTGAGTGCGTTACTTGTATTTACAAGATGGAAATGTCCCAGCAAGAAGCTAGGTACAGGTGCTAGAGATTTCCATTCTGCAGCACGCCACAGAGTAGCGTGGAGAAAGAAGAGGGGAGCTGCTGAGAGCTGGAGGGACGAGGATGTTTGGATCGAGTTTCCGGTGGAGTGGCATGCACGAGTACTTACGCATGTACCGAGTGATCCATCTGCACTAGTTAATGTCATTCTCAAGCAGTGACGTACTTAACTCAGGTAGGTAGGCTAATCATGGCAGAGGGCCATTGAATATTCATCTCTTCCCATACTTTGCATATCGTAGCTGGATGGGCTCCATAAAAAATGACATACTTTGTGTCTCTTTCGGAAGCTTCTGTTGCCAATAATTAGCATAAAAAAGAAAGAAAACAGGCTACGCTCCTGACTCAGCATCTGGCTGGCATACGAAAGGTCCAGGTTCGATTGTTTGCTGGGAAATTGGAACTTTTATCTAGCCTAGGTTATTTCCTATACGCCCTAGAATCTTGAAGTAAGAATGAAAAAGTGAATGTATACTCTCTGACCACAGAAGGCGAGCTAGAGGTATGAGCTAAGTAAACATTCCCCATTAATTTTATTGTCGTATGTATTATGCCAACAGACTTAACCATTGCTGGTGTTTTTAAACACATCACGCGTGTGTAATTATTTTAAAAAAATTAGTGATTTTAGCTTAAATTATTATTATTATTATTATTATTATTATTATTATTATTATTATTATTATTATTATTATTATTATTATTATTATTATTATTATTATTATTATTATTATTATTATTATTATTATTATTATTATTATTATTATTATTATTATTATTATTATTATTATTATTATTATTATTATTATTATTATTATTATTATTATTATTATTATTATTATTATTATTATTATTATTGTTGTTGTTGTTATTGTCATTATTTTTAGTATCGTTATTATTGTTATTATCGTTATTATTGTTACTATCGTTATTATCGTTATTGTTGTTATTGTTATTATTGTTGTTATTGTTATTGTTATTGTTGTTATTGTTGATATTATTATTGCTCTTTTTCTTATTATTGTTATTGTTCTTATTATTGTTCTTATTGTTGTTTTTATTGTTATTATTTTTGTTTTTATTGTTTTATTGTTATTACTGTTGTTATCGTTGTTATCGTTATTACCATTATTATCACTATTGTTCATTATTATCATTATCGTTATTATTATCATTGTTATTGTTATTATTACTATTATTATATTAAAATATATAAGCTTACTTATTAATTAGAAGTAAAATTTTTGTTGTATCTTTTTGAAAATTTTGTTACGAAAATTTTGAATTTTGTATTACACATTTTTGTATCTTTTGTACTGGAAAGCAGTACACACAGTATGCCGCCGGCACCTAATAGCGGTTTAGTGTTGTACTATCATTTGTAATAAGTATATAAATTAAAATTTTAAAAAATTAAATGTAAAAATAGTATTAGTTGTAGGTGTAATTATAATAAGTTATAAATAAATTATAATAGTATTAATAATTATTAATAAATATTATAATATTTATTTTAACACTTTATTAATAATTTTAATACTAATAATTCAAATAATAATGATAATGATAATAATAATTACAATAATTATAATTAGCAATTTTAATGGTATTAAATAGAATGATTATAATTAATAACTGTATGAGTATTTGTAATTAATAATTATTTTGCACACTCCTATTTGTTGCTTACTACTATATTTGTAGTTTTGTGAGAGTGATGTTGGTATGAATGAAATGCTATATTCTGTTCTATTTTGTTGTGGTTAGGAGACAAATTTGTTTTAATTTTATTTTAATTTTATTTATTTATCCTATAAATTGTTATATATTTATAAAAATATTTTTATTTTTATAAATTTATTTAGAAATTATATTGTATTAGGACTGTAGAATGAATTGTTGTTGTTTAGTAGTATTTGTATCTTTGTGAGAGTGATTATGTGTGAAATGTTATAATTTGTGATGTTTTTTTTTTTAATTTTTTTATTATTTTTTTTTTTTATTGAGATGATTTCTGTAAAAAACTTTTTCCTGTTTCTTTTTCTTTATGTATACTTTCCCTTACTTTATAATTTGTTACATACATTACATTAAACTGTATTTTTATAATTTTATCTGTAAAGTATGTTGTGTGTATAAATGGGTAGAATTAAAAAACGTTAAAAAATCTCGCATATTAGCCCTGGTTTAAATAATTAGGCGCCAGGGTTGCTATACAGACCCTTATTTTATTTTTGTTTACACTAGCCGTGGGTGAGGTAGAATTGGAACTGAAAAATTCAATGCCACAGCTGGGATTTGAACCACTGAGCTACCGATCCGTATTTCTCCTTGTAAACCAGAAAGGTTACATCTGCGATAAGCAAATACATGTTTTGATTATTTCCTAGATATTCCTAGCTATTAGTCAGAATTTTTCATAATTTATGGTCTGCTCAAACCAAAGGGTCGTTATTCCTCTTTTACGTTTTTCTTTTGTCTTATCATGGAAGGAAAACACAGTTTCAAGGCCATCACTTAGCCACCAGCTCTTAAAAGATTACTATCGCTTAAGAGCACTAGATTACCACATAGCTGTCGAGTGTACAAGGAAATATGTGCCGACCAGCGTAAACCATGAAGAGGTCTGAGTGGATGGTTGACGGGAATCAAATCTGGTACTTCTGGTCGTTTCGCGAATCATGTCGTTCGGTAATGCTTGAGGAAGCACCGTGAAATAGAACTTGATAGTGGAAATAATTTTTAAATGTTAAATTCAATGTATAATGTAAAAAGCATATGCTAGAAATTTGTTATGAAAATTGGGGGTCATTGGCTAACTTCCGTGTTAATGATAAGGAATTAGTAGAGCAATGTAGCTAAAGTTATAATAAATTCAGTCCACAAGAAAACCACTAGCTTCAAGGTCAGATCTCGTAAGAAATCAGCCGCAGTTACTAAGAAACGTAGATTGTGAAAATTAGAATGTGAACGAAGTTCTTAGAGCTTAGCAAATTACTGAGTGGAATATTATAATTCATAGAAAGATGGAAAGCTTTACCAAACTAAAGTGGGAACATTGGTGGGGAGTGAATATAGTTTGCACTTAAGTTTATGAAAGACCTCGTATATCCTTTCCTTCGTGTTTTACAACCCTACAGAAGTGTTCACCGTTAATGACTATCGGCAACCGCAGCACCAAGGAAATACAGATTTAAATGTTGCCTTACGAATAGTATTTCAGTCATTCAGGGCAATTTATGCTACTCATTATTATCAGAAAAATAAGTATTTTAAAGTGTTAGGAGATTTAACAAGGCTGCCTCTGTGGTGTAATGGTTAGCATGCTAACCTTCAAATCCATATTTTCCGGGTTCGATCCCCGGCTCAAGTATGGGCATTTTTCCTCAGCCAAAATTATTCCCCAGCTTCCTAGAGCCTGCAAGTATGAATGTAAGTGTGAATTTAATGTAATAATCCAAAGATTATCATTGCTGTTGACCAATTATTCCAAAGTTAAAAGGTCGCCGACATGACCTTAGCTGCTAAAGGCATATAAATGGAATGTTAAGGAAAAATATTTAATATTTTAAGTTACAATTTGTTATACTAAGATTCGGCGGCGCCGTAGCCGAGTAGTTAGACCATTCGCCTACCACATAGGCGGCCCAGGTTCGATCAGAGGTAACTCCTTCCGCACTATCATACCTGGTGCTGGGCTGACCACCCACTTCCAGGTGTTCACTCTGTCCGGTCCATAGATTCTTCTGCTCCCCGACAGGCGTCTGACCCTAGATACTTGCTTCTAAGTCCTCCATACGGGGAGTGCAATCACGTAAAGAAGTACTAGGGTTCAGAAACAGGTGGGTTGGTTTCTGAAAAAAATCAGCAACTCGATTCGAATAGATCATTAAACCCGTAGCACAGAAGCCCTTCCGTTCCAAAGCGTATCGGCCGACAGCTACGTCCCCTACCTCTGCACACCGCAGGCCGCATTCGTAGGGTAATGGAGATGGAACATGGCCAGCAACCCCGTCCTTCACGGCCGGTTATGCGATAAATTCAAACAGGAGCCGCTACTTTTCAATCATGTAGTTCCTCATTTGGCTACTGAGGGACCTAATGAGGCTGAGTGTACCCCGGATCAGGTCTCCCAACAGGATAAAATTCTTACATTGTGTATTTTAGCAAGATCTACATTTTTGTATAGTAAGATTTGGTCTATCTCTTGCGGTTACTAAAAAGTCATGCAGAGAAAACGGGACCACACGGGCTATAGCTAGAAAATTCAAAACATACATTTCATTTTTCATAAAAGTATCTCGAACATCTGGCATTTTAATCAAAATTTTCCATCTAAAGGGTAGTTAAGGATGAAGTAATTTGTTTCAAAATCTTCCTGTCGCATGCTTAAAAAATACCAACTTAAATACCATCCGTGGTTTTAAACGACTTTTCGTTTTTACTTTCTCTACTGGTAAGGGAAGTATTGTATTCCACCCAAAAATTTGATGTCGAGATTGCGCCGGAAATATTTGTTTTAAGGCCTCCTGAAAAAAAAAAAAAAAAGGTCCCTGTGTGTGTGTCTCTTAGTGAGTCTGTGGATAGCATAACTCAAAAACTAAAGTCAGTTAGAAACGAAAGTTGGTATTTAAGTTTAATGTCCTTCAAAGATGCGACACGAAGATTTTGAAGAAAATAGCCCCACCCTAAACTATCCTTTACATGGAAAAAGTTTTTGAAAATTTTGATTTTCTTGAAAATGGCTCTAACGATTTTGATTAAAATATCATATGTTTGAGATATTTTTATGACAAATGAAATGTATATCTTGAATTTTCTGGCTATAGCCCCTGTAGTCGTATTACTCTGGACGACTTTTACATAACTGGTAAACCGTTAGAGATAGACCAAATCATACTATAGAAAAAATGTAGATCTTGCTAAAATACACAATTTATGTCTCAATAAATTTTCTTGTAGAATGAGCCATTTCGGAGATATTCCTTATTGTGTGTCAGTTTCGGAAAACTTAAAACTTTGGTGAAATGGATCATCGTTGTTCATTTTTTGTATATGTGAAGCGTGCAAAGAGAACGGAATCTCAAAGCTTTAAAAGATTTGACTATCGCACAAAGCCCACTGTATTCTAATATTCCCCCTGCACCTACAAGGAAATAAGCAATAAGATAATTTCTGCAAATGTTTATCTCAACTAACACGAAGAAGATATAGAAATAAGAGTTTGTAAGAATGGTTAGTACAAGAGTAGGCAAGGTCATGTGAGTGCAACACGTCAGATTTTTTCACGGTTGCGTATGGGATTTGAAGACTGCCTTTAACTATGCTATGCATTGAAGTCCTTGAATACACTCCAATTGACTCATCAGGAGAACATGTGAATGGCACTCGATTCTGAAATGCATGTAGCAGCGCATACCACATACACAAAAAAGTGCTTTGTGTGTCTGTCTGTCGCATCGTAGTGAATGATATTTATGCTACTTAACATCCTAAAGCTGGGAAGACGGAGATTCGCAACCTAATTCCTAACCAAATACGCCATGGAGATGGTAATGGGAGAGAGGTGCATTTTCCACTTGTCCCACGATTTGTTTACACGCGCTGGCTCCAGGCATACAGAACGAACGGAGCACAAAAGCAGATGCAAGCGCTCTGCATGCGAACTGTTTTAAAATGGGACCAACTGTACAAAAGGGGACCATTATTCCTGTACGAGTAAGCGGTTTTTAAACTCTAAAGAAAGGAAATAGAAGCCAGCCATCCAGCCAGCTCTACAGAATGCTGGAGGTTCAGATTACAGCTCCTACTATAGTCTCTCATAATGAATGTAGAAATAGCAGAGAACGAGCTCCTGGATTCTGAGACCTTCTTCTTAAGTACACATTTCTTTTGATAACAACCTCTCCAATATAATGACATTTATAACAACATTCCCCAAGTAAGAGCCTCGGAGCATGCTGGAGTGTGTCAGATAACATCAAAAGAAAGAAGATATACTTGCTGGACTTTGATGCCTACTTCCTTGCACATATTTGGTCTTAGAGTTGTTACAAAATATGAAATACACGAATATTTCTTTAATAGTAATAATAGTAAAAATAGACTAGTCACTCACATGACGTTCTCTACTCTTGTACTAACCATTCGTACAAACTCTTATTCCTGTATCTTCTTCGTGTTAGTTGAGATAAACATTTGTACAAATTATCTTATTGCTTATTTCCTTGTATGTGCAAGGGGAATGTTAGAATACAGTAGGTTTTGAGCGACAGTCAAATCTTTTAAAGCTTTGACATTCCGTTCTCTTTGCATTTGACATATAAAAAATGAACAACGATGTTCCATTTCACGAAAGTTATGTTTTCCGAAACTCACACACATAACATGGAATATCTCCAAAATGGTTCAACCTACAGAAAATTTATTGGGACATAAATGGTGTATTTTAGCAAGATCTACGTTTTTTGTATACTAAAATTTGGTCTATCTCTTATGGTTTATAGTTATACCATAGTCACCCAGAATAAATACTGCTCCATGAGCTATAGCCAGAAAATTCAAAGTATACATTTCATTTGTCATACAAATATCTTAAAAATTGGACATTTTAATCAAAATCGCTAGAGCCATTTTCAAGAAAATAAAAGTTTTCGAAAAATTGTCCATGTAAAGGGTAGTTTACGATGGAGCTATTTTCTTCAAAATCTTCGTGTCGCATCCTTGAATGACATGAAATTTATATACCAACTTTGGTTTTTAACCGAAATGGTTTTTGAGTTATGCTGTCCCCACACACACGCATGCACGCACGCACATACACGGATCTTTTTCTAAAAATACTTTTTTTTTTAATTCAGGGGGGCCTCAAAACATATTTCTGATGACATCTCAACATCGTATATTTGGATGGGTATAATATTGCCTTCTACTTACCAGTAGAGAAAATAAAAATGTATTTTTGGAAAAAGGTGTGTGTGTGTGTGTGTGTGTGTGTGTGTGTGTGTGTGTGTGTGTGTGTGTGTGTGTGTGTGTGTGTGTGTGTGTGTGTGAGTGTGTTGTGTTTGTTGTGTGTGTGTGGAATACAATACTTCCCCTACTTATGACTAGCGATAATGACAGAAGTATAAGTTCTCCAAAACTCGCACAAATAACAAGGAATATCTCCGAAATGGTTCACTACAAAAAACGTTAATCAGGCATAAATTGTGTGTTTTATCAAGATCTACATTTTTTGTAGAGTAAGATTTTGTCTATCTCTTACGGTTTACTAGTTATGCAAAAGTCATCCACAGTAAATATGACTACAAAGGTTTTAGCCAGAAAATTCAAGATATACATTTTATTGCCCATAAGGGTATCTCAAACATATGGCATTTTAAACATTTTAATCAAACTTGTTAGAGCCATTTTCGAAACATTTTCCATGTAAAGGGGGATTTAGGATGGAAGAAATTTCTTCAAAATCTTCTTGTGGCATTTCTGAAAGACATCAAACTTAAATATCAGCTTTGGTCTTCAGCTGAGTTTTTATTGTTATCATAACTCAACAGACTGACACACAGACACATAAACACACACACACACCTTTCTCTGAAGATGCTTCTTTTTGAATTCAGGGGGCCTCAAAACATATATTTCCGGTGAAATCTCGATATCGAATTTTTGGGTGGAATACTATACTTCCTGTACTACACGTAGTAGAAAAAGTATTAAATATCCTGCTTTCTCAAGCTACACGAGTCCCCACTAGGTAAGAATGGGGAATTCCTCCACAGCCATGTGCTTGATTATGCATCTGTTAGTGTTCCACAGACCGCTCGGCTATTCACTGAGCATTAAGGAAATATGGAATAAAACATTTATGAAACGTTTAACCCGATTCACATGAACTACAATCGTTTGTAAGAATAGTTTTTCAAGAGTAGAAAAAGTCATTTGAGGCAACACATCAAATTAGTTTTTATCGTGATGTAGACAATAAATTATAATTTATATTTGTATTTTCCAGCTGGTACCGTCCAGCCCACAGTTCAACTGTCACTTAACACCGATGTCATTTGGTACGCGTACGTGACCAGTAGGCGATTGACGCCTACTTTAAACTGGATGCATTTAGTCCCTGCGAAATGGGGAAACTTGGCGCGTAACTTGCCAAACTCGTACACAGTCCTCACCATTTGTAAGTGCTAATAACGTTTTAAGTATAGGCTATGCATTAATGTGCCTATAGAGATGCTCTTTTTAAGCAACACATTTGCTAATAAAGTACCTGATGCGAATATGGCCAACGCAGCTAATATGGCCAATTTGCTCCCCTGCTGGTAATTGTTAAGTTTTTCAAGAGATGGCACCAGTATGTCAAATCACGAGGTATGTAGTCTCCTTGTGGGGTAATTTGAAAACACAGCCGATGGAAACAAGACAATTAAGTTTTGTCAACAGCCTGAGGAGCAGTTATATATAGTGTTGGTATTTTATTTATTTATTTCCTTGCAACTAATTAGTGAATATTTTATGGTCTTTCCTGACATCCAATGGTTCTTTCAAATGCGTTCTAATTAAGTGGTAAATGAACTATTTTTGCGAGAGGTGCTGCAGTCGACAATTAGGCCAATCGACTTTAAAAAAATCTGAAGTGTTGCACTCACATGACTTTCTCTACTCTGGTACCAACCATTCTTACAAACTCTTATTTCTATATCTTCTTCGTGTTAGTTGAGATAAATATTTGTACAAATTATCTTATTACTTATTTCCTTGTAGGTACAAGGGAAATATTAGAGCGATGCTCAACTATTTTAAAGTTTGAGATCCCAATCACGAAGATTTTGAAGAAAGTTCCCCAACCCTAAACTACCCTTTACCCGGAAAGTGCTTCGAAAATGTTTATTTTCTTGAAAATGGCTCTAACGATTTTGACTAAAATGCCATATGAGGCATTTTTATGGAAAATGAAATGCGTATCTAGAATTTTCCGGCTGGAGCCCATGTGGTCCTATTTACCTTTGCATAGCTGGTAATACGTAAGAGATAGATCAAATCTTGCTAAAACCCACAATTTATGTCTAAATAATTTTTTGGGTGAACTATTTCGGAGATATTCCTTGTTATTTGTGTGAGTTTTGGAGAACTTACAGTTCTGTAAAATGGAACCTAAATATAGAAAGCTTTAAAAGATTTGACTATCGCTCAAAGCCTACTGTATTCTAATATTCCCCTTGCACCTACAAGGAAATAAGCAATAAGATAATTTGTACAAATGTTTATCTCAACTAACACGAAGAAGATATAGGAATAGGAGTTTGTAAGAATGGTTAGCACAAGAGTAGAGAAAGTCGTGTGAGTGCGACACGTCAGATTTTTCAGTTTGAATTGGGCTCAAGATTTTCTGTAAGTTTGTTTTTTCCTTCTTTTCTGATGCTTCTATTATTATTGTTATTGCTATTAATTATTATTTATTTAGGATACCAAGGGTAAATATGGGCAAAGGAAAATGAGCTCCGAAAGGCATTCCATGAACAGACACTTGGAAAGTTGCAACGCTCGCCAGGAAAGGAACACTGGTTCGTAGTTTACCTTTTACTTTCTCTACTGGTAAGGGAAGTATTGTATTTCAGCCAAAAATTCGATGCCGAGATTTCATCGGAAATATATGTTTTGAGATCCCCTGAATCAAAAAAAAAAAAAAGCATTTTTAGAAAAAGGTGTGTGTCTGTGTGCTTGTGTGTGTGTGTGTGTGTGTGTGTGTGTGTGTGTGTGTGTGTGTGTGTGTGTGTGTGTGTGTGTGTGTGTGTGTGTGTGTGTGTCAGTCTGTGGACAGCATAACTCAAAAACTAAAAGTCCGTTAAAAACCAAAGTAGGTATTTAAATGTAATGAATGTCTTTCAAGGATGCGATACAACGATTTTAAAGAAAATAGCCCCACCCTAAACTACCCTTTACACGGAAGATTTTTCGAAAATTTTGATTTTCTTGAAAATGGCTCTAACGATTTTGATTAAAATGGCATATGTTTGAGATATTTTTATGACAAATGAAATGTTTATCTTGAATTTTCTGACCATAGCCCCGGTAGTCATATCTACTCTGGGCGACTTTCGCATAACTGGTAAACCGTTAGAGATAGACCAAATCATACTATACACAAAATGTAGATCTTGCTAAAATACATAATGTATGCCTCAATAAATTTTCTTGTGAGGCGAACCATTTCGGAGATATTCCTTGTTATGTGTGTGAGTTTCGGAAATCAAAATTTTCGTGAAATGGAACATCGTTGTTCATTTTTTATATGCTAAGCGTGGAAAGAGAACTGAATCTCAAAGTTTTAAAAGATTTGAGTATCGCACAAAGCCTACTGTATTCTAATATTCCCCTTGCACCTACAAGGAAATAGCAATAAGATAATTTCTACAGATGTTAATCTTAACATGAAGAAGATATAGCAATAAGAGTTTCTAAGAATGGTTGGTACAAGAGTAGAGAAAGTCATGTGAGTGTAACACATCAAATTTTTTTTTCGCTTATATTTCTATAACTTGGTTATTCCAAGATTGCATAAAATGTTTTTTATAAATATTCCCAAAGGTTCATGAGAGAATGCAGTTTCATTTGCTCTAGTCGTAGGCGTGCTTCAAATAAAACAATAAAACAAAAGGAAAAGAAAGAAAAAAAAAAAAGAGTACGCCACTGCAACACGGTTGGCCACGCAAGTGCGTGGAGCTGTGAACAACACTTCCATCCATTAGACATGGCCCTGTCTGTCAGCTAGAAGGTCACGTACGGGGTCACCATGGGTTGGCCAACGGAGCGTATCTCCTCCAAAATACGGTTACATCTGGTTCTGTGTAACGAATGGAAAAAAGTGAGCTCATTTTCCTACAGAATGTGACACGGAACATACTCTTGCGTGACCAGCAGAATTTTGTAAAGAAATGAACGTACTTTATAACGCATCAACACAACTATAATTCCCCGGATTGAAGAGAGAGCCTGTGGTTTAGGAGAAATTCAACATCACTCTTTTTAATTCATCACACGAAATACAATAGGATCCCCATAACTCGACATTCAGTGTAACTATACAACCTTTTTTACTTTCTCTATTACCTATAGCAAGTAGAGGAAGTATTGTATTCCATCCAAAAATTCGATGTCGAGATTTCACCGGAAATATGTTTTTGAGGCCCCCTGAATTCAAAGGAAGCAATTTTAGAAAAAGGTCCGCGCGCGCGCGCGCGCGTGTGTGTGTGTCAGTCTGTCACTCTGTGGACACCATAACTCAAAAACGGAAAGTTGGTTAAAAACAAAAATTGGTATTTAAGTTTAATGTCTTTCAAGGATGCAACATGAAGATTTTGAAGAGAATAGCCCCAACCTAAACTACCCTTTACATGGAATATTTTTCGAAAATTTTTATTTTTTTGAATATGGCTTTAACGATTTTGATTAAAATGCCGTATATTTAACATACTTTAATGACAAATGAAACGTATATTTTGAATTTTGTGGCTATAACCTACGTAGTCTTGTTTACTCTGGATGACTTTTGAATAACTAGTAAACCGTAAGAGATAGACAAAAGTTTACTTTACGAAAATGTAGATTTCGGTAAAACAAACAATTTATGTCTGAATAAATTTTTTTGTAGACTGAACCATTATTTGTGTCAGTTTCGGAAAAATCAAATCTTTCGTCAAATCGTTGTTCATTTTTATTTTCTGGGAAGTAGGAAGTATTGTATTCCACCGAAAAATTCGATGTCGAGATTTCACCGGAAAATATGTTTTGAGACCCCGAATAAAAAAAAAAAAAAAAAAAGCATCTCGAGAAAAAGGTCCGCGCGCGCGCCTGTGTGTATGTGTGTGTGTGTGTGTGTGTGTGTGTGTGTGTGTGTGTGTGTGTGTGTGTGTGTGTGTGTGTGTGTGTGTGTGTGTGTGTGTCAGTCTGTGTCAGTCTGTGGACAGCATAACTCAAAAACGAAAAGTCGAATAAAAAAAAACCAAAGCTGGCATTTAAGTTTAATGTATTTCAAGGATGCATCACGAAGATTTTAAAGAAAATATTCCCACCCTGAACTACCCTTTACTTGGAAAATATTTTAAAAAGTTTGATTTTCTTGAAAATTGCTTTAACAATTTTGATTAAAATATCACATGTTTTAGATATTTTATGACTATTTAAATCTATATTTTGAATTTTCTGGCTATAGCTCCTGTAGTATTCATTCTGGATGACTTTTGAATAAATGGTAAACCGTAAAAGACAGACAAAATCTTACTATAGAAAAAATTTAGGTCTCGCTAAAACATATATGTCGAAATACATTTTTTGTAGAGTGAAGCATTTCGGAGATATTGCTTGTTATTTGTGTCAGTTTCGGAAATCTTAAACCTTTCGTGAAATGGAACATCGTTGTTAATTTTTTATATGTTAGGTCTGCAAAGAGAACGGAATCTCAAAGCTTTAAAAGATTTGACTATCGCACAAAGCCTACTGTATTCTAATATTCTCCTTACACCTACAAGGAAATAAGCAACAAGATAATTTGTACAAATGTTTATCTCAACTAACATGAAGAAGATATAGGAATAAGGGTTTGTAGGAATGGTTAGTACAAGAGTAGAAAAAGTTCTGTGAGTGCAACACATCAGAATTTTAGCTATACGCTTGTATCGAATTTTTGGTTGGAATGGAATACTTTCCCTGCTTACTATACGTAGCAGAGGAAATAAGGAATGGAGGTGGGTTGATGATTAGGAAAAGCTATCACAACCGCGATACATCAAACCGATTTAGTTATCACCATGATAATATTGAAACGTGGCAGTCTGCAATAGTAACACCAGAAATGGTGATGACAAAACATATATCTACAGATTATTATCAAGAGTCGTCAATAAATTAGACCTCTTCCCCTTTGACAGGAATTTTGGACCCTGTTTTTGTGTCTTTTCCCCTTCAAAATGCTGATGGATTATCCTGGGAGCCCTGACAAAAGCACGGACAGGCAACCCAACCTCTCGTTTGTTACTTCCTACCCGCCTTAACTTCCCCTCACTCATGGTGATCTTTATCACCAATAAACCACCATTTATCTACGTCTTTGTAACAAGCTCTGCCTCCCCCCGCCCTGCCTCCGTAACGCTTGGATGAAAGTACGTGGTTTGTATTTTGGGCGAGTTTTGGTACAATTCATTACCTCCATGCTCGTGACTAAATGTTGACCAACATCTTCAAAGTTTCGGCTTGGAGTATCAACAACACTGCATTACTTTTATATTCTTTGGGAAAAATCTCATGTGTTGCACTCATATGGCTTTCTCTAACCATTCGTGCAAACTTATATTCCTATATCAGAAATTGTTGCTTATTTCCTTGTAGGTGCAAGAGGAATATAAAAAAATCTGATGTGTTGCACTCACATGACTTTCTCTATTCCTGTACTAACCATTCTTACAAACTCTTACTCCTATATCTTCTTCGTGTTAGTTGAAATAAACATTTGTAGTAATTATCATATTGCTTATTTCCTTGTAGGTGCAAGGGCTTTGTGCGATAGTCAAATGTTTTAAAGATTCTGTTGTCTTTGCACACTTAACATATAAAGAAATAAGCAACGATGATCCACTTCACGAAAGTTCTAAGTTTTGTGAAACTCACACACATAACAAGGAATATCTCCGAAATGGTTCACCCTACAAGAAAATTTATCGGGACATAAATTCTGTATTTTAGCAAGATCTACATTTTTTGTACAGTATGATTAGGTCTATCTCTAGCGGTTTACAAGTTATGCAAAAGTCGTCCAGAGTAAATACGACTACAGGGGCTATAACCAGAAAATTCAAGATATACATTGCATTTGTTATAAAAATATCTCAAACATATGACATTTTAATCAAAATCGTTGGACATTTTCAAGAAAATCAAACTTTTCGAAAAATTTTCCATGTAAAGGGTAGTTTAGGGTGGGGCTAATTTCTTCAAAATCTTCGTGTTGCTACCTTGAAAGACATTAAACTTAAATACCAACTTTGGTTTTTAACCGACTTTTCGTTTATGAGTTATGCTGTCCACAGACAGACACAGACTGACACACAGACACACACACGGACCGTTTTCTAAAAATGCTTCTTTTGGATCCAGGAGGCCTCAAAACGTATAGTTACGGTGAAATCTCACCATAGAATTTTTGGGTGCAATACAATACTTCCTCTACGCAGTAGGGAAAGTAAAAATGGGCTAGTTTCCTGAACGCAGCCGAAAGAAAATGCAGATAAATCCTCTCCAATTACCAACACCCCTTCAAGGCATAACTTAAATAAAGATATCGAACGCTTGTGGCCCGCATTCGCAAGGTCACGGGTTCGATCCCCTAACGAGTTTCCTGGCCATACTCTTTCTACTACCTATACTAAAGTAGAGGAAGAATTGTATCCCACCCAAAAATTCTATGTAGAGATTTCACCGAAAATGTGTTTTGAGGCCCCCTGAATCCAAAGAAAAAAAGCATTTTTAGAAAAAAGTTCGTATGTCCGTGTGCGTACGCGTGTGTGTGCCAGTATGTTGACAGTATAACACAAAAACGAAAAGTCGGTTAAAAACCAAAGTTGGTATTTAAGTTTAATGTCTTTCAAGTATGCGACATGAAGATTTGGAAGGAAATTCCTCGACCCTAAACTTTTTTAGAAAATGACTAACGATTTTGATTAAAATAAGTATATTTAAGATATTCTTATGATAAATGAAACGCATATTTTGAATTTTCTGGCTATAGCCCATGTAGTTCTGTTTACTCTGAATGACTTTTGCATAACTGGTAAGCCGATAGACCAAACCTTGCTATACAAAAGAAATATAGATCTTCCTAAAACACACAATTTATGTCTAAACAACAGAGTGAACCATTTCGGAGATATTCCTTGTTATTTGTGTGAGTTTTGGAGAACTTATACTGCTGTCAAATTGAATATCGTTATTCATTTTTATACATATGCTAGCCCTGAAAAGAGAACGAAATTTGATAGCCTTAAAAGACCTTTTAAAGTGTTCTGTATAAATACATAAATAAATACATCTGTATAGTAGAAAACACATAATGAGATATAATATACAGAGACGCCCAAAAACATCGGAACCACTGCGTGGAGTTTTTCCACTGCGCACACAGAAACACGATAATGCAGCTGCTGTACACAAGGCCATGCGGTTGACTTGCTTTTCTCTGCTCTGAAAGTGCAGTATTGAGCTGACGCGATATCGTGCGGTTGCATTATTACCAGTGTGGTTTATTATTTGTCTTGTACTTAGTCACAAAGTGTATTATGGCTCAGCATTTGTTTTCTACTGCATTGCATGTATTTATGATTCTTATGTGTTAACTCAGTCAGTTAAATGTTAATTTTTTGTCCTTTAGAATACCGTAAGAGTGTTAATTAACCCTTTGTTTAAGTGCATTAAATAATATATATTTAAATGTCTTCAAAGAAACACAAGGCTATTGGATACGTGCAACCTAAGTGTAATAGTTGTAAGTATAAATGGCAAACCATAAGACAATACCTGTATTTCAGATGGTTTTCTTGTATTATTTACTTATTTATTATTCTTAATTGATTATCTCACTTTTACTCTGTTGTTATTTCTTAGTGTGGTATGTGTCTTATTACAGCTATTCTTCATTCCTCTAAGGTTTTACTTCGTGATTATTTGTATTTAACCAGAGGTAGATGTTTCCCATACAATATTAACATAAGTATTTCTCAGAAACTCCTTGTGCCCATTTTTTTTGGAACAAATGCAACAGTTAGTCTACTCTAGGTAGGTGTCTAGGTTCCGTATACATGGGGACGCTTTGTTTTACAGTAAGGTCTGGGCGGTATAGATTTTCTGAACGTTACAGAATGTTTGGGTCTCACATATATTTGGGAATACAGTATGCAACGAAACAAATGACATGAAACGTTCGATCTTTTGCGATTTTCATCAAACTACCATATGTTTGAGATAGTGCATGATAAATCAAATGCACATCTTGAATTTTTTAGGCATTTCCTATGAAGTTCTGATGCTACCGAGGGTGGTGGCATCATGGGAGGTTCCGGGTTGGAGTCCCGGTCACCGCGTACTTTCACTTGGGTTTTTCCGTGGTTTGATCTTATCACTTAAGTGAAACCTGGGGTGCTGAATTATATATCGGAATTTCCTTTTCATTATTTCCCTTCATTCCATTCCTTATCAGCTTTAAGGAGTGCTTTCAGGTACGTGTTGCCGGACAGATGGTGCAGATGCTTGCGATTGTGACTGCTGGCATTGAACGGTCACTGTCATCTCATGGGTGACGACCTTGTCCACAAAACCAATTTAGTAATATGCACTATTTGGGAGTATCATTGAGTTTGTCATTGTCTTATTGTGATTTCCCTTCGGTATCGACAACGGAATATAAAAATTTCCCATGAAGAATCAAACAACATTTTGTAACGAAGGAGAAACTATAATAACTGCTCCTCTATTTGCTGTAGTCTATTTAGCACCAGAGAAGAGAGAGTGAGTGAGAGAGAGAGAGACAATATGTTACTCTTACTGTCATACATAAGCAGTTGCATTTGCCGCTACGCGGGGAAGGCACCGGGGCAGCCGAGTGCAATGGCGGCGCACCCCAGGGCTAAGTGCTCAAGGCCTGGAGTAAGGCATATGATTATCCCTTATTTCGATTAATATATGTTGGATCAGGGGTGCTGAACCGCAGGCAAGTTAGGGTGGGGTGAAATCACCTCCTTCCACCCACTGAGACAGAATGAAGCATTTATCCATGGTTACTGCGTACCAGTGGCGGCACATTCTTACGGCCTGGAAATCAAAGGCATGCACATTCATATTCTATTACTGACTAACCCACGGTGTTTCTGAGGATACTTTTTGGCACGATTTGCGTTCAATATTTAGTACAAAAGATGAAGTTCACAGACTCAAAAGATAAGCAAGGTGATTTTCACTTGTCTTGCTGCGAAACTCACTTTCAATGTAGTTCATTTTTGAAAATGTTTGTTCGCAGATATAAATAAACTAATGCAAATAAACGTAATCTCGGATATTCACAGCAGGACAGAGACCTAAATAGTTTCTATGCTTTTTCCTCAGAACACTTCACGGTCGTGGAATTCTACAATGCAAGTAGTTTCATATTTTATAGCTCGTGTGAAACCTCACTACATGGAAACTTAGTTGCTTTAAAAGTTCGTTGTATTTTTCCAGGAGAAGAAGATTTATCGTGAACACGAAACATTAGCAAGGGAAATTGTATAAATCTGCTACTACTAGTCTTACAAATCAAGCACTTAATTTATCATCTTCATCTGGAAAACAAAAACATTCGTTCTCTCATTGACTTGTATGTACTACTACTCCGCGCCATCCGCCTCTGTTTAGCAGGTCTGGTTCTGCTCACCTTAGTGGAGTTATTTTTGCACACCACTTCCATACTATAGGACTACAGAAGAACTACCAGGAACAGACTCTGGGATCCCTCGCACAGCAGGCAGCTGCTTTACCGACTATCCTACGAGGTGAGACCTGACTCACTCTGTACCAGCGTCATAAACGAACCTTTGAGTGTCGTTTGTTTTGCCACATACTGTATAACAGTCGCACATGCTACTTTATGCACGATTCTCTCAGCCAAGCCATGCATTAAGTGGATTGCTATTTATAACCAGGAACTGTGAATATCGAGAGCACACAGGCAAAGACATAATGACGATATTTCAGGTACCTTAAACTTCAGACCTATAATTTTAAAAGAGGAAAACTTCCGATTATCTTTTGAAATATCTATGCGTATCTCGTGAGGACCATATGACGTAAACACACCTCCTGTTAGCATTCGGATGACGGCGGCCATATTGACTGCGTGCGGGCAGCCACAAGGAACTACTGAAGCCTGCTTTCTTACATTTCTTACTCATTTAACAGAGCCGATCTATGAAATTCACAAATACACATCTATACTTGATGAATAAGGAATATGAAATATTTGGAATATTGATGATAACTTTTAAATGGATCATTATAGTTAAATTTGACATTTCCATAGATTTCTTCATACACTTCTGATATTTTACTACATATTTATCTGCACTTTCAAGTAAGTATACCAAATATGAGTACTCTATCACAGTTTGTTAAACCTTTAAATATTACTAAGAACATAAGTAATTCTTAAACTGAAAAATTTGATGTGTTGCATTCACGTGACTTTCTCTACTCTTGTACTAACCATTCTTACAAACTCTTATTCCTATATCTTGTTCGTGTCAGTGGACATTAACATTTGCAGAAATTACCTTATTGTTTTTCTCCTTCAGTAGACTTTGAGCGATAGTCAGATCTTTTAAAACTTTAAAATTCCGTTCTCTTTGCACGCTTAAACTGAATAAGGATGTTCCATTTGACAGAAGTATAAATTTTCCAAAACTCACACAAATTACAAGGCAAATCTCCGAAATAGTTCACTCTACAAAAAAATTGTTAATACGTAACACATTAAGATCCACATTTTTTATATAGTAAGATTTGGTCTATCTCTAACGGTTTACCAGTTATACAAAAGTTATACATAATAAATAGGACTGCAGGGGCTATACCAAAGTTGGTATTTAAGTTCGTCTTTCAAGGATACAACACGAAGATTTTCAAGAAAATAGCCCCACCCTAAACTACCATTTACATGGAAAATTTTTCGAAAATTTTGATTTTCTTGAAAATTGCTCTAACGATTTTGATTAAAATATCTTATGTTTAAGATATTTGTATGACAAATGAAGTATATTTTGAATTTTCTGGCTATAGTCTATGTAGTCATGTTTACTCTGGTGACTTTAGAGTAATTCGTAAACTGTAAGAGGTAGACAAAACCTTACTATACAGAAATGTAGATGTCGCCAGAACCACAATTTATATCTAAATAAATGTTTTTGTAAAGTGAAGCATTTCCGAGATATTCCTCGTTATTTGTGTCAGTTTCGGAAAACAAAACGTTCGTGAAATGGAACATTCTTGTTCATTTTTTTTATATGTTAAGCGTGCAAAGAGAACGGATCTCAAAGCTTTAAAAGATTTGACTATCGCTCAAAACCTACTGTATTCCCATATTCCCCTTGCACCTACAATGAAATATGGAATAAGGTAATTTGAACAACTGTCTGTCAACTAACACGAAGAAGATATAAGAATAAAGGTTTGAAAGAATAGTTAATACAAGAGTAGAGAAATCTTGTGACTGCAACACATTGGAGTAAATAGCACTATAATTGGAAAGAAGGAAATATCAACTAAAGCTAAAATGCAAATATACAAAACAGTATAGAAGCCTACACTATTACATGGACAGTTTTGGATACACGTAGACTAACAGCTTTGGAAATGAAGTATTTAAGAAAATTAATGGTAAAGACAATGACAGAATGAGAAATACAGTGATAAGGGAGAATCTAAATATAAGGTCATTAGAAGAAGTAATAGAGAAGAAAAACAAATTGGTATGGACGTTTGGTAAGCATGGACGAGCAGAGGAAGGTAAGAAGATATTTGAAGCAAGAATTGTGGGGAGAAGAAAAAGAGGAGGAGTTGGAATGGGAGAGTTATGTTAGAGATGTGGCAGAAAGGACAGCGAAGGGAACAGTTGAATTAAGGAGAATGACACAAGATCGACAGGACTGTAAGAAATGGATGAGAAAGCCTGACACCGTGACGCAGAAGGAAGAAGGAGAAGGAGTAGGAGAAGGAGAAGGAGAACTTTCAAGGTTGCAACACAAATATTTTCAAGAAAATTCCGCCACTCCAGACTATCCCTTACATGGAAAACTGTACCAAAATATTGATTTCTCCAATGACAGTTGTAACGAATTTGATTAAAATAGCATGTGTTTTATGATATTTTTGTGACAAACTAAATGTATATCCTAAATTTTCTGAAGTCTTCTTCATTCTGATAACCTTTGCAAATCTGTTAAACGTTAGACAACGTTAGACGTACACAAAAAATGTCGTTCGCGTTAAAGCACATGATTCGTGTCAAATATTTCTTTTTCAGATGGTCATTTTTCAGATATTCTATATTATTAATCTGCAATTTCAGATATTTATATTTTTCTTAATTAGAAAGTCACTATTCTTTTATTTTTATGCCTGGCCATTTAAAGGGTATGCAATGTTAAAGCACTCGCATAGCGACCAACTCTTAAAAGATCAGACTTTCGCGTAAGTCTACTGTATTTCCATTGTACCTTTAAGAAAATATGTAATACAATCCTTTTCACAAACTTTTATGCCGATTAGTATGAAGTACTTAACAAAGTTTTAAGAATATTTTGTACAAAAGGGAGTAAGGAAAGTCACGTGACTGCACAAAATTTTTTTACTTTCTCTACTACGTATAACAGAGGTAGTATTGTATTCTACTCAAAAATTCGATGTCGAGATTTCACCGCAAATATATATTTTGAGGCCCCCTGAATCTAACAAAAGCATTTTTAGAAAAAGGTCCGTTTATATGTGTGTCTGTCAGTCTGTGGGCAGCATAACTCAAAAACAAAAACGTTGGTAAAAAAAAAAAAAAAAAAGGTTGGTATTTAAGTTTAATGTCTGTCAAGGATGTGACACGAATATTCTGAAGAAAATTGCTCCACCCTAAACTACCCTTTACATGGAAACTTTTTCAAACATTTCGATTTTCCTGAAAATAGTCAACAATTTTGCTTAAAATGACATATGTTTAAGATATTTTTTATGGCAAATGAAATCTATATTTTGAGTTTTCTGGCTATAGCCTATGTAGTCCTGTTTACTCTCGGGGACTTCTGAATAACTCATAAACCTTAAGAGATAGACAAAATCGTACTATAAAAATGTAGGTCTCGTTAAAACACACAATTTATGTTCATATAAAATTTTTGTAGAGTGTTATTTGTTTGAGTTTTGTCAAATGGAACATCGCTATTCATTATTTATATGTTTACCGTGCAAAGAGAACGGAATTTCAAAGCTTTAAAAGATTTGACTATCGATCAAAGTCCCCTGTGTTCCCATATTCCCCTTGTACCTACAAGAAAATAAGCAATAACATAATTTCTGCAAATTTTTATCTCAACTAACTCGAAGAAGATATAGGAATAAGAGTTTGTAAGAATAGTTAGTACAAGAGTAGAGAAAGTCACGTGAGTGGAACACATCTGAATTTTTGGATCTGCACTGATTGGAAATGCTACACAATTTCCCCACCTGTACCACGAATTATTAACCACGTGTCGCCTATGCATTGCTGATAATAAGCAGTAAATTAAGCATGAAACTGGAAAGTGGCTGCAGTTGACTTTGAAGATAAGTACATGTAGATATTTCAGAATATGAAGCCCCAGGAACATCTTCTCTCTGCGGCGTCTAGAGAGATAAATCTGTCACTCCTGCGAACTGCCTTGTAAAGTTTGATTAAACAAGCACATTGTAACGTCGCCGCATGGCTGCACGTACAGAAAAGTGATAGCACAACTATATCGCAAGCAGAAACGTGTCTACCGTATGTAAAATACACAGTTCGCTGCACGCGAAATAACTCGAATTGACTTTATAATTAACAGCATGGCAAATTATTTTCCCTTACCTTCTAGCAGAAACACCTCAGGTGCTTGAAGCAAAACAGACAGGGATTTAAGCTGATTTCCCCTGAGGGGTATATAGGAAAGCACAAGGTTTCTAAGCCCCAGGTCATGTTGCAGCGCGGTTTACACAAGTCGATATTTCTAACATACAGCCCGAGATTATTATTTTCTTTACTACGTTTAGTAGAGGAAGTATTGTATTCCCCCAAAAATTCGATGTCGAGATTTTACCGGAGATACCTGTTTTGAGACCCTGAATAAAAAGAAAGGATTTTTAGAAAAAGGTCCGTGTATGTGCACGTGTATATGTCTGTGTGTCAGTCTGTGGACAGCATAACTCAAAAACGATAAGTAGGTTAAAAACCAAAGTTGGTATTTAAGTCTAATGCCTTTCAACGATACAACACGAAGATTTTGAAGAAAATAGCTCCATCCTAAACTACTCTTTACATTGGAAATGTTACGAAAATTTTGATTTTCTTGAAAATGGCTCAAACAAATTTGATTAAACTGCCATATGCTTGAGATATTTTTATGAATCTTCAATGATGACTTTTACATAACTGGTAAATCGTAAGTGTACACAAATAATACTATACAAAGATGCAGATGTTGCTAAAACACACAATTTTTGACTAAATATTTTTTTTCTGTAGAGTGAACCATTTCAGAGATATTCCTTGTTATTTGTGTGAGTTTTGGACAACTTATACTTCTGTGAAATGGAGCATTGCTATTCATTTTTGTATACGTTAGCCGTGCAAAGAAAACGGAATTTGAAAGCTTTAAAAGATTTGACTATCGCTCAAAGCATACTGTGTTCTAATATTCCCCTTGTACCTACAAGGAAATAAGCAATAAGATAATTTGTACAAATGTTTATTTTAACTGACACAAAGAAGAGAGGAGTAAGAGTTTGTAAGAATGGCTAGTATATGAGTAGAGAAAGTCATGTGAGAGCAACACATGAGATTTTTTGTAATCTGTTCCTTTATTATTTCTTTAGTAGGAGCAAATATAAATGCGGGTGTGATTCAAGACACAGACTATTTCTGTCAGATATATGGAACAGACTATCAATAAATTCAGGCTGAATGTTGGAAACATCGACTTGTGTAAACCATGCTGTCACACTATGTGGGACTTCGAAATATTCTGCTCTCCTAATGCGCTCATTAATTCAATAATTTATTTCTTTTATATCTTAACCGTGCAAAGAGAACGGGATCTCAAAGCTTTAAAAGATTTGACTATCGCTCAAAGTCTACTGTATTCTAATAATCCCTTGTATCTTCAAGAAAATAAATAGTAAGATGATTTCTGCAAATGCTTGTCCGAACTAAAACGAAGAGGATAGAGGATTAACTGTTAGTAAGAATGGTTAGTACAAGAGTAGGGAAAGTCATGTGAGTGCAACGCATAACAGGGGGAAGGGCGTGGTCTGATAGCTAACCTGTTGTAGAAGAGTGGACGGGGTTAAAGCTCCGAGGCAGGGGAACTGACACAATGTGTCACATCTCCCCATCTATGGCGTACTGTATTACCTTGCACTTCTAAGAAAATTAGCAATAATTTCTGTAAATAATTTCCTGATTAACATGTAGTAGATAGAGAAGTAAGAATAGTTTGTGCAAGAGTAGAGAAAGTCATGTGATTGCAAGGTTTCCCAAATGTATTTCATGACAGAGAACGAACGATACGTGAAGTCACATAATGCGTAACACGTGAGCCATGAACTGACTGGGAGCTTGAGGTCATCTGATGCCACAGCAAGACCCAGGTTCTGAGTGGCGTCGAAAGAGGCTTGGAAGAGGCTATGCACAGAAAATGTGACGTCTCATCCCAGGGGAAGCACTTCCATTCCCCCTCCTCTTCACAGAAAAGAAGATTCTGGCAGACATGTTTAATATTTTAAAAGATCCTTAGGCAAGGATTTGCTCCGCTTCTACTAAGCACTTCTTTTTCCCTCTCTTATTAAATATAATACATGTGCGGGCTTATTTCAGGAAATAAAATATTTATTAATCTCTTACATGCTTAGTTGAAGTACTACATGCACAAAAATCTCTCATTACTTTCTCTACTCTTGTATTATTCTTACAAACTCTTATTCCTATATCTTCTTCGTGTTAGTTGAGATAAACATTTATACAAATTATCTTATTGCTTATTTCCTTGTAGGTGCAAGGGGAATATTAGAATACAGTAGGCTTTGTATGATAGTCAAAAATTTTAAAGCTTTGAGATCTCTTTGCACACGTAACATGTAAAAAAATGAACAACGATATTCCATTTCACGAAAGTTTTAAATTTTCCGAAACTCACACACATAACAAGGAATATCTCCAAAATGTTTCACCCTACAAGAAAATTTATTGAGACAGATCGTGCATTTTAGGAAGATCTACATTTTTTGTATAGTATGATTTGGTCTATCTCTAACGGTTTACCAGTTATGCAAAGGTCCAACAGAGTAAATACGACTACAGGGGCTATAGCCAGAAAATTCAAGATATACATTTCATTTGTCATAACAATTTCTCAAACATATGACATTTTAATCAAAATCGTTAAAGAGCCTTTTTCAAGAAAATCAAAATTTTCGAAAAATCTTCCATGTAAAGGGTAGTTTAGGGTGGGGCTATTTTCTTCAAAATCTTCGTGCCGCATCCTTGAGAGACATAAAGCTTAAATACCAACTTTGGTTTTTAACGGAGTGACACACACACACACACACACACACACACACACACACACACACACACACACACACACACACACACACACACATCCTTTTGGATTCATGGGGCCTCAAAACATATTTTCGGTGAAACCTCGACATCGTATTTTTGGGTGGAATACAATACTTTCTCTACTATACATAGCAGAGAAAGTAATAAAGTGAAAGAAAATGAGTTTTCGTGTCCGAGATGCAACTGAGGAAAGTGATTCAACATTTCCAGAGTGGAATATTTGTGAATCTAATCGCGATGTATATTTCCTTTTTATGAATGAATGATTTTACTTGGGGCTACAGAAGGTCTGGAACTCTCGACAGCAAACAGCAGTGTTCAACTCGCTTATCTTTCAACTAACTCGAAGCATCTGAGGTAGTTGCATGCATTCATAAAATCTAATTTCAACCCATAATGGAACAGTGCTGAATAGATTCTGTTGCTGCAGAAAACATCCAGTGCTGCAATTAGAAGAGAATGGCTCTTAAGGGACTGGGCCAAACCTCAGGTCGTGAACCGGCGTTCTCAGAAAGATGTCATAATTATATTATCCCCCATATAAGGCCATAAGGAGAATTCTGCTAATCGTAACTTAATGCTCCATTTTATTTCTCTGAATATCCTCATTTCGTTTTTACTTTCCCTATCGCGTACATACCAGATGGAGAAGCATTTTACTCCAGCCAAAAATTCGATATCAATATTGCACCGGAAATACACGTGTATCTGTGTACGTGTGTGCGCGTGTGCGTGCGCTAAAAGACCCTGACACTGCTTTTTGTTTTTTATCTCGCATGAATACTCAAGTACCTAGGTAACTGAGCTTCGCTCGGCATTTTTTTTTCCCTTTCCTTTTTTTATCATGCATTTTTTTTTTGGGGGGGGGGGAGGAGATACTTATTTAGATAAACTTGAAAAGCAAAATGTTAACTAAATATACATTTGCATCCTAATTGTTGGAGCCGTTTCCGTGACGAAACCTTTAATATCCTGGCTTATTTGTTGAAATTGGCACATTAGCAGAGAAATTATGGCCAAAGTAAGGTTTCGACTAATTGTGACTGTTACGCGTAGACTAAAATAGTCAACTATCTTTAGTTCTCTGAAAGCTCTTGATGAGACCTTTAATATCCTGGCTTATTTGTTGAAATTGGCCCATTAACAGAGAAATTATGGCCAAAGTAAGGTTTCGACTAATTGAGACTGTTACGCGTAGACTTAAATAGTCAACTTTCTTTAGGTTTTCTGAAAGCCCTTGACCAGACGTTTAATATCCTGGCTTGTTTGTTGAAATTGACTCATTAACAGAGAAATTATGGCCAAAGTAAGGTTTCGACTAATTGTGACTTACGCGTAGACTAAAATAGTCAACTTTATTTAGGTTTTCTGAAAGCTCTTGACGAAACGTTTAATATCCTGGCTTTTTTGTTAAATTGGCCGATTAACAGAGAATGCATGGCCAAAATAAGGTTTAGGGTAATTGTGATTGTTACACGTAAAATCGCTGTTTTTTTTCCCCCAAGAATGAGGCCTGTATAAATAAACTTAATGTGCAAAATCCTGTCTGAATACAAAATTTGATCGAAATCGTTAGAGTCGTCTCCAAGTTGTGCGGAATATATTTATATACAAGAACTGCTCGTTTAAAAAAATAAGATACGCACCTGAGAAACATTTGACTAAGTTTCCTCGATGCAACATTTTTAAGCCACCATTTTGGAACCTACTGGACCCGCGCACTTCCCTTTTCTGTATGTGTTTCTTCTGTTTTGCTTTTCTACGTATGAAATTTATTCCTTACATTTCAGTTTTGCTCTGATGTATGTGTGAATTTGCATATTTACACAAAAAAGTGAAAACATTATTATATTTAAGTGCCAATTTTGAAGCAAACAGCTTTAAAATTAAAATGGAAAATCCAGTTCCATCCTTTAATTGTAACTGAAGTGATGTTTGGAAATGTGGAGGTGCAATTTTGGGAATCTAGGAAGCTAACTTATCATTTGAAGGCATTACAAAGCGTTATATACTCATTTATGAATAATCTTTAATTGTTCATGCAAAACACGATGTCACTGCAAGCGGGTATTTGCTATTTCTGTGACGGCCAGCAGAGTGACTCTCGAAACTATGGTGACTCCATAAATGGAAGCGACTGTACAAATGAAATGTGCAATCGTTCATCTCAACAATATGAAGAAATGAATGCAACAGATTTAATTTTATCTGTGCCAGATTATCCAGAGAATCAATACGCTTCCATCTTCAGAATCTCCTTTCTTGCCATTCCCCTTCGAAGTATTAACCCCTTTCTTTCCAGCCAGTTACACATTTGGGTAGCATTTCCCCCTCTAAGCGCTGCAAATGTTCATACCATCCCTTTGCTCTATTCTAATGTAATCCACGACCTTTCCTTTTTCAATCTCTCTTTCTCTCCCTCTTGGACCACTTTTCTGTTCTCTTCCTCTGCTTTGAACACGTTTACTTAGTTTGTTAATTCTGAATAGTCATTTCACAAATATCCCAAACAGGCCTTCTGTAAGAACTGCTCGTTTTTCATTTTGTTGGAAACCTGTCGATCTATTAACTGCTAGTTTGACATTAGTAGTTTCGTTACAAACTTATTTTAGAAGTATTTCAGCTTCCCCAGCTTTAATAAACTACTTGCCCACACCTAGTGGCAAGTGTAGGAACCCCACCTGCGCATTCATAGGGGATTTGCAGGTTATACTTTTAAATTAAATATTGTCGCCCATCGCATTATTGTCGGCACTACCACAAAGGGAAGAGACAGAGAATGGCCACATTGTTGGGGCGCTTGCCGAAAGAGAGAAAGGGATAGACTTCTGGAATTGTCTGCTTTGTATTTCACCGCAATAATAACTGAACTTTCCTGAAGTTTTCAGAATAGTGCCTGGGAGATATAAATAGCGGTAAAGTGTGAGAAGGGACAGTTTTGTGTGTTACTAATTCGGAGCCGTGCTGTTGGTGAATCGGAAAAGACTTTCTTGCTGTTGCAACGAATGTAAAAAGTTACTGTTTACAGAAATAAAAGTGTTTCTTTATCTCGACTACATCTATCTTCTTTACTTTACACCCACTAAAGTCACAATATTATTTTCTCTTCTATGTAAATAGAGGAATTATTGTACTACATACAAAAGTTCATTAACGAAATGTCACCAGATGTACGTATTTTCAGATTCCCTGATTCCAAGAAAAGTATTTTCAGAGAAAGGTCCGTGGTGTATCTGTGTGTCTCTCTGTAAATACCATAATTAAAAATCTGATGTGTTGCACTCACATGACTTTCTCTACTCTTGTATTAACCATTCTTACAAACTCCTATTCCTCTATGTTCTTCGTGTTAGTTGAGATAATCATTTACAGAAATTATCTTATTGTTTATTTTCTTATAGGTACAATACAAATATGGGAATGCTTAGAGTGACAGTGCAATCTTTTAAAGCTTGGAGATTCCGTTCTCTTTGCACGGCTAGGATATAAAAAATAAATCACGATCATCCATTTGACGAACGTTTTACAAAATTCACACAAATAACAAGGAATATCTCTGAAATGGTTCACTCTACAAAAAAGGATATTATTCCAAAATAAACTGTTTCTGCAAGATCTATACTTTTGTATAGTAAGCTTTGGCCCATCTCTTACAGTTTATCTGTTATGCAAAAGTCATCCAGGACTGCATGAGGAATAGCCAGAAAAGGCAGCATATGCGTTCCATTTGTCATAAAAATATATTAAACATATTGTATTTAATCAAAATCCTTTTCGAAAAATGTTTCACCTAAAGGTATTGACTTCTCTTCCACCCTGCACAGTGATACCAACATCGGTAAGAAAATTATGGCCACGCCGTAGCCGAGTGGTTAAACCATTCGCTTCTCACCAAAGAGGGCTGCTTTGGGTTCGATCCCAGGCAACCACATGTGGGGTTTGTGGTGGACGAAGTGGCGCTGGGGTGGGTTTGCTCCGGGTTCTCCGGTTTCCCCCGCCATCTCATTCCATGTATTATCAGTGTCACCGCCTGCGGTGCCGTATGTAGTAAAAGCGGACGTTAAACACTACCAAAAAAGAATACACTAATTCTTTTAGCAAGTGTCCATCTGCCGTTATGTCCGTTTGCCCCATCCTTACTCTAAACTGGCACATTGTGTGGTATACGCAATAAAGGCATTCCTTCCGTGGTTCTGCTACGAAATATTTTCTCCCATTTGCTTGCTGCTTATATTCAGAGTACGTCCTATAAATTGCTGCACTTGAGAGTCGAATTTATTCTAATGGGAGCTGTACACGACCATTTTACCGATACAGGGGCGTTGAATGCACTCATTTTGCGCTTTATTTACAGCACAATCTGTCACTATAAAATGATAGCTGGTTCGTTAAATCGGAGAAAGAAATAATTTATGAGTGGCTAACACGTAACAGTCCTGCCGGCGATAAGGTAGGTATAAGGAGGCTATAAAAGCAAGAGGATGTTGTGCTCTTAAGTGTGTTCATGTGTAGGCCGCTCTAGAAGTGCAATCACTGCACCAATCTTTACGACAGAGTTCTATTCCCCAACATGGGAACTGTTTTGGTTCTAACAGTGCCCTAGGCAGTGCAAGAGACAATAGAAAACATGCAATGTGTTGTACATCCCAACCCGTTAGTATGTTCCATCCACGCAACAATGCACTACTGCGAGGTATGGTCAGTTAATACAGGAGGACAGTCAATTGAAAATTCAAAATACATTTTTACTTTCTCTACTACGTATATTAAGGAGATGAAGTATTGTACTCCACCCAAAAAATTGAGGTCGTGATTTCACCAGAAATATATTTTGAGTCCCCTGAACACACACACACACACACACACACACACACACACACACACACACACACACACACACACACACACACACACACACACACACACACACACACACAAAATCTGATGTGTTGCACTCACATGACTTTCTCTACTCTTGTACTAACCATTCTTACAAACTCTTATTGCTATATCTTCTTCGTGTTAGTCAGAAAAACATGCAGAAATTATTTTATTGCTTATTTCGTTGTAGGTGAAGGAAGAATATGAGAATGCAGTAGGCTTTGAGGGATAGTCAAATATTTTAAAGCTTTGAGATTCTGTTCTCTTCACACGCTTAACCTATGTTGCATTTACGAAAGTTTAAGTTCTCCAAAATTCATAAAATAACAAGGAATATCTCGAAATGGTTCACTCTACAAAAAATTTATTCAGACATAAATTGTGTATCTTAGCAAGGCCTACATTTTTGTATAGTGTGATTTGGTCTATCTCTAACGGTTTACTAGTTATGCAAAAGTCGTCCAGAGTAAATACGACTGCAGGGCCTATAGCCATAAAATTCAAAATATACATTTCATTTGCCATAAAAATATCTCAATCATATGACATTTTAATCAAAATCGTTAGAGCCATTTTCAAGAAAATAATTTTCGAAAAATGTTCCATGTAAAGGGTACTTTAAGGTGGGGCTATTTTCTTCAAAATCTTCGTGTTGCATCCTTAAAAGATATTAAACTTAAATACCAACTTTGCTTTTTAACCGACTTTTCGTTTTTGAGTTATGCTGTCCACAGACAAACACACAGACACACACATACATGGACCTTCTTCTAAAATTTTTTTTTTTTTTTTTTTTTTTTTTTTTTTTTTTTTTTTTTTTTTTTTTTTATTCAGGTGGTCTCAATCAAAACATATATTTCCGGCGAATTCTCAACATCAAATTTTTGGTTGGAATACAATACTTCCCTAGAGAAAGTAAAAACTAAAAGTCAATTAAAAACCAAAGTCGGTGTTTAAATTTAGTGTCTTTTAAAGATGTAACATGAAAATTTTGAAGAAAATTCTTCCACCCTAAACTACCCATTACACGGAAATTATTTCGAAAATTTTTATCTTCTCCAAAATGGCTCTTACGGTTTTGATTAAAATGCCCCATGTTTAAGATATTTTTATAAGTGATACGTATATTTTTAATTTTCTGGCTATAGCGCATATAGTCCTGTTCACTCTGATAACTTTTGCATAACTGATAAACCGTAAGAGATAGACCAAATGGTCTTGTTCTTCTTTGTGTGATTAGCCTCCCCTTATGTAGAACTTACACCCCCTAGGACTTACAAGCCAGTGCCTAGGGTCAGACGCCTGTCGGGGAGCAGAGTGAAGACCTGGAAGCGAGTGGTCAGCCAAGCACCAGGTATGCTAGTGAGGAAGAGGATGATTGAAATGCAGGTGAAATTGATGAATGGGAAGGTGATAATGGAGCAGCTGGTGGAATGAGTGGCGGGGAAACCCGGAGAAAACCCGCTCAGACACAGCTTCGTCCACCATGAATACCACAAGCAGGTCCCTGGGATCGAACCTGTACCACCTAGGTAGGCGAACGATCTTACTGCTCGCCCACACCGCCGCCGTTAGACCAAACCTTACTATACAAATGTATATCTTTCTAAAACACACAATTTATGTCCAAATAAATTGCTTTGTAGAGTGAACTATTTCGGAGATATTCCTTATCATTTTGTGTGAGTTTTGGAAAACTTTCAACTTTCGTGAAATGGTACATCGTTATGTTTTCATATGTTAACCGTGCAAAGAGGACGGAATTTGAAAACTTTAAAATATTTGACTATCGCACAAAACCTGCTGTATTCCCATATTCCCCTTGTACCTACAAGGAAATAAGCAATAAGATAATTTCTATACATGTTTGTTTCAATTAACACGAAGAAGATACAGGAATAAGAGTTTGTAAGAATGGTTAGTACAAGAGTAGAGAAAGTCATGTGAGTGCAACACATCAGATTTTTAAAGTTAGGGCTTTCAAAATGTTGGGTGTTAATGTCTCAAATTAATAGCAGTCCCTCTACAAAGTTTGAGGCTTCTTCTCCAATTAGTTTCGGCTTTTTCTTTTTCTTCCCTGATTCATTAGCCATTTCTGTGTGTAGCAGTCTACATAATATCTTACCAAAAATATTTTCGCATCTTTTGAAGATGCTGAGCTTAGATGCTAACTTTGTTAGCCCAATTTGAATTTTTGTATTGCTGCTTATAGAATCACACGCATGGACCAAAGGTGTGCCAAAATTAGACTGAGGAACTTTGGAAGCTGATGTATAACATTATTTTAAATACACAATTCACCACTGTTTGTTATGATTACGATCGCATTCAGGCAAGTGAAGGGGTGTGTCGGTAGGTAGAAGGTCCACGTGACACACAAGAAGGCTGAACCAAGTACAGTTCATGAGCTGCGTTTGGACAAGGCTGGTATAGAGAGTAAAACATATTTAAAATATACGTGTTTGCCTACAATGCTATAGTATATTAGAGGTATTAATTAAGATGTGAGTATGCTTATGAAAGGAGCGGAGCGACCTTAGTTGGAATTATAGTCAAGTTTTATAGAAGTATTTATGCTCGAGCATGTGTCTAACTTTAAAGTATTTATAAGTTATTTGCAGTATTCTACGCTTACCTGAGTCAATATATACATTAACTTTAGTTTCACACTGAAACAGCTGGCAGTATTGCGAAGTGTGCGCAGACGCCAAACTATTGATTTGAGCTCGAGCTTGAACATTTGATTTCAAAATAGAGTAGTGACTTCGCAAGGTTAAATGAGGTTATGTAATTTGATTTTTTCAATCCGCTATTTGTGCATAGACATTTTCGTCCATGTTTCTGTATTTTTTGGCACTTCGTGTAGCTTTAGCGGACATTTCCGGCAATGTATGTTGCACCTCCCTGTCACTCATGTCCGACATTTTTACTTTCTCTAAACTCGCGCTAGTTGTCCATCGATTGAACAATAATCGATGGCTGCTCTTTTCTACCTGTGTTTTAATGGATAGTTGCACTTTAATGGGTCAATTAAAGTGCAGCTGCCAGACGTAGTATGACTTGGTGGAGTGGACTTTAAGGGCCCGTCGACAGCTAGATCATTTGGGCCCAGAAGTTGAAGTTTAGAATCCAAAGTCCAACCCTGACACACTTATGTAGTTAAAAACTGAAAGCTAACCAGTTATACAAAAGTCGTCACGAGTAAATACGACTACAGGGGCTATAGCCAGAAAATTCAAGATATACATTTCATTTGTCATCAAAATATCTCAAACATATGACATTTTAATCAAAATCGTTAGCCATTTTCAAGAAATCAAAATTTTCGAAAAATGCTCGATGTAAAGGGTAGTTTAGGGTGGGGCTATTTTCTTCAAAATCCTCGTGTCGCTTCCTTGAAAGACATTAGACTTAAATACCAACTTGGGTTTTTAAACGAGTTTTCGTTTTTGAGTTATGCTGTTCACAGACACACCGACCTTTTTCTAAAAATGCTTTATTTGGATTCAGGGGGTCTCAAAACATATATTTGCGGTGATATCTCGAAATCGAATTTTTGGGTGGAATACAATACTTCCCCTACTTACCAGTAGAGAAAGTAAAAAAGGTAAATTTGCATCGCAAACCCAATTTTGGAGACAAACCGCAGCACCTTATATACAGGTACGGGGCCATCGCCAAGAATTGAGCGCAGTGTAAGACCTAGGCCAAGTGACCGGCACTTACGATGAATAAGACTCCACTAGAAATGCCATTTTAGGTAAACTTTTAGCGTCAGGTTTGCCCTTAACCAGATAATCACAAAAAGCAGTCATGGATCATGTGACCTGTGGAACTTACTAAATTGCCTTGAACGTCCAATACACTCATTATAAGATTATCATTTTTAGAACTTGTGTTACGCGCTAATGCCAATTTACATGGTGTTTTAAATGTCCTTGGTTTTATGGCGACAGATGTTAACCTTTCTTGTTTTTTTTTTCCCCCTAATCGCATTAAAGTCTGCGAAATGCAGTCTTTACAACCATATACCTTGAGTATTTTATGATCCTGCAACTTTGTAACGCCCGTGCTCTTCGCAATTAAAACGCCCGATTTTTCTGTTCCCAAAGCAGCCGAGATAATTTATGTCGCGGGCATTCCATATTCTAAATTCAGCATGGTTACCAACCAGACGCGTCTGCTGAACTCATTCCCTAGTTTATTCCTATCACCTTTTAAACCAAGCGTATGCGATTTTACAGCCAAGAACTGCTTCCACAACGTTGTAAATATCTGAACATTCACACCACTTCCTCTACCCGCTATCGTTTATCAGTAGCTATACTAATTATTCTCAGAAAAACATCTCTGTATGCATATGTGTGTTTGTACATGAACAATATAACTTAACTACACTGAAATTTAGGGCAAATCTTGCAATAATTGACATTAAAAATCTGATGTGTTGCACTCACATGGCTTTCTCTTATTCCTATATCTTCTTAGTGTTAGTTGAGATAAGCATTTGTACAAATTATCTTATTGCTTATATCCTTGTAGGTGCAAGGGGAATATTAGAATACAGTAGGCTTTGAGAGATAATCAAATATTTTAAAGCTTTGAGATCCCGTTCTCTTTGCACACATAACATATAAAAAAATGAACAACGATGATCCATTTTACGAAAGTTTTAACTTTTCCGAAATTGACACAAATAACAAGGAATATCTCCAAAATGGTTCAACCTACAAGAAAATTTATTTGGACATAAATTGTGTATTTTAGCAAGATCTACATTTTTGGTGTAGTATGATTTGGTCTATTTGGTCTATCTACCGGTTTACCAGTTACGCAAAAGTCGTTCAGAGTAAAGAGGACTACATGGGCTATAGCCAGAAAATTCAAAATTTACATTTCATTTGTCATAAAAATTTCTCAAACGTATATTTTAATCAAAATCGTTAGAGCCATTTTCAAACAAATGAAAATTTTCGAACAATTTTCCGTGTAAAGGGTAGTTTAGGGTGAGGCTATTTTCTTCAAAATCTTCGTGTCGCATACTTGAAAGACATTAAACTTAAATACGAACTTTGGTTTTTAACCTACTTTTCGTTTTTGAGTTATGCTGTCCACAGACTACACACACACACACACACACACACACACACACACACACACACACACACACACACACACACACGGACCTTTTTCTAAAAATACTTTTTTTTGGAGAAAGTAAAAATGTTTAAGGGCCAAAACTTAAAAATGTGTTTGAACTTTTTACTTTCTCTACTACATATAGTAAGTAGGGGTAAAGTGCAGTAATGCACCCAAAAATTCGATGTCGAGATTTCACAGGAAATATGTTTTGAGATCCCCTGTGAGTCAAATCTTTTAAAGCCTTGAGATCCTGTTCTCTTTGCACGCTTAACATACAAAAAAATGAATAACAATGACCCATTTTACGAAAGTTTTTAACTTTTCCGAAACTGACACAAATAACAAGGAATATCTCCGAAATGGTTCACTCTACCAAAAAATATATTGTGTGTTTTAATGAGATCTACATTTTTTGTATGCTAAGAATTTATCAATCTCTTACGGTTTACGAGTTATTCAAAATTCATCAAGAGTAAACTGGACTACATGGACTATAGCCAGAAAACCCAAAATATGCATTTCATTTGTCATAGAAGTATCTTAAACATATGACATTTTAATCAAATTCGTTAGAGTCATTTTCAAGAAAATCAAAATTTTGCATGTAAAGGATAATTTAGGGTGGGACTATTTTCTTCGAAATTTTCGTGTCGTATCCTTGTAAGACATTGAACTTAAATACCAACTTTGGTTTTTAACCGACTTTCCTTTTTTGAGTTATGCTGTCCACAGACTGACAGACTGACACTCAGACACGCACGGACCTTTTTCTAAAAATGCCTTTTTTGGATCCAGGAGGTCTCAAAACATATTTCCTGTGAAATCTCGACATCGAGGTTTTGGATGGAATACCAGACTTCCTTGTACTTACCAGTAGAGAAAGTAAAAAATTCTTTTTCTTTCAATTTTGGATTAATGGGCTCTCAAAACATGTAATTCCGGTGAAATCTCTACATTGAATTTTTGGGTAGAATGCCTACAATACTTCCTTTACTTGCTATACGTGGTAGATAAAGTAAGGAGTACGAATCTATCGATATTTTTGTTCCTTGTTTCTCGATATTCGCTCCTTTCAGGTTGGCAGCACTGAGAGGCACGCTGCACTCTCCCAACTGTCATTTCCCGTATAGCTTTACGTCAGACAAGAACAGTAATCAAGTGACAGTTTTAAGTGGAGGTGCTGGTTATAGAGTGCAATTCCTTGCCAATGTGTGAAAGTAGCCGCATATTTATTTTGAAACGGAAGTTGTCCGTTACGTTACTAGGGATGGATGACAAGGGCACGCCTTGTTGTGTATGCAGCGGGCACGAGAGTTCGTCATCATGTCCTTCTGGCAGACGTAAGGCGGTCGTGCCCATGATCACTATCTCCTCGCGTATGTGGTACAGACAAGATGAAGGATCAACCACACCACCGTGGGAAGTTAGGCTATTTTTGTACAAGATAATATATCAGATTGGAGGAAACCTGGCATACATCAGAACGGCAACTGGGAAATGGGGACAAGAATGCCAGAATACTTCCTTTCCCTACCATAAAATGCATACAGAACTTAAACATCAATTAATTGGTCCGAAAATATGCCGCCCTAAGCCCTGAAATTCAAGAAGGAGAGAGAGAGTGAAAAAAATCAGATGTTTTTTACTCATATAATTTTTTCCACTCTTGCATACAATATTATTATTATTATTATTATTATTATTATTATTATTATTATTATTATTATTATTATTATTATTATTATTATTATTATTATTATTATTATTATTATTATTATTATTATTATTATTATTATTATTGTTGTTGTTATTGTTATTGTTATTGTTATTGTTATTATTGTTATTGTTATTATTGTTGTTAGTGTTATTGTTAGTGTTATTGTTAGTGTTATTATTGCTATTGCTAATATTATTATTTATTTTTATTATTTATTATTATTTATTTATTATTATTTATTTATTATTATTTATTATTTATCATTATCATTATTATCATTATTACTATTATTATTATTACTATTATTATTATTATTATTATTATTATTATTATTATTATTATTATTATTATTATTATTATTATTATTATTATTATTATTATTATTATTATTATTATTATTATTATTATTATTATTATTATTATTATTATTATTATTTTTAACAAGAATAATAAGAATAGTATCACAGTTTTACTATTCAAAGTAAATGTTGGAACGCACGCCCATTGCGATTAACACAGAGTGCATCGGCGTGTCCTATTCTGCCGTACTCTCGCAAAGACACCAGCCATTTCTCTGGTTTAAAAATTTGTCGGTCTAATTTTAAATAATAAAGCTGTGATTAACTGTAAACAATGAGATGTTTGTGTTTTGTTTTTTGGATTAACATTGTGGGCCTTACTAAGATAAATGCAATGCTAATTTGTATTAATGATTTTGTCGTAAATACTTAAACTGGGTGGGAGGCTGTAATTTATGACCTTAGCTCGTCTAGCGGTTTAAGCAAGCAAGCAAGCAAAAAAAAAAAAAAAAATAAAAAAATTAAAAAAAAAAAAAATAAATAAAAAAAAATAAAAAATAAAAAAAAAATCCTTAATAAAAATGTTGTTTATTAACTCCCAGAGTTTGTTGGTCTAATTTTAGGACACCCTATATGCTCCTTGAGTACGCTTGTATGTGTGTGTGTGTGTGTGTGTGTGTGTGTGTGTGTGTGTGTGTGCGTGTGCGTGTGCATGTGTACGTTCCTTATAAAGTTCTTCACCATTGCACTGATTTCGATCAAACTTCCCTCAGATAATCTTTGAAACCAGGCAAACATTTACTGTCAAACTTACCATTCGATATTCCACTCCATTTCACACAGTTAATGATTTAATTTTATATGATCATCAATATCTTTGTCAACGATAATGATAATAGCTCGAACATTGCCAATATATGAATTACTTACGCATTCAGTGTCTCATAGAGTAACAAAATAGCAGCGAAATCATATTGTGACAAAACAGCAAAATCAATATTACCTTTCGATCATTTTATTGTCTTAAAATTTTACCACATTAGACAGTTTGGTGCTCGTCGTTAACATAGTCTACACATTTTTGGGCTATTACAACTAACAACTTTCTTCCCATGACCTTACTCAGTACTTTCGGTATCTCTTTTGTCTCTCATACCCTAATTACGGCGTTACAATCTCTTGCGACTCTCGTTGAATCTTCTTACAACGTACCAACACGACACACTCACACAGCTGTCTCACTCTCATTGACGTAGTTGATCAACTCATATCCGTAACTCAACTCTGAAACTCACTACTCTTCTCTGGCCTCCTAATATACTGGGGATGACGTCACAGGACCTTTCTCGAGTTCCACACACACACACACACACACACACACACACACACACACACACACACACACACACACACACACACACACACCGGAAATGATGTTGCTAAAAGTTCCACGAATGTTCTCGAAACCCGCTTTTGTTTCTACCACTTCAATTGTTGAGTCTCATACACACAGGCATCGCACGAGTCAGCCTGACTTCAAATATGTTTGCCCGCTTGTGGTGTGAAGTAGCTTGGCCCCGTCCGTCCTTCGTTGTGCGCCGAGCCCAATGTCGCATTTATATTCGTTGATCTCCTCTCTGATACCGATTAGGCAATAATTTTGATATTTCTTCTTTTTATTCTTCTTCTTCTTCACTTCATGGCACAGCCGATCAAGTACCTGTTCCGCCTTCAAAGTCCTGCAGTCATAGTTTCCTGGGTCTGCCCACCGATCTCCTACCTTTAAAATGATATTACATTATTTGTTTAGCAAGTCTGATCTCTGGCATTCTTTCAACATGTTCCTCACATTTTTGTTTGAAATCATTTACATTAAAAACTCCTAACTCTTCTCTTGTACTTTCATTTGTTATTAGATCTCTCTTCGTACATCCCTTAACACTTCTTAAAAATTTCATTTCTGAACTCTGTTGTTTCTTAGTTAATGTGCAAGAGTCGGTCTGGGTGGCTCAGTTGGTTAGACGCTGGCCTACTAATCCCAAGGTCGCGGGTTCAAACCCGGCCCAGGCCGATGGTTTTTAAGTGTGCTTAAAAACGACAGCTCCATGTCAGTAGATTTACTGGCATGTAAAAGAACTCCTGCGGGACGAAATTCCGGCACACCGGCGACGCTGATGTGATCCTGGCAATTAACAACGTCGTTAAATAATAAAATAATTTTTTTTTTAAATGTGCAAGTCTCACTTTCGTAGCCTAGTATAACTGTATGCATAACTTTGTAAAACTTTAATTTTGTTTATTCTTTTGTTTCTTATTGTCATATTACGCAACGGTTATTTATGGCTATCTTTGTTCTAATGTGTTCCTTTCCAATGAATGCCATTGCCTTTGTTTTTATAAAATAAATTGTAATATTATATTGTTTACAAAGTTTATCAAGTTTAAAAATATATTTTTGCAGGACAGACTCGCTATTTTGTATAATAACCAAATCGTCTGCATACAATAAACTATTTTAAAAATTCAGCAGTTGCTTCCATCTGTTGGTGGTTTTCCTCATTTATTTTATCTTTTGTGCTTTGCAGTGTTCTAATGGTGTCAATTAACTTTCAGATCCTAAAGTAATACCTTTAAATGTCTGCAGAGGAATGCGAGAGTATTGGGTAGATATAACCTAACTCTGAATGTTGTAGGGATACATCGTGAAAGCGCTGGGTATATTAGCTAGTATAATTATGCACTAGAAGCTATTCTTCCTCCATTGAGGTTAGTAAAGTTTGGCTATTTGTTCACAATCCCAATCGAAACCTCATCTAGCTATGCACCAACCATGACTGAAGTTCTTTTAATGATGGTAGCCTGCATAGGATAGACACAAACAAATCATATGTCGTTGGTGGAAATCCAATCAGGATATTTGGCATTCCATTCCAGCAAGTTAACCAAGCACGTAAAGAGGAAAAGCTACTCCCCGCTTCACCTCTACCCGACAATTCCACCACAGGTTTATATTCGTGTGAGAGTACCGTGCGTTAATCTGATGTTACTTTCACATGACTTTTGCTATACTCTTGTGTATTAGTGACTACTTTTTTCATATAATTCTTTTCAGAAATAGCTACATTAAACTTTAACAATTTTTATAATTATTGATCGTGATTTTTATAGTGTGAAATCTAATTGCAAATCAGGGACATTCCATATACCAGTTGGTCACCGGATTTGGCATATCTGTAAGTAAAATGGTGAGAAGATGGTTTAAACCAAATTGTTCAAGCATGGAAATTTTTTGGATTTTTATGACCTAAAAGTTCCTGTAACAGGCATGCTTTAATACTGTAAAAATTACCAAACTGAGGCTAAAATCCTGAAAATATGATCCAAAGCTTGAAATGAAAAAGTGTATTTACTTTTAATAGTTCCAGACGAAATAGTTCATAGCTCTCTTTACGTTCATTTTCAACAGAATTGCACTGGATAAACACATGCACTTTCAGATGTAATGGGGCAAACTTGAAATAAGGGAAACCATTAGTAAAACGTTCGGGTAATTTTCGTCGACTTCTGCATCTTTGCCACAAAGAATTTCAGCAACTATACACAATGTTATATTGAGCACTTGAGCACTCGATAATTCATTTTAAGTTTCCTTCACAATGCTTAAAGAACGATGCAATTTCATGCCCGCAGTTTCAGTAATGGAGTAATGGATTTCATTATCACCGAGAAATTTGATTTGGATACGTTTCTTCATATGGTGACTGGACACAATTGCTTTGCATTTTTTATTGAACATGCTTCACATTCGTAAAAGTTATTGAAAATCTCAATTTCGCTGTACTTAATGCAATACTAGTTTTCAGCAAAAAGAAAATAATCCACAGTGTGGTGAGGGAGAAAGGGAAATGGTTATGAAATAATGTTTGCAAAAATATACGAAGTGTGAAATACTACATAAAATATTACTAAATTTGACTCTTATTCGTATATTTGGCCGGAATAAGATCTAACACAAAATATAGTTAACCATGCATTTATATGACCAATAAAAGCTTATTCATTTTGTTCACAATGTTGGACACATGCTGAAATTCACTTGGGAATGGAAAAATAAGTCAAGATAAAATGTGTCAGAAAAATCCATAATGATTAAGTGCCATTGTCCTCTACAATTGGGTAGATACTTTCTGGGAATCCCAAGCTAATTAGCATAGAAGTAGTTCGATGTTCCAAACAGCTGTGACTTACCTGTTTTTGGTCCAGCACCATATTTTCTTGATCTTTACATAAGTAGTTATTCTGTGACTGCCCACTCCGCCACAACGCTTACAACAATGTGAAGTATGGCACTTAAGTTTAATATCTTTCAGATATGCGACACGAAGAGTTTGAAGAAAATTCCTTCACCCTAAGCTACCCTTTACATGGAAACTTTTTCGAAAATTTTGATTATCTCGAAAATGCCTCCAACGATTTTGATTAAAATGTCATATGTTTGAGATATTTTATGACAATTTTATATCTTGAATTTTCTGGTTATAGCCCATTTAGTCCTATTTACTTTAGACGACTTTTGAATAAATGTTAAACTGTTAGAGATAGACCAAATCATACTATACAAAAATGTAGATCTTGCTAAAATACACAATTTAGGTCTGAATAAATTACCTTGTAGGTTGAACCATTTCGAAATTAAAAATTATTTTGTTGTTTAACAACGCTGTCAATTGCCAGGATCACATCAGCGTTGCCGATGTGCCGGAATTTCGTCCCGCAGGAGTTCTTTTACATGGCAGTAAATCTACTAACATGAAACTGTCGTTTTTAAGCACACTTAAAAACCATCGGCCTGCACCGGGTTTGAACCCGTGACCTTGGGATCGATAGGCTAGCGTCTAACCAACTGAGCCACCCAGACCGACACCATATCGGAGATATTCCTTGTTATTTGTGCGAGTTTTTGAATGCTAACTCTCATCCAAAAGGATGATCGTGGTTCATTATTTACATCTTAGCAAAGATAATTAGAAATGATAATTTCTGCAAATGTTTATCTCAACTAACACGAAGAATATATAGGTATAAGAGTTTCTAAGGATAGTACAAGAGCAGAGAAAGTCATGTGAGTGCAACACATCAGATTTTTTCCCTAGAAAGGCACTTCTATAATGTAGAGGAACATTTTGAGATGGTTTATGGTTGAGGGGATGTATGTAGTGCACCTCAGCAGCCCAGATGCAGTGAAGTAAGCCATTGGCTGCAGGCAGCAACTCAATTGGGGGACTGGGCTGGGCTGGTTGTAACGAGATGGAGCTAGAGGAAAACAGCTATCCTCTCCGGAGATGAGATTGATTTTCGATTCAATTTTCAGGCTCGCGTCTCAAATTTGCCCTCCCTGGCCATGCCTAATGCTGTGTAGGGCCCCTAGCGCATGGAATATTAAGGGTCGTGCTAATGGAACATGGTTTCCTTGAATTTTGTGCAGTTGGGGTCGGAGTGGAAACAGTCCCCTCGAATGCCATTAACGCTTACCTCATCAGTTACGTAAAACCCTTATGTTTTACATCTACGAATGAAATGTGTTGCCTCTATCTAATAACAGGCAATGAATGAGTTATTTTATCTATCTAAGCCTGGTCTACACTGGTCAGTATCAACAGTTCACGTTCAGTGAACAAATGACTAACACTCGCATGAATTTCTCTACTCTTGTACCAACCATTCTTACAAACTCTTATCCCTATATCTTCTTCGTGTTAGTTAAGATAAACATTTGTACAAATTATCTTATTGCTTATTTCCTTGTAGCTGCAAGGAAAATATTAGAATACAGAAGGCTTTGTGCGATAGTCAAATGTTTTAAAGCTTTGAGATTCTGTTCTCTTTGCACACTTTAACATACAAAAAATGAACAACGATGATCCATTTCACGAAAGTTATACGTTTTCCGAAACTCACACACATAACAAGGAATATCTCCGAAATGGTTCACCCTACAAGAAAATTTATTGAGACATAAATTGTATATTTTAGCAAGATCTACATTTTTTGTATAGTATAATTTGGTGTATCTCTAACGGTTTACCAGTGATGCAAAAGTCGTCCAGAGTAAATACGACTACAGGGGCTATTGCTAGAAAATTCAAGATATACATTTCATTTGTCATAAAAATATCTCAAACATATGACATTTTAGTGAAAATCCTTCGAGCCATTTTCAAGAAAATCAAAATGTTTTCCATGTAAAGGGTAGTTTATGGTGGGGCTATTTTCTTCAAAATCTTCGTGTCGCATCCTTGAACGACATTTAACTTAAATACCAACTTTGGTTTTTAACCGACTTTTCGTTTTTGAGTTATGCTGTCCACAGACTGACACACAGTCTGACACACAGACACACACACACACGGACCTTTTTCTAAAAATGCCTCTTTTTTTTTTTTTGGATTCAGGGGGCTCAAAACATATATTTCCGGTGAAATCTCGACATCGAATTTTTGGATGGAATATAATACTTACCAGTAGAGAAAGTAAAAATGAATCACGATCTTCCATTTGCCAGAAGTGTAAGTTCTCCAAAACTCGCACAATAACAAGGCATATCTCCGAAATGGATCACTCCACAAAAAAATTTGTTTAGACATAAATTGTGCTTTAGCAAGATCTTCATGTTTGCATAATAAGATTTGGTCTATCTCTTACGGTTTACTAGTTATGCAAAAGTCATCCAAAGTATGTAGGACTACCGGGGGCTATAGTCAGAAAATTCGAAATATACATTTCATTTGTCATAAAAATATCTTAAACGTACAATATTTTAATCTAAATAGTTAGAGCCATTTTCGAAATAAATGTTCGAAAAAGTTTCCATGTAAAGAGTGGTTTATGGTGCAGGAATTTTCTTCAAAATCTTCGTTTAGCATCCTTAAAAGATTCTAAACTTAAATACCAACTTTGCTTTTAACCCACTTATCGTTAGAGTTACGCTGCTCACACACACTGACGCACACAGACCTTTTTATATATATATATATATTTTTTTTTTATTTTTTATTTAGCGGGCTTCAAACATACCTCCGGTGAAATCTCGACATCGAAATTTGGGTGGGTATACAATACCGCCTCCACTTACTAACCGTAGTAGAGAAAGTAAAAATTGATACTTCATTAAAAGCTGTTCAATACGAAGTCAGTGTCATCTTTAGAAACACCCACGCACACCCAGAGATAGTGTACGCATTGGTTCATCAACGACAAAAGAACAGTCTACAGGAACTTTCTAGACATTGTTAATCGCCGGAGATTCAAATTATTTCATGACATAAGGAATTGTTTCGGCTTCAAGCTGTCACAATAAATATTTCCATCGAGAGCATTAAAGCTAATTTTTTCTGCTACAACTTTTTGGTGTGAAACGTGAATCTGGAGTATCCCTGTTGCTTTTGGTTCTTTTTGTGAAGATTGATGTCCTTCAGCCGTTTTAGCTCTTGGTGTTTCGTCAAGCAGTTTATTTTCTAGCTTTGCTCTATGCCCTTTACCAACAAAATGTATCACTGTGTCTTTGCTAAGAAGAGCGTGGATTACGGTATAAATTCAGCGGTGCCAATGTGAAAAGCGAATCTCCATGTTGCCACCTGTGGTCCAATAGACACAGAGCAATTGGAGTTACGTGTCACAGAGACACATCTAGTACATATTCATACTTCAAGCTAGATGTGGAAGAGCGATTTCCTACCAAGTCCCTGGAATTGAGCCATTAATACAGGAAACGTGTACCAACCTGTGTTACTGCACACGACAAATGTTCAATGTATGTTCAACAGAATGAAGCTACAATTGCCTCCTGTTCTGATTATTCCAGTAGTGCGCTTGGGACTACATTTCTTAAATTAATTCTATTATACAGGGTGTTTAAAAGGCCTCCGATGTTGCAACAGGAGATGGGATTGGTCCAAACTATATAGCGTTCCACTCTTAGAAGACAGTATGGAGTTAAATGGGACATCTCTGTCTCTATCTAGTACATACAAGTTGCCATTAGCCGCGTCCTTTTCTACCCTCGCGCTGTTGCCACATTACTAATAGCATGGTATAAATATTCATTTGTTATAAATTTCAGGTTTGAACACATTATCCTATGCAGAATTTTTTTCTCTATCAGATTATATCCTTTTCAGAGTCATTATACATTTCTATAGGTCCAAATTTCTTCAGAAACGTTTTTTTTTCAATAGAAGTCCGATATTTGCTGTTTCTACACTCATCACGCACTAACTAACAAACTAACTGCTAGAATGCATCTATATTTTTTCTTAGGTAGAGTAAACCATAGTGCTACTACCTGCCTACTTTGAATTCTCTATGTTTACCCAGTTAAGTGTTATAATTTTTTAAATTAAATGTTTTCGGAAAATTTTATATTTGTGCACTGCAAAAGTTACGCAGTGTGAAACTTTTTTGTTATTGAGTTTACATCAGGGAACCAGCGAGAACAAATGTTGAGGAAGGTTGGAGAAAGTTTTTAAAATAAACCAAAAGGCAGTAACCTCTTTCTTTTATCCAGTAAGGCAAACAAAAGGTATTCATCTATTCAGCGTCAGGCCTGACACAGAAGATAGTATAAGGAGCAGCACTAACATTAGTTCGAAAGAAGCCGTGTGTGTAACTGTGAGCTGTTATTGCGTTATTTGTTTAATATTTTTGTAAATATTTGTAGTTATGGAGGGGGAAGCTAGGAAGAGGCGATATGTTGGTAAATTAAGAAGTAAGGAACGCCAAATAATTATGAATGTGTTAGATTATTTTTGAAGTAAAATGCGTGTAAGTAAGGCGCTAAAAGAAACAGCTAAGGCTATCGGGTGTTCAGAAGCAGTAGTGTGTATGATTATAAAGGAACTAATGAAAGGACCTCTAAGAATGCCATTGATAAAGAAAGCAAAAAGGGCGGGACTACACAAAACGATAGGTTAACGCAATATGATTGAATAGTGCAAGGTGGAGTGCGGCGAATTGTTCATTATTTACAGTTTGCAAATATTCCACCCATGCTGAACATAATTTTGTCACAAAATTTAGGTCATACAGTAACAAAGGCATGGAGGGATACCAAAGTTAAAAGTGCCCGTCTCGTCAAGCAGCAATTGAAGGACTAAGTACAGGACTGAGGCCACCTGGAGAAAGATTCGCAACTAGTACATGTTGCAACACTGCGCTCCATTTAACGTGTACTGTCTTTTAAGGGTGGAACGCGCTTTAGAATAAATGTTCCTATAAGCATGTATCATCATATAATTCATTACAGTGGGGTAAAATTTACATTCGTAAATTATTAAATGTGAAATTTCGACGCCTGTCACTGAAACAGATTTTAAACAGTGAAAAACATCTTTCTACGTCACACGATGTCAGAGGTGCAAATGAAAAGAATTCCACTCTGTCGTCTGGCGTAATTTCCTTCTTACTCGTTTTCAAAATAAGACACATAGCTTGATAACCAATATTTTTTAGAACTTTCTGCAATTTAGCTTTCACCTTTTCGGTACAAGAGGTGTCCTATTAATTTAATAAGCTAAGTCTCATATTTGCTTACGCTCTTGGACATTTCCAAAGCCGGTTGTTTAATAGCTTTGGACAACACTGTAAAATTGATTTTCAGATAGTTCATGCTATATACTACACCTTGAACTTGCGTCTGCATACACTTGCAAGGCAATGCTTCACTAGTTCGCTACGTTACGCTGTTTTCGACTCTTGCTTCTAGTGGCAGTTGTTTGCACATTTGATGGACGTGCTGTACTTCTGACGTCATTCATACTCTGTGTTCAGCTAACCTGTATCGCATATCCCTTCGGCTTTATTCATGAGCAAGAAAAAAATAAGATTTACAAGCTTTGGAAATGAAATCCATGGGAACAATAAAAGCATTATCTGTGTCCATGTAAATTTACCTATTATGGAGATCGAATTTCAGCACTTAAGCACGGATTTTCCTACGCTTCCTTTGATTCTTTTTTATCTACAAGGGCAAGGGACGCTGTGATTCAAACAAAAGGGAAATAAGAAAGGAGCCTATAGTAAAAGTGGAAAGGACGAAATAAAAAGTGACATAAAGATGAAATGACAATCGTGAATGAAGAACAATAAGGAGAAGGTTATGAAGCGTGGCACATAAATCCAGCATCATTTTCCGTTATCTTTAAACAGGGAATACTAAAAAACTATCAGCATGGCGCAAGTGTTGGGCCATATACACGTTGCCCGAATGTCATCAAACATTTTATGCGCCCGGATTTTAACGTTAATGAAACGAACGTGCATAAAACTGCTTGTTTCATTTTAACGTTGAAGTAAAAAAATATAATGTTACTCTTTTAGCACTGGATACAGCACAGCTGAAAGGGCGATAACCCTAGAACAGCGCCCCAAAGCTGCTGCATAGGATTATAATATCAGACTAATGGTTCAACATTTGCAAAATATATCCTTTATAATTAAAAATCTTATGTGTTGCGCCCACACTTGTACAAACTATTCTTACAAATGCTAATTCCTCTGTCCTTCGTATTAACCCTGATAAACATTTGCAGAACTTGTGTTGTTGCATATTATATCCTTGCAGGTGATTTTTCCAGCCCTATATTTCTGTTGCCTTGCGTGGTAGAAGCAAGGCTGCAGAAATATAGGGATGGAAAATCTGGGAAAATATAGACATAGTACACAGATAATTTTTTAATAGTTACTATCTATGATACACGGGTTAAAGTCTGTCAATCCGTGGACACCATAACTTAACAACGAAAAGTAGGTTAAAAACCAACGTTGGTATTTTAGTATAATGTCTTTCAAGAATGCGGCACGAAGATTTTGAAGAAAATAGCCCTATCCTAAACTACCCTTTACAAGGAAAATTTTTCGAAAACTTTGATTCTCTTGAAAATGGTTCTAACGATTTTGATTAAAATGTCATATGTTTGAGATAGTTTCACGGGAAATGAAATGTATATCTTGAATTTTCTGGATGTAGTCCATGCAGTTCTATTTACTCTTCATGACTTTTACATAACTGGTTACCTGTAAGAGATGGACCAAATATTACTGTAGAAAACATGTAGATCTTGCTAAAACACACAATTTATGTAGAAATATATTTTTTTTGTAGAGTGAACAATTTTGGAGATATTCCTTGTTATTTTAGTGAGTTTTGGAGAACTTGCACTACTGTCAAATGAAACGTCGTTATATATTTTTTATATATTTTATATGTTTCATTTGTCATAAAAACATCTTAAATATGTGACATTTTAATGAAAATCGTTAGGCATTTTAAAAAACTTAAATAACAACTTTGGTTTTTAACCGAGTTTTCGTTTTTGTGTTATGTTTCCTCCAGACAGACAGACAGACAGACAGACAGGCAGACAGGCAGGCAGACAGACAGAGGCACACTCACTTTTTCTATGAATGATTTTTCTGCAATGATTATATATATTTCCGGTAAAACTTGGTATCGAGGTTTTGTGTGAAATACAATAATTCACCTAATTCAATTTTTGGTAAAAAAAGAAATTACTAAGTGCTTGCTCGGGTCTGTAGGTGGAGGGTCCGCGGAGCTGACATCCAGATATTCCGTTGTTGATTTTGCTCTATGAGACGATGCAAAATTATTTTTCCGTCTTTTAGAAGTTTGCACTAAACCCACATTTGTGTACGAGCAATCGAACGTTTATCTTCTAGTACTATAGTAGAATATGGCCCAGTTTAGAAAAAAAATGGCAAACATCTTACTATCACTCGAAGTTCGTAGGAATTTTGTACGTTTAGGTTCGTTCGGAAGATACATCGGGTCCAGAATTATAACAATAAATCTAAAATTCATCACCAATAACGATATCCCAAGTTAAATTTGAACAGTTGGCTTGGAATTTGTTCAGAGCTTTTGTGCACCAATCAATTAGTTGTTTTTGATCGGGAATCAATTTATGTGGAATCCATTGGCAACAAGGTTTGGCTTTGAGCTACACCATTACCAAAAGTCACCCAAAATAAATTCATAAGATTTGTCAATTTTTTCAAGAATTGCTCGAACAGCGGAAATAGTTTCATCAGTAACAACAGTTCTTGGGCGTTCTTCATGAAATTCAAGACTAAGAAGAAACAGATCTATTTGAAATTGCTGTTTCAATTATAAATGTTTGCCTTTATACATGTCTAAGCCGTTCTTCATATTGTTTGGGCGTCAATCAATCAATCAATTTGTCCAAGATCATAAATATATAAAAATAGGACATTGTCACATATACATATATAAATTAATATTCAATTGCAGCATAGTCATTAAAATAACTAATAGAATAAAATGGCCTTTCAACTAGCCAATTATAAAGCTTTCTTTTAAAAACACTCATGCTCAATGATCTATATTTAATATCTAATTTATTATAAAATTCTACACCTGGACATAATAAGTCTCCGTCAGAGTAAGTCTACAATCTAGTATATTTAAAATATGTTTATTTCTAGTGTCTAATGACAATTTAAAATCGTAAAAAATGGTATGGAGGAAATGTTCTGTAGTTAAATTCATTTTTGGGTTAACAGACAAACTTTAAATGATGATAATTAACAAAATATTAGATAAAATCAAACTATACGGCAAAGATCTTGAAAATAGACATAAATAACTGTCATTTGTTTTTACAAACATGACATTCTAAGAATGTTTATTGTCGCTCTATTATTAGCAATCAGATGCAAGGAAAAACTGCACTAATTATATTAATTGCGAAAGGTCGACTAGGTAAAATATTTTTTGGAAATGGTTGATTAATTGCGTATCTCCAGAAGCATGAATATAATGACAAAGGGCGATGAATTTTGGATAAACGGTTTAAGGTGCAGCAATTGTAACATCCGTTTGAAAATATGGAAATGGGTGATTCATCCAAGAAAAATGTCATCGCACACAGCGTAGTTTGAAATTTAAAGTTGCTATATCAAGAGTTGGCACTGATTTGGAATTCAGAAGAGAGTAGCGGATATGCAAGGTGATGGATTGGCATACTATTTGTCTTAGGTGTGACCTGAAAATTTAACCAGAAGCGAATAAACAGTGTGACAACACTACTTAAACATTTTTGTACCAAATACAAGAAGACCGTCTGCCAAATATTCGAAGAACCTGTGATGTATTATTGGTTTTTCTACCAGTACAAAATGGATAGGGTAGGTGTTGCGATTCACCCAAAAACGAAGTTTTACAACAAGATCCTGTCCTGTCTTTGAATATCAAAGCTCAAAAACGAACTGGCCGATGAATATGGAACCTAATTTGGTATTTAAATTAGTATTTTCTAAAGATTTTCTATAGTAATACCACGAGAAGGTTTCATATGACTCTGAGTAGTAAAAGTAGTGTGAAAACCTCAAGTGGTATTTGTTTAGAGGATTCCGCAAAATAATTAATTGATTTATTTAATACTATTTAATATTAATAGCCATATAAAAGTGTACAACTTATAATAACATTCATACACTTTAATATAAGATTTACTTTCACACTTAACACTACAGCTATCTAGTAAGCTGTGAGAACAAGGATGCTTTTGGCGTTTAATCCAGGGAAATGAGGAATTACACATATGATGAATATAAATGAAGAAATTTCAGTTAGTAGGCTTCATTAAAGGTAGGTCTGCTGTATTTAAAATCACAGTGTGTTGCTACTTGGAGTGTATAGAAAAGTAACAAGTAAAAGTCTCACAATGCATTAAAACAGTTGGAAAACAATGTGTTGCTAAAGAGGAATGAGGAAAACCCTAATAAGGTTACATGGATCTATTTAAATTAAAGTTAGAGTGTGAATTGGAAAGTTTAGCTTGCTTTTATTATAAATACCCGAGGGGGTTTGATATGACCAAAATTTTGCGATACCTAAGCGGGAGTATTTGTTTAGAGTATTCCTCGAAAGAATTAATAATTAATTTATTTAATACTGTTTAATATTAATACTGATTTAGTAAAGATAGTTCTGCAAAACGTAAAATTACATTTGTTTGACTTCGCCTCTTCAATTAAAATAGCAATATCCTCATTAGAATATTCGTCATATAATTTGTCTACCATTTTTAAATGGTCTACTGCAGATCGACATCTCAGATGCTCAGAAACCTAAGAAAAGGAGAAAGCGAAATAACCACGACCCAGCATGAATGGAACAGTAAAAATAAACCAACCATACGTAAAGTAGAGCAAGTATTGTATTCCACCCAAAAATTTGATGTCGACATTATACTAGAAATAGGTTTTCAGGCCCCCTGAATAAAAAAAAAAAAAAATCATTTTTAGAAAAAGATCCTGGTAAACCCAACGGATAGACCAAATCGTACTATACAAAACATGTATGTAGATCTTGCTAACACACATCATTTTTGTTTTTATAGAATCATTTCGGAGATATTGCCTGTTATTTGTGTGAGTTTTGGAGAACTTATATTTCTGCCTTCGTTATTAATTTTTTATATCTTAACCGTTTAAAGAGAAGGGAATTCGACATTTTTTAAAAGATTTGACTATCGCTGAAAGTCTACTGTATTCCTTTATTCTCCTTGTACCTACTGGGAGATAAACAGTATCTCCGAAAGTGTTCACTCTACAAAAAATGTTCATGCATAAATTGTGTATTTTAGCAAGATCTACATTTTTTGTATAGTATGATTTGGTCTATTTCTAACGGTTTACCAGTTATGCAAAAGTCATCCAGAGTAAATACGACTACAGGGGCTATAGCCAGAAAATTAAAGATATACATTTCATTTGTCATCAAAATATCTCAAACATATCACGATTTTAAACAAAATCATTCGAGCTATTTTCAAGCAAATCAAAATTTTCGAAAAATCTTCCATGTAAAGGGTAGTTTAGGGTGGGCTATTTTCTTGAAAGTCTTCGTGTCGCATCCTTGAAAGACATTAAACTTAAATACCAAATTTGAGTTATGCTATCCACAGACTGACAGACACACACACGGACCTTTTCCTAAAAATGCTTCTTTTTTCTGGAATCAAGGGTCTCAAAACATATATTTCCGGTGAAATCTCAACATCGAATTTTTGGGTCGAATATACTTCCTCTACTTTACTATACGTAGTACAGAAAGTAAAAAAGAAAGGTAATTTTACATAAATTGCATGTTCTAACAAGATCTACTTTTTTTTTTAGTTTATTCTAATATAGCAGAATAGTATAGTGCATTTTAAGTCCCTAAATAGAGTTTCATATCTTACCTTTTAGAAAGACAACAAACCTAGGGTTAGAAAATAGAACTTTCTCATTAACAGAACTTCTTATATGTAGTATTAACCTTCACATATTGAAAAGTATCCAGAATTAAGAACACTTCTGAGGCAATTTGCAGAAAATTCAAGATGGACACTTCATTTTTCATAAAAATATGTGAAATATTGCTGAATAAATCAAAATATCTAGTCCATTTTTATGAAAAACAAGCGTTTTGAAAATATGTTGATGTTAAGCGTATTTTGAGGTTGGGGATGTGCTTGAAAATATTCCTGTCGCACACTTGGAAGATTCCGAACTGAAGTCTAACAGTGGTGCTTATGGAACTTTTCGTTTTTACTTTCTCTACTGCTAAGTAGGGTAAGTATTGTACTCCACCCAAAAATTCTATGTCGAGATTTCACCAGAAATATATGTTTTGAGGTCCCCTGAATCCAATAAAAACATTTTTAGAAAAAGCTGCATGTGTGTGTCTGTGTGTAGCATGACTCAAAAACGAAAAGTTGGTTAAAATCAAAGTCGGTATTTAAGTTTAATGTCCTTCAAGAATGCGACACGAAGATTTTGAAGAAAATAGCCCCAGCCTAAACTATCCTTTACATGGAAAATTTTTTTAAAAACTTGATTTTCTTGAAAATGACTCTAATGATTTTGATTAAAATGTGATATGTTTGAGATATTTTTATGACAAATGAAATGTATATCTTGAATTTTCTGGCTATAGCCCCTGTAGTCGTATTTACTCTGGACGACTTTTACATAACTGGTAAACCGTTAGAGATAGACCAAATCTTACTATACAAAAACTGTAGACCTTGCTAAAATACACAATTTATGACCAGATAAATTTTCTTGTAGGTTGAACCATTTCGGAGATATTCCTTGTTATGTGTGTGAGTTTCGGAAAACTTTAAAACTTTCGAGAAATGGAACATCGTTGTAAATTTTTTATATGTTAATTGTGCAAAGAGATCGGAATCTCAAAGCTCCCCTCGCAATTACAAGGAAATAAGCAATAAGATAATTTGTATAAATATTTATCTCAACTAATACGAAGAAGATATAGGAATAAGAGTTCGTAGGAATGGTTAGTAAAAGAGTAGAGAAAGTCATGTGAGTGCAACACATCAGATTTTTGAGTTATGCTGTGCATATACAAATGCGCGCGCGCACACAAACACTGAAAACATGCTTCCGCCCTCTCGGAAATAAAATTCGTTTCCTTCGATTTTATTTAGCGTATTGTATGTCAGTCCCCTCATTTGTTGAACTTGGTTTATCAGTCCGCTCAGAACGCACGCAAAGTCTGACAAAGGTAACTACTCCCTTACAGGAAGCCACTGATAAGTCGTCAGATCAGTAATTCAAACTTACAGGACCTTGAATTTGCACGCCATCTCCAGTAGCAAAACAAGAGTAAAACAAGGGTATCAACTTAGCATCCTACTGTGATCCCACGTCCGGCAGTGCTACTGAATTTGTGGCCCATGTTCAACATAGGATGTCATTATCACCTCTTGTGTCGTATCTGGTACATTGACCTCCAAGAGCTTACTTTGTTGGTTTGTAACATTAACTGTTCTGTTCCGGTTGTCACATTTCTATCATCCCACAGGTTGACTGACGTGCAAATAAATTGTATTTACACGGCAGTCACTCAACTTCACCTCTCCAGCTAATGAAACAGCTTCTGTGTAGCCGTTACTAAGTTATATTAATTTATCCTCCAAAATATCCCACAGTTTGTCTTCTTTGATTGCCCTTCTCAGTGGAGGACTTGCAAGCAAAGCGCATGTCGTGGATCGGCAGTCGAGGAGCAAACAAGCCAAACTTAGGACCACAGCTATTTCTGACGATATCTCTGAAGTTGTAGATACAGTAAACATTTGTTGAGTCAAGCCCTCTATTAAAATACGTAAATAACTGCCTCTATCCAAAATCACATACAACATTATTTTTAAACTATTTTGAATTTATTTGTTCATGTATATTTTAAGAGTTAATGTATATTTAGAAAAAGCTTTTGAAAAGGTAAGCAGGGCTAGACTTTGGCAAGTATTGGACAAAAAATCTGATATTTTGCACTCACCTGACTTTCCCTTCTCTTGTACTAACTATTTTTACACTTTTATTACTATATCTTCTTTGAGTTAGTTGAGATAAACATTTGCAAAAATTACATTCTTGTAGGTGCAAAGGGAATATGGGAATACAGTAGCCTTTCAGCGATAGTCAAATCCTTTAAAGCTTTCAAGTTCCGTTCTCTATGCACGGTTAATAAATAAAAAATTAATAACGATGTTCCATTTGACAGAAGTATAAGTTCTCCAAAATTCACACAAATAATAAGGAATACCTCCGAAATGGTTCAACGTACAAAAAATTTTATGTGGACATAAAGTGTGTGTATTATCAAGATATACATTTTTTGTATAGTACGATTTGGTCTATCTCTTAGGGCTTACCAGTTATACAAAAGTTATCCGGAGTAGTTAGAACTTCATAGGCTATAACCAGGAAATTCAAGATATACATTTCATTTGCAATTAGAATTGCTCAAACACACGGCATTTTAATCAAAATCGTTAGAGCCATTTTCAAGCAAATAAAAATGTTCGAAACATTTTCCATGTAAAGGGTAGTTTAGGATGGACAACATTTCTTAAAAATCTTATGTTCCATCTTTGAAATACATTAAAATTAAATATCAAATTTAGTTTTTAAACGACTTTTCGTGTTTGATTTATGCTGTTCGCAGGCTCACAGACACACACATGGACATTTTTCTAAAAAGACTTTCTTTTTGTATCCAGGAGGCCTCAAAACATATATTTCCAGTGAAATCTCGCCTCAAATTTTTGGGTGGAATACAATACTGCCTCTACGCAGTAGAGAAGGTGAAAATAAAAATAATTTTAGGAAATGTACAATTTTCATAAGATATGATAATAATGGTTTAAGACAAGGATGTAGTTTATCTCAGCTGTTATTTAATATTTTTATAGATGATATTCTTAGAAAATTAAAAGAAGGAATACCATTAGGAATAAAACTAATTAAAATAATGCATTAAATATGCTACTCCTTGCGGACGACATGATGTTAATACAGGACAGAGAGAATAAACTGCAAATAAGTATGTACAAATTAAAAAAATTAATCCAGAATAATGGTTTTAATATATTAGTAGAAAAATAAAATATTATGGGATCCATAGGGAAACAAATAAAAACGACGAAGATAATGTTAAATAATAATGTGTTAAAACAGGTGGGAACTTGGGCTGTAATGTATATAATGTATGTAATGTATAAAAAAAAAAAAAAAAAAAAAAAACGGAGAAATAAGAAAACAAGTTAATTCTAATATACTTGTGGAATAATAGCTCATACCTTGAAAAGAAAAACCCGAAAGGATACAAATTTAAAACTCTAAGACAGTGGCTTTTCCAGTTTTACTGTATGGATCGGAGACATGGACACTTAAAAAGAAAGATTTGAGCCAATCTTCGAGCAGTGAAAGAAAGTACAAGATAAGACCATATTAGCAATGAAGAAATAAGCACAAATTTAGACACATTTTCATTAAAGAAGTGATACAAATTAATCGGGAAACATGGAAAAGTCATTTGCAGAGAATGGATTACACTCACTTTCCATTAGTCATACAAATATAGAACAATAGGAAGACCACTAAAAATATGGGAAGTATGAGGCCGGAACAGGGGAACTTTCCTAAACCATGAAGGGTTGATTGTGCTGCTGCCGGTGATTATGATGATGATGTGATGATGTGATGATGTGATGATGTGATGATGAGATGATGTGATGATGTGATGAGATGATGATGTGATGAGATGATGATGTGATGAGGTGATGATGTGATGATGTGATGATGAGATGATGTGATGAGATGATGTGATGATGTGATGATGTGATGATGTGATGATGTGATGATGAGATGATGTGATGATGTGATGATGTGATGCTGTGATGATGAGATGATGTGATGATATGATGATGTGATGAGGTGATGATGTGATGATGTGATGATGAGATGATGTGATGAGATGATGTGATGATGAGATGATGTGATGAGATGATGTGATGATGTGATGCTGTGATGCTGTGATGATGTGATGATGTGATGATGAGATGATGTGACGAGAGGATGATGATGTGATGAGATGATCAAATGATAAGGTGATGATGTGATATGCATGTCTAGCTCACGATAGATGGTGTATATATTTGCTATTTTTATTATTGTAACTTTAAATATTATTTACATAAAACAACAAGGTGTATCTGCACAAAATTATACTACATAGTTCAATCACATTGATATGTCAAATTGCACCAGCAGAAGTTGTTCCAATATTTTTGTTTTCAGGAAATAAAAAGTCACATTTATTATTTTTTTCTGGCGGCTACATATATTGAAACTCACCACTTTCTTCCTAATGGTGTTCACATTTGTCCCATGTTTTTCTTTAAGAAGAAAGGGATGAGTATCAAAATAGGTAACCACCAGAAAACAATTATCCATGGGTAACCACCTCAAATAAAAGAAGCTTCATTAACTTTTAAGGGTTTACAAAAAAGACCATATTATTTTTTTCCGAACAGTATTTTAATATCAAGACAAGTCGGTGTACACAGAAGGAAGGTTCTGAGAAGACGGAAAACGGGTCATTAACATAGCGAATTTAAATTAGTGAGATAAGTCTTGACTGCTATCATTCGTTTCATCACTACATTTCATTTCCTTCTTCTTCATCATCACACCCAGCCTGGATATTGCGGCGGATTATGACTCGATTTTAAGTATTAATTTATTATTCATTATTTATGGGACTAAAATGTCTAAAGATTATATTGGAGCCAGCTTCTGTGTTTTAATTTGCCTTATGCAAACACTCAGGAGTATATCCAATCAGACGTAGAATAATATTGCTGTTATATTAATACGAAAAGCATTTCGTTGGTTTCTAACACCACTGGGTTATTATTATAGTGGTTTTGCCATAAGATATGTATTGCACATGCACGGTTTGATGACGCTGTTGGTTTGATTGTCTCTCCAAATACAGCTCCAAATTCAGCTTTGCTAAATTTTTTAGCTCAATATTACACTGTCTGCTTGGCTGCATTACACCCCTATCCGGACGCACTGAAGTCAAAACGAGGTAAATATGTTTCATGCTTGGCGTGTTTTCATTCCTCACATAAAACTAAGCTGAACTCCTAGTGCAACAGCCCTTGAAGGGCAAGGTTTGCCTGTCAGCCGCTGCGTCCCCAACCTCTGCCCACTACAGACGTCATTGGTGGGATGCAGTACTGGAGGGTGGAACGTGGTCAGCGCCCTGAGCCCTCCCGCTCGATCAAGTAGTTCTTCAATTGGTCCCCTCGGGACCTAACGAGGCTGAGTGCACCCCGTGTAATTCCTGACAAATTGAACACATACAATACTTGTTCGTGATTGGACCTCTTCACTTGAAGTTTCAAAGATTCCAAGATGGGTGGACACTTTAACTTCTGCATTTCTGCATTGTCCACTCTTTTGTCGGCTCACAAACCAATTAAATTCCAGGTTCCCAACAAACTAACATACAGCCTTAGCTGACTGTTATTCCAAAATTCATCCAAATTGAAGTGGATAGCAGAATAAGCTCTTAACAGCTTAAATGGACAATTAACAAGAAATTTTTTTTCCTTCAGTTTTTAATGTATCTCTTGCAAATATTTCACACCAATTGGATATAGAAAATATATATTCACCGAGAATCACCAGATGGTTTTATCTTAAGTTAATATCGAAGAACTAAATATTTCAATAAATCATGTTGCCCCTCTGCTTTTATGTCTTTTATTTCTGGCATCTATTCATCCATTTAACTGTTTGTAATAAGCTAATTTGTTTGGTTTTGTATATGTACATATTTACAACCCTAACGTGTCATTTAGTGCAATAAGCTTCAAATAGTTATTGTTTGAAAATTCTTATTAATAATAACAATAATAATATTAATAGTAATAATGGTAATAACCAAGTTAATTAACCCACTGCATTTATATTCACTTCTTTCTTTCCAATATTCCTGTATCCTGTTCTGTCGAAACTGTAGTTTTTTCTTCTTTTTCCAACTGGAAACCTTCGAAATTTTGTCAACTTTCTTAACTTTGCTGTGTTCTGTATTATTTCTTCTGTTAATTCCATTTCATTTCTTTCCTTATCCCTTGTATACATTGGTTACCATTCTTACTTTCGTATAATTATTGATTTTTTTTAGTCTATTCTTATCCATTCTCATTAAATGACCGAATCATCTTATTCTTCTTTTCCTGATTAATAATTCCATTGGAATTATTGCAACCTACCTTCAGTTTGGAATTAATAGAGGAAATAAGTAAATCAGACACACCAAAAGAAATACAAAAACTTCTAGCTCTGGAAACAATCAATACTAGATATCCCACAGAAGAATGGCTGCACATATATACTGATGGATCCTCGAAGGAAAACCTTACTGGAGCTGGAGTTACGTGTTCACATTTTTCCTTTTATCATTCTGTTGGCAGAGACACAACAAATTATGATGGAGAAATAAAGGCTATATACATTGCTCTCCGACAATTATTAAATCTTCCCTTAAATAAATTTAACAAGGCAGTAATTCTTTCAGATTCTAAAGCTGCAATTCAGGGAATATGTTCAAATACTGCAAAAAAGTCAACAAAAATTAGAGAATGCTACAAAATGTTAACACAAATCCAAAAAGTTAATAAGACTGTTCATCTCCAATGGATTCCAGCACACTGTGGAGTCATGGGGAACGAAGCTGCAGACTCACTTGCAAAGAAAGGCACAACAATAAAACAAAAGTCTAAATTCAATTTCTCATATTCCTCAATAAAACGCTTGATCATTAAAAAAATTTCCCATTCATACCTACAAGAAATAGAAACAAATTCCAAAGATAAAAAATGGATTACACTACTTTCCAACCCAGATATAATCCCCCAGAGACCTAGGAAAACAGCTGTTGCAGCCTTCCGACTATTGACAAATCACGACTGCTTAGCAAGTCATCTCTACAGAATAGGTATCTCAGCCTCACCAATATGTGTCCTGTGTAACGATCCAGCAGAAATGAACGAAGACCACTTGAAGACCTGTGAAGCATTAAGATCAGAAGAAACTACAGTTCAAAAGTATTGGAAAGCACGAATGCTAATGGCTTCATTGCCAGATGCAAGGCACTAGAAAACAACAACACTTTTTAATACATCTTCATTTTTTCTGACTCTAAACTCTACTTTTTCAGCTTGAATTGGGCCCAAGATTTATGATGACGATGATGCTGATGATGATGCTAATAGGTAATAATTCACTCAATCATGTTTTCCATGGCTATACAACTAAATAAAGAATCATATCGTTTTTGCAAATATTTACGTGGATTCACATACAACACATAAAAGAATAAACTTTTATACGAATACTCTGAAACACATCCAGTTTAAAATCTCAGTTGTGTGCACTCACATAACGTCCTCTAATTATTCTTGTACAAACTATTCTTAAAATTGCATAGTATCGGAATATACATTGGTAAAAATTATGTTATTACATATTTCCGTGTAGGCAAAATAGGTTTAGGGGAATATAGTGGACCTAAGCGATATCAACTCTTCCATGGCTTTGACATTCCATATTCTTTGAATGGCAAGAAAACTTCTTGAGTGTAGTATTTGAGAATTTAGAGCAATAACAACGAATATCTCGGAAATGGTTATCTCCATAACATGTGATAAACTGTTTGCTTGAACGAGATCTACGTTTTTGTGTAGTAAGATTTCACCAATCTTACGGTTTACCCGTAATCTAAAATCATCCAAAATGAGAGGATTTAAGAAACTGTTCCCAAATAATTACAGATATACACATTTCATTATCATGGACATATACAAACATATGGAATTTGAGTCAAAATCTTGAGCCAAGGTTTGGAAAAAAAAACATTTTTCGAAATTTTTTCCATGTAAAGCGTAGTTTACGTTGAGAAAGTTTGTTTGGAAATCTTCGTTTCGATTCATTGGCAGATGATAATCCCTAGGGTGTCCCCCCTATACAGAGGGTACGCTTACTATCCAGCCGCTGCGTCCTCCAGCCGTACTAAAGCCATGGAGGAGTGCAGGATGGAGGTGGTAGGGTTTGTGCGCCGACTAAGGCGACTGCTTCTCCCTTACACGGATGCCAACCTTCTATCAATTTGCTTGCAACATGCTATAGTTAAATATTAAGCCTGGCATTTAAATTGATTTTTCATTTCTGAGCTATGTTCTTCTCTTTCTTTCGTTCGTTATTCCTTCCTTTTCTTTCTTTTTCTTTGTTTGTTTCTTTCTCTTTCTTTCTTTCTTTCTTTCTTTCTTTCTTTCTTTCTTTTTTCTTTCTTTCTTTCTTTTTTCTTTCTTTCTTTCTTTCTTTTTCTTTGTTTGTTTGTTTGTTTGTTTCTTTCTTTCTTTCTTTGTTTGTTTGTTTGTTTGTTTCTTTCTTTCTTTCTTTCTTTCTTTCTTTCTTTCTTTCTTTCTTTCTTTCTTTCTTTCTCTCTTTCTTTCTTTCTTTCTCTCTTTCTTTCTCTCTTTCTTTCTTTCTCTCTTTCTTTCTCTCTTTCTTTCTTTCTTTCTCTCTTTCTTTCTTTCTTTCTCTCCCTTTCTTTCTTTCTCTTTCTTGCATTCTTTCTCTTTCTTGCATTCTTTCTCTTTCTTGCATTCTTTCTCTTTCTTGCATTCTTTCTCTTTCTTGCATTCTTTCTCTTTCTTTCTTTGTTTGTTGGTTTCTTTCTTTCTCTCTCTTTCTTTCTTTCTCTCTTTCTTTCTTTCTCTTTCTTGCATTCTTTCTCTTTCTTGCATTCTTTCTCTTTCTTTCTTTCTTTCTTTCTTTCTTTCCTTCTTTCTTTCCTTCTTTCCTTCTTTTTTCCCTCTTTCCCTCTTTCCTTCTTTCCTTCTTTTCTTCATTTCTTCCTTTCTTCGTTTCCTGGTTTCCTCGTTTCTTCTTTCCTTCTTTCCTGCCTTCCTTCTTTTCTGCCTTCCTTCTTTCCTTCTTTCCTCCATTCCTTCTTTCCCGCCTTCCTTCCTTCGTTTCTCTCTTTGTCTCATACGTTTTACCAAAAATTCTTTTTGGATTAAGACGATCTCAAAACGTGTATTTCTACTGAAATGTCTGGTTAGAATTTTTATGTTTACCTTCTTGGCATACCATTTACGCGACAGGGAAAGTAAAAATGATTACCTTAGGTTTACAAAAGTGACTATTCTGTAATATTTACCTACTTAGTACAGCTTTTAAACGAATGTTTTGCATAATTTCGTGTTTTATTCCCCAGCGAATTGTGCCAGGGAAAAAAGAAAGCAGCCCGTCTCGACTTAGAACTAAACAAGGAAAGCCTCTTTTTTACCCGTGCGTATTACCAAGAGTTTTTCATGCTATTGTGAGCATCTGGAGGGAGAAAAAAAGGGTCATGTTTAAGAGCCGTGGGAACAACAAAAAGTTTAAGATTACTCCTTATGACTTTCATCAGCATGAGCCTTGGAAATTGGAGACTCCAGTCACGTTTGAAATTTAATTCGAGGGAATTCAGTATGCTAGCAGTATTCTTCCACATTAATTAAAATGTTGCCTTAAAATTAGCCACCCCCAGCCCGCTGAACTTTATTTCTCTAACGTAGCTAATCTACAGTGAAATTAAAGGGAGGGGGATAGAGAGGACGAAGGGGGAAATTGTCTTTCTATTTTCAGCATTCAGGAAACGGAAAACATGGTGATCTCTAGCGAGCTACCTAGCTACCCCAGTTTTCCATGAATGTGCTAATCCTATCAGTGGCGTGGGTAACGTCCATCCCCAACTACAGTAGAAGCCAGAAATAGCGCGCTCCGAAACACCCTGAAGTTGGATTTAACCTGGTATAAAACTGAACCCCCAGCGTAACAGCTCATGAAGGGCCAAGGATTGCCACCCCTTCCTCTGCCCATTAAGGGCGTCATGAACCGGGTGCAGTACTGGAGGGTGGGACGTGGTCAGCCCCCCCCCAGCTCAGTTATGCGGCCTTCACGACCAGGGGCCGCTACTTCTCCGTAACTCCTCAACTGCCCCTCCGGGATCTAACGAGGCTGAGTGCACCCCGTGCCAGACCTCCCAGCAAGGGAAAAATCCCTATGCTGGTACCAGGGATCGAACCGGGGTCTCCGTGCCAGAGGCAGGCGTGCTACCACTGTGCTATGGAGGTGGTCATTTAACACGGTATGTCCCCCGAAAATATATCGTAATTTTTATTCCCTTATTTGTTTATTTTTGAAAGTTGAGTTTGAAATGTTCTTCAAAGAGACCTTGGCCACTGCGGTCGTTGCATTCCTAGCGTTGACCTTGGCCACTGCATTGTAAGAACTTTCCGAAGTCACGAGACATGCACACGGGAGAAGATATTCTTCATGTTAGTGACGTCATAACTACCATGAACAAGATGCTGAGCGGGTTCAATTCCCGAGGCCAACTTTTTGGCCATGTGTTTCTCGGAGGTTTTTCACTCCATTTCCTCTGTATTCGGTCTTTCCATTTTGTAAGAGTTAGCAGGGGCGCCGCTAGGATGCTCTGTTGTGGTGCTTGGCTCTGGATCTACGGTATTCGACTGAGGAGAGGCGCTGTGTTCGGCTAGCCGCCAGCCAGGAAGACTGATTGATCAGCTGAACCTGACTGGTGGTGAGCTCAGTGGCGACCTGCAACTTCGTCAGACTGAAGAACTGCCTGCACCTGCACCCAACTTAACAGTTCTGTCTATGATGCGTTCTGGCCTCTCATATCTTTCCTCCCGGGGTCTGGCGCCCAGTAAGTTATTGGCCGGAATTCCCTCTGTAACAGAAAAGACAAAATCCCCATTTATTAATTCATCAAGCGAAATGTTCCGCGTGAGGCTTGCACTTTGAAGGTCGTGGGTTTGAGTCCTGTTTAGAGTTGCGCTTTACCAAAACTACTGTTTCGTAGCTTTGATACAGTCAATAAATAACATAGTAAGTGGAGGAATAGCCGTATTATTGGTAGCATTGGTAGGGAAATTGTGATCATCAGTTTGGTCACTGTGACCAAAATAAAAGTTCAACTTTTTGGTTCAAAATAACATAGTTCATGAGTTCTATCAGTTTTCGATCTGAACTTCAGTGTACTTCTAAATATTTTTGAAAACAGAATGTTCTGTAGGTTAACCTTCTCAATTTCGAGAAGGTTCAAAGTTCAACGCTTCCGGTTTGTAGAGGAATTTAGTAAAACTTGATCGCATAACGCAAACAATGTATTCCATATGAGGTAACGCCCTTTAGGTATGCAACACATCTAACGTACAGGTAATGTGGGTGGGCTCTTAACTAATTCTATTAGGCAAACTACCATAGTCTACACTTACGTTCATTTAAGATAGCATACGGTAGTTTTCCAACTCTATCCCTGAACCATGCGTTTTTTCGGTGCTTTTCCAGGGTCACCAGGCGAGGATAATCGCATATCTTCCAAGTTTCATATCCTTTAATTTCACTTCAAGTCATTTACATCCGGATTTTCGGGGTTCTGAGTTGGTTGCGTTGCGAGGTTAGCGGTTCTCCTAGGGTGACGGCCTCTGTAAATGCTGTGACGACAACCGTCAGCCGCACGCCAGAGACGCTGAAGGTCAAGATACCTCATAACACTGCTTGTAAACTCCTGGCTAGATGACGATGGAAGGGTCAGAACAAAGGAATTCCAGATTGATAGAGAAATTTTCGACTGCTGGCTTGTTTCTCGATGAAAAGTGTATTTTCCAGAGAATTCGCCGGTACTTCATCTCGGCTATGTAAACGAATGAGTAAACCAATGTTAGAGCAGTTTTCCAGAGTGGAATATTGGAAAAATGTTTAGTGAGTGTATCATCGAAGCCAGCTGTTTGTAAGACAGAAAGAGCAGAAAGACCGTGTGTATCAAAATTACGAAAACAGAACAGTTGTGAGTTGCACGGTATTGACGAATTGTTCATTCTGTTAACGAGAAAATTGAGGATTGTGTTTTGTAAGAAAAATAAAGTTACAGAAAAAGTAACTGGATTGTCATTTGTCACAATACGTTCTCGGTGCGGAGGTGACAAAAATGTTTAAAACTATTTTGTAGTTTAACGACGCTGTCAATTGCTAGGATCACATCAGCGTCACCGGTGTGCCGGAATTTCGTCCCGCAGGAGTTCTTTTACATGCCAGTAAATCAATTGACATGGAGCTGCCGTTTTTAAGCACACTCAAAAACCATCGGTCTGAGCCGGATTTGAACCCGTGACTTTGGGATTAGTAGGCCAGCGTCTAACCAACTGAGCCACCCAGACCGACCGCGGAGATGGCGTTGTGTTCTCTCCTAAGGGAGCAAACAGAACCTGGATGGCAGGGTCCGTGCGCGAACCTCGTATCGAGATGAAGAACTACTTGTAAATTTATAGTGCCCACTGTTAGTTGGTGTCTCCTTGTGGCTCTCCGGCCGCCCTTTGGGTACTACCATCTCATCCCTTCCACTTACGATCTGACGTGCAACATGCGAATCAGTGAGGTAATTGCGGAATCCCTGCGATATGGCATCAATCACTCAATAAATCAATTGCCGATGGCAATGATATGTGCACTCAAATGGCTTTTTTAGTGTTGTATAAACTATTCTTACAAACACTTAGTCCTGTACCTTCTTCATGTTATAAGCATTTGTATAAATTATCTTTTCGCATTTCCCGTTGTAGTTACAAGGAGAAAATGAAAATTAGCAGATTTATGACAAGCAAGCCCTTTAAGAGGGTGATAGTTTCCCATTCTCTTTATATAGCCAGCACATTACGAAACTCAATAACAACCTCCTGTTTGAGAAACGTTTATTGGAAAATTCAAACCAATGACATGTAACACTTCAGAAAATGTCTATCTCCAGAAAAAAATTATTAAATTTAAATTGTGTGATCTACATTTTGTGTAGTGAAATCAGTCTATCTCTTACGGTTTACCGGCTTACCGGCTTACCGCTCAGCCGCTGTGTTTCCACCTCTGCCCACTACAGGCGTCATGAGTGGGGTGCAGTATTGAAGAGTGCGACGTGGTCAGCACCCCGTGTCCTGCAGGCCAGTTATGCGGCCTTCAAGACGTGGGGTCGTGCTTCTTTATTCAAGTAACTCGTCAATTGGCCCCTTCGGTACTTAACGCGGCTGCGTGTACCCCGTACCCGAGGAAAAATCCCTACACCAGAACCGGGGGTCGAACCCAGGTCCTCCGCGCCAGAGGCGGTCGGACTTCAGAGGCATTTACCAGATAAATTTCATTTTTCATGAAAACATCGTAAGGGTGTGGTATTTTAATCCTATTTGCAGAGCCATTTTTAGAAAATGTGTTCAACAAAAGTTCCATCTAAAAGGTAGTATGGGGTGTGCGGTTTTTTTTTTTTTAATCTTTGTGTCGCATTGTTGAAAGGTGCTGAACTTAAATATCAAGTTTGGTACACAACCGACTTGTGGTTTTTGAATCATGATGCCCAGACACACACACAGAAACACACACACCCACATAAACACACATACACAATGCTATTCTTATTAATTTTGCTCTTAATACTACTGTTAATAGGTAAAATTAAAAGTTCGCAAATGAAACAAATATTGATATAGTATTGTTTGGCACAGTGCCCCAATTATGAGTACAAATACACCTCTAACAGCTAACTGTATAGTTGAAAAACAACAGATGGTTTTTAAATAGTATTCACTCGTTTTTTCTAACATTTATTTTTGTGCAGGGTTACTCAACAAGTGAGCACAGGCTCGCTTCCGTTACACATGTTATTTTCTCCCTCCACTGTCGAAGGTAGACCAGACCTGCTAGTCAGAGGCGGATGGCGCGGAGTATTTGTGGTATTACATACAATTCAATGGGAGGACAAATACTTTTGTTTTCGAGATGAAGGCGATAAAGTTAAGTGCTTGATTTGCAAGACTGGTAGTGGCAGATTTATACAATTTCCCTTGCTTACGTTCCATGTTCACATAAACGTTATTCTCCTGGAAAAATACAACCAACTTTTGATGCAATTGTACGACACATTTTCTTCACAATTTGAAGACCTAACAGCATTTGAAGCCAAAATCCATTTATTTTGCACTTCTGACTTTTCCATGTAGTGAGGTTTCACACGAGCTACAAAATATGAATCTACTTGCATTGCAGAATTCCACGACCGTAAAAGGTTCTATGAAAGAAGGTTGGGGGTTATGTAGGTCTCTGCCCTGCTGTGAGTATCCGAGATTACGTTTGTTTGCATCTAGTTTAATGGCAGTCTTTGGCTCCACTTATATCTGCAAACATCCATTTTAAAAAATGAACTACATTAAAAATAAATGTTGCAGCAGGATAACTGACAATCACTTTGCTTGTCTTTTTTAGACTGCGAAATACATCTTTTGCACCAAATATTGAAGATCTTCTGAAACGTAAATCGTGCCAAAAAGTAAGCCCAGAAACCTCGTGGGTTAATCAGGAATAGAATATGAATGTGTAGCTTCGAACTTCTGTACGTAAGAATGAGCCGCCACTGGAACTCAGTAACCACAGATAAATGCCTCATGCTGTCCCAGCGGGTGGAAGGAGGTGATTTCAACCTCCCCTAACTTGCCTGCGGTTAAACATCCGTGTTTTTAGTGTAAAGATTGCATTCGTAAATGACCTCGTTCGTAAAACCGTTATTCTCCTCATATAAAATGTCCTATGTTTTAGACTTATGCCATATAACTTACCTAAAGGCTGTTGTAAAACAAATTCCCCTATAATTGCTGCATTCTATTCTATTTCTTTGAATTGCAGTCATTTGGGAACTTCCCTTGAATTAAACATTTGAACTAATCTTGTTTTTATCAACTTTCCTCCATACAGTTCCATGTTTACATTATTCACTCGGAAGCTTGCTATTCTTTGCTTCTTTCAGTGTCAACTTAATATTTTTCTATTTTGTAATGGCATTATCTTCATGAATATTTTCTGTGGAAGTTATCTGCTTCTGTTGATTTACTAGTAACTCTGTAAAATGCATCTTCGCTTGTTCTATTCTTGCTGTATCATTTTGTTTTTCTCTCACTCCTCCAAAAAGTAAAATCAAAGCGTTTGGCTATGTATCATCTCTTTCTTTCCATTTGACAAACTGGTCCCAACTGTGTATTTCACTCTGTCGTGACAGTTTCATAACCGTAGCTCTTTGTGCTTTGTACTTTGTGTAATTCTCAATAATTCTGTTTCTAACCAAATGTTATATATTCTTCTTCTCTTTAATTACTCTTTCTCACTTTTCATTCCGAACTTTTAATTTGTTCGGCTTCCTTTTCTTCTGTGTTTCCAATGATTCTGTCGCTGTATTTATTTTTCATTCCTTTTATTTTGGTTTTAGTCTCATTTGATGCAGCTTTCTTACATTTGCTTCTTCTAGGAACTTGATCTTAAATTTACTCTCCGCTTTCCTATAGACATACAAAAGGAGGAACTTGGGTTTGATTTATGTAGATTGTTTTTTATGTTAACTATAGTTGTAATAATACTTACAGTCCCTAAATACTTGATATGCCTGCTAGATGTAAAGAAAAAGTTGTGAAATTGTTTCCAACGAGGGCAAAGCAGCCAAGTCACGCCTGCATCCCTTTCTTCGACTGGCTATGGTCAGCCCTAGCAAGAAAAGTTCCAAAACCAGGCCTGGGCAACTCACGCGATACCTTGAGCGCCCTAAACTTTTTTAGTCGCTAAACGTACCGTCATCTGCCAGGACATTCTTGCTTTCCATGTTCATAAAACGTGTTAAAGAATGAATTCTGTTAATTTCTGCAATAATACTGAGGCAGCCTCTTAGATCCTTGCAGTTTTCTCCTGTCACATTTAACTGAACTCTTTTGCCACTATAATTCATAAGTTATTCGCCGCGATTATTAGCTTCCTTTATAAACAGGCAACGAAACCTAGACTCTTAGGAAACAGGTGTAGCTATACAACAGGTTGTCATGGTCAGCAGTGTAGAGGGAGCGAGGGACACTATACTCGAGCTACCCTACTGTTCACGCTTCGAAATATTTAAAAAATAAAGTCGGTAATCTTCAAAAGCTTTTGTGCATATTTTGTATATCCACAGAAATTATTTATATCTATAGTTTACTATGAATAATAAATTCACATTTTTACCGTTAAAATGATATAAGTATATTTTCAAATCAAAATATCTCTATTTTATGCGACAGATTTACAACACATGTATATTTATAGTAATCATAAAATCATATCAATCATAGAAATTCTATATTTGCATTGTAAAATACATGTTCATTGACCTAACTCTTTACTGACCCGTTTCTTGTCATTGTATGCCTTTATGGTTACAGAATTAGCATTAAATTACGCTATAATATATTTCCTAAAATTCTCCACAGTAAAATCTCTGCTATTATCACATGACTTGATGTACTCTCCTATAAACTATCAATGTCATTTTCCTCCATTAGTATAACAGCGGTCTAACCCATCTTTTTTAAAAATGGAGAAAAACTGACTTAAACACACCTGTTCTTTTAGGATAAGAAAAGGCTCGTTTGAATGAAATTGATTATTCACTGATACTTTCTCAGTTTAATAAACAACAACGCACTGATCAGTGCCAAAATATTTTTGATACAAAACAGATTTTGCGGTGTGCTGCAAATATTTTTATGGGTTGGAACACTGTTGCACTGACACCTTTTCTTCTGTCCTACCATGCCCCCCGCTCAAAAAAAATTATTGCACTAAATATAGGCCTTTTTTAATAACATGAAACGTGCTGTATCTATACAATTTTTAAAAGCTTTAAAATGCCTATTGTTAAATGTTAGGACATATTGAAGGGCATTAAATGTGTTTATTCAAGTACAATGAACATTCAGGTATATCAAAATATGGAAAGTTATTTTGCGCTATCTCATTTTCACACACATACGCTGTAAATGTTTTTTAATTCATGCGGTTTTGTAAGTATGATATGTACATTTTTATTTGAATGTTTATTTTACATAATCAGACTTGTCAAAACATTCACCATCCATCTCATTTTCACAGTTTTGAGCATTTAAAACATCAATAAATAATTGTAAAATGTATAATAGACTGGTAGGATATATTTTAAAAGGTCATTAGTATGTTTATGTTTCTTTGGATTTATTGGTCTGTATTTCAGTATTTTGGTTCAAGCTTAACATTGTTAAGATCCAGGAAGCGTTTATCCTTTCTTTTTGCTGGGTTCTTATTGGCTGTTCACGGTTAGACCACGGTTGCACTCAAAAAACATGGATCTTCGTCTGAGGGAAAATATTAGTGGCTTCAGTTTAATATAAGGAATGGGTGAGGGTCCAACCATTTAGTGGGAGGATAGTTTACTGAAAACCTCACAGATGGCGGCAATGTTGCAAAATGTGTATTGGGAAGGGTTAGACCACTATTTCGCTGACTGGGATTTGAACCACGGATCTTCTGCTCTAAGTCCGGTCGCTCTAACCACTGAGCTACTATGGTAGCATGCCAGCCTGCAATTGGTTAAACTCTGGAGTCCTTGACTTAAAGAACTTACAACATAGTAAGTCACCATTACGGTATGTTATCTCATATAAATTTGAGATCTCCTTATGTTTTACCGAGGAATATGGGCAGCAAATCTCCAGCCGGTTGGCCTGTGGCATTGAAACGTAGTATATAGCAATGTTGTTGTCTCTTATACAGTGTCTGTGTGTCTCATTCACTCGATCCCTCTCTCCCTCCCCCTCTCTCTCTTTTGGTATTTAGAACACATTTTGTATCTTACGCTTTTGTCTCTGAGCATTTCCTAAGGAGATATTTTAGTTTTGCCGAAAACAAGTTGGTGATACTGTAGATTGTGTGGGTGTCACTTTCCCTAGGCCAGTACAGAAACAAATATCATAGCAGTGCGCCTAAACAAATACCATAGCCGCTATGCAAATACCATGCCGCATCCTTCACTGTTTACTGTGCGAATGTAGGCCAATCAGAAGCATCTTACAAGCAACAAACTGATATATCCGTACATTCTTGTGGAATTACACATACAATTTGGAACAAAATATTTTTTTTAATAGACTGATCAAAGAACGAAATGCCATTCAACTTTTTTGTTTGTAATGCACATATTAGAAGGAATGTAATAACTTCCCTTTCACTCTGTATATTATTTGTTATATAAATACCTTAAATATGGGGTGTTTTAGTTAGAATCGTTAGAGCCATTTTAGATAAAATCAAAAGCTTTGAATAACTCCATGTAATGGTTAGTGTAGGGTGAGGGGGATTTTCTTGAAAATCTTTGTCACATCCCTGGAAATTGCTGAACTTAAATACCCAGTCTGTTACTTATCGGACACTCAGTTTTCAAGTTATGCTATTCATAGGCACGCAAAGAGGCAGGCATAGTTAAGACACTGTTTCGTTAAAAAAAAAAACTGAAAGTTGCAATGATTTGTGTAATTGCTCTTCCACAAACTATTTTTACAAATGCTTATTTTCCTATCTACTTCATATAAGTTGAGATAGGTATTTGTAAAACCCCTTGTATTTTGCTGCAAGTAGAATAAGAAGAGAGGAATATAATAGCCTTAAGCAGTAGTAAAAGATTTTTACAATTGATCGCTGTATGATGGCTTTGAAACTCCATTCTATTTGTATACACAGGAGAAAAAAGGAGTAACTTTCATTTGAGAAAAGTATAAGTATCGCTGAATTCAAACCGATAGTAAGGAATATCTCGGAAATGGTTAACTCGAAAAAGAAATTGATATAATTTGTGTTCTGTAACGATATCTATATTTTTGGTCTATCTCATTACCAGAAACTTCAAGATATTCTTTAAACTTGTCACAAAATATATTAAACGTAACTAATTTAATCAAATTCTTTAGAGCCAATTTTGAGGAGCTCAGAATTTCCAAACAACTTCCCAGGTAAGGATAGTTTGACGTGAGGGAATTTACTTTGTGTTGCATCCTTAAATATCAAGTTTAGCATTTAAGTGACTTCTCGTTCTTAGGTTATGCTGTTTACATATAGATGGAAAAATACATACTCACACACACACACACACATACATTTTTTTTTTTTTTTTTTTTTTTTTTCCCTTATTTAGAGCGCCTCAAAACATACATTCTGGTGAAATCTGAATTTTTGAGGGAAGAACGGGGAGTGCGATTCATGGTTCAATTTAAAATCCTGACCTACTTTGTCCCATTGACAGTCCAGAGGAAGTATTTTATATATTGCAATTGGAATTCTTAGCGTTTGGTTGTTTTCTGTTCATTTAAGAAATACTCGCCAGTAACACTTGATGTGTTAATACGACACAAAATATTTCCAAACAACAATTAAGTACGTGTTAATAATGACTTCGGCTACTAAGGAGAATGACTTAGAGAAGGATATCCTGCCACTGATCAGTTGCACGACAGGTTAATATAAGTCAGTCAGCTGTAATGTGAAATTCTTTCACCCTAACCACAATCAATTAGAATTATTTGTCAACCTGATCATGACCAATGATAGAATCCTATTATCAACAACTTTTTGTCAGAGTTCGCTATATACTTATAGTAAACAGAGGTATCAGGGTATTTTAGACGTGACGAATGACTGGATACTGTGCAGTGGTTTATGATCGAGTTTACTTTTGTATTTATAAGGCCATAGGGATTTCAGACATCCATGTAGTAAACATCGCGAAATGGTGTGTGATTAAGGAACCCTGGGACTGAAATTTGAATTTTCAATATTTTTATAAATGCGAAATCAGTACTTTGCACACTGAGGGGTATTTATGTTATAAAGTACTACATAAACTTCAGTATAATCAAAATTATAGTTTTGATAAGCTTAATTATTCAATTTATTCACAGTGCGAAAATACCCTAACATTCAAAATGCTCCATACGCATTTAAATTTAATATCACAAAGTCTAATTGCCATAGGAACACCATCAATATCTAGCAGGAAAGAATAATGACTTTAAAGTAGGTAATTAATTTCTTTGCTTTGAAGAACATTGAAAATATTTTTTAATCTTTTTGTGCATTTAATTTTAAAATAAAGACTGAAGTTGAAGTCACACAAATGCAGCACATGCTGGAAAAATTCTAGGAGCATAGCTCAAAATTTAATGCGCATGGAGCAGATAGTGTATTAAAAATGTAAAGTCGAGAAAAACACAATTTTCTGCACACTTGTGCATCATTATCATGTCAGATTACCTGTTTGGTCTAAAACGTCCCTGCTGAATATATCAGACCTTCCCTCTTTTGTCTAGTGGTTTTTCTCTTCAGATTCATAGCTTAACCACACCTTTTGGCCCTTTTTAGCCCATATTTTATTCAAATATTGCCAAAAATGCCAGCAGAAAATGTAACCTTTAAACCATTAAAATCTGAAATATTTCACTACCAACCGATGACTGAAGGTTTGTGGAATATTCATATGCATAAAACTATAAATCATCAATTTAATAATTTTTCTGGCATTTTCCAGTCCCAATACAGTGATCGCTCACATTTTCAGCAGTCTTGCTAAAAAGTTTGAATGTGGAGCTTTAGTCGGAAATACATGCCTTTGGGGGTACTGAACCCAAAGTTGCAAGAAAATTCCTCTTCTTAAATTACCTTTTACGTGGAAAATATTTCGAAACTTCTGATTTTCTTAAAAATGATTGACGATTTTGATTAAAATATCACATGTTAGGATACCTTATTGTTAAATGAAATAAATTCCTTGAATTTTCTGATAACTGGTAGGAAATCGTAAGTGGTAGGCAAAATATTGCTTCACAAAAAATTACAGATCTCATCAGAGCACACAGTTTATGTCAATCGTTTTTTTTTTTTTTTTTTTTTTTGGGTTAACCATATTTGGTATTCCTTGTTATTAGTTTGAATTTATACTAAGAGAACGGAATTTTAGTCATCAAGTATACCCACTATATCTACAAAGAAATATGCAATGAAACCATTTCTATAAATTAACTCGGTAAAATGCACTAGATAGAAGAATAAACGTTTGTAGTAATAATTTATAGAAGAACAAGTAGAGAAAGTCATATGAGTGTAAGCCAACATATGTTTACTTTCTCTAGTGACAAGTAGGGGAAATATTGTTTTCCACCCTAAAATTGGATGTTGAGATTTCATCGGAAATATATGTTTTGAGACCTCCTGAATCCAAAAAAAAGCATTTTTAGAAAAAGCTCCTTGTGTGTCTGTGTGTGGGTCTGTGTGGACAGCATAACTCAAAAACGAAAAGTCGGTTAAAAACCAAAGTTGGTATTTAAGTTTAGTGTCTTTCAAGGATGCGACACGAAGATTTTGAAGAAAATAGCCCCACCCTAACTACCCTTTACATGGAACATTTTTCGAAAATTTTTATTTTCTTGAAAATGTCTCTAACGATTTTGATTAAAATGACATATATTTGAGATATTGTTATGACAAATTGAATGTATATCTTGAATTTTCTGGCTTTTGCCCCTGTAGTCGTATTTACTCCGGAGGACTTTTGTATAACTGGTAAACCGTTAGAGATAGACCAAATTATACTGTACAAAAATGTAGATCTTGCTAAAATACACAATTTATGTCTCAATAAATTTGTAGGTTGAACCATTTCGGAGATATTCCTTGTTATGTGTGTGAGTTTCGGAAAACTTCAAACTTTCGTGAAATGAAACATCGTTGTTTAGTTTTTTATATGTTACGTATGCAAAGAGAACGGAATCTCAAAGTTTTAAAAGATTTGACTATCGCACAAAGCCTACTGTATTCCAATATTCCCCTTGCACCTACAAGGAAATAAACAATAAGATAATCTGTGCAAATGTTTATCTTAACTAACACGAAGGAGATATAGCAATAAGAGTTACTAAGAATGGTTAGTACAAGAGTAGAGAAAGTCATGTGAGTGCAACACATTAGATTTTCTAGTTGATATCAGAGAAATAAAATGTTTGTTGTCTCTCTTGAGAAAGATAAGGATTGCCAGCGATATAGGGAAACCGTTAGTAATAACCTCCTACACACGTGGATGTCATATAGATGTAAACAACCCATATGGCAAATATGAATTGGGAATTGTCCGCCACTGAAGCCCAGGAAGAGATGTACTGACGAGAGACTTGGAGAGATGTGAACCGGAGCTTCTCCTGGGACCCCCCCACCCCTCCCCCACAATGTAATGAAATGAAAGCCCCATCCTCCGGCTTCTCTACACCAGCTCAACTTAGTCACTCAGTTTCCAATTCAACCTTACTGAGATTGGTGGCAAATGCTCCTATTCCCCAATAGCTGCTTCTGCTAATGTAAGTGGCTCCTTAAACTCTACCCGCAAGTGAGAGGGAGGAAAAAACATATATTGCACATTCCTACCTCAGCACTTTTAGCAAATGTTGAATCCTTCTCATTTCGGTCAAGTACAGACTGCAGCCAGATAAGTGACACTGTTACATTACATACAGGGTGCTAGCGTAAGTTTATAAGGAACTCCAAAGAACAACTAAACAAGTAGGATGACAAGTAAGTGAGAAAAATAAACACAAAATACAAGTTATATAAAACATTAATAAGACTAATAGTAACATATTAATGGAACATAGACCCTGAACAACGGAGCTGTAATACTGCGTAGATTTGAGAAGAAAATACTCAAAAGGATCTTTGGTCCAGTAAAGGTTAAAGAGAAATGGAGAATAAGATACAACTATGGCTTAATTGAACTAATAAATAAGCAAGATATTGTGAATTTTATAAAGGCACGAAAAATAAATGGCTAGGGCACGTTGAGAGAATGACAAAAAGAATATTGATAGCAATGTTGCTTTCTAGAAGTAAAAATCTGATGTGTTGCATTCACATGACTTTCTCTACTCTTGTACTAACTATTCTTACAAACTCTTATTCCTATATCTTCTTCGTGTTAGTTAAGGTAAACATTTGTACAAATTATCTTATAGTTTATTTCCTTGTAGGTGCAAGGGAGATATTAGAATACAGTAGACTTTGAGCGATAGTCAAATCTCTTAAAGCTTTGAGATTCCGTTCTCTTTGAACACTTAACATGCAAAATAAATGAACAACGATGTTCCATTTCACGAAAGTTTTAAGTTTTCCGAAACTCACACAAATAACAAGGAATATCTACGAAACGGTTCAGCCTACAAGAAAATTTATTCAGACATAAACTGTGTATTTTAGCAAGATCTACATTTCTTGTATCGTATGATTTGGTCTATCTCTAACGGTTTACCAGTTATGCAAAGGTCGTCCAGAGTAAATACGACTACCGGGGCTATATCCAGAAAATTCAAGATTTACATTTCATTTGTCATAAAAATATCTGTAACATATGGCATTTTAATCAAAATCGTTAGAGCTATTTTCAAGAAAATCAAAATTTTCTAAAAATGTTCCATGTAAAGGGTAGTTTAGGGTGGGGCTATTTTCTTCAAAATCTTCATGTCGCATCCTTGAAAGACATTAAACTTAAATACCAACTTTGGTTTTTAACCGAATTTTCGTTTTTGAGTTATGCTGTCCACAGACACACACACTTTTTTTTCTAAAAATGCTTTTTTTTTTTTTTTTTTGGATTCAGGGGGTCTCAAAACATGCATTTCCGCTGAAATATCGACATCGAGGTTTTAGGTGGAATGCAATACTTCCCCTACTTACCAGTAGAGAAAGTAATAAATAAAAATACATAAGTGAAACCTGTATAGCTAATAACCTGGGTTCAGGATACTTTACCAGCCCTTAACATACACATTTTATTTTATCTTTATTCAAAAGCAAATTCTGTATCAAAAAATTTGAACTAAATCTACATACTAATTCTCTAACTAAACCTGCTGCTGCCTCGGGTCCTTTTATACTGTGGATGACGTCACACGATCTTTCGAGAAACTGTTCAAACGCACCCACCGCGATGACTCAGCTAGAAGCTTCGGGAACATGTCCACAGGTACCTTTGTTTCTACTGCCCGTTGTTTAGTTCACGTACACACAGCAGGCACGCGAGACGTCTTTTTTTCTCGCCAGCCAGGCATGTGGCGTGAAACTATCCAGACCCTATCCGTCTATTGTGGTTTTACCGATGCCCAATGTCACAATATTTACAACACAGTTAATTTAAAACAGTTTTTATTTTTGACATTAATTATGTACACCTTTTCATTCATACTTTATTTATGTTACCCAGTATTTCTAAACTTTCACTACAAGTTTGGATTTAATATTTTAACTTTCTTAATATTTAGTTACTTATTTCCATTAATACTCCCACTACGTATTTATAATTTAATCTGATTTGTTGCACTCACGTTACATTCTCTACTCTTGTACTAGTCATTCTTACAAACCCTTATTTCTATATCTTCTTCGTGTTAGTTGAGATAATAATTTCGAGAAATTATCTTGTTACTTATTTTCTTGTAGGTGCAAGGGGAATATTAGAATACAGTAGGCTTTGAGCGATAATCAAATATTTTAAAGCTTTCAAATTTCGTTCTCTTTGCATATGCAACATATAAAGAATGAATATCGATGTTCTATTTGATGGAAGTGTGTTTCCCAAAACTCGCACAAATAACAAGGAATATCTCCGAAACGGTTCACTCAACAGAAAGGTATTTATACATAAATAGTGTATTTTAGCAAGGTTCTACATTTTTGTATATTAAGATTTGGTCTATTTCTTACGGTTTACCACCAACGCAAAAGTCATACAAAGTATGTAGGACTACATAGGCTACACTCAGAAAATTCAAGATGTGCATTTCATTTGTCATAAAAATATCCCAAACATATGGCATTTTAATCAAAATCTTTAGTGTGATTTTCAAGAAAGTCAAAATGTTTGGAAAATTCTCCATGTAAATGGTAGTTTAGTGGGGAAGGAATCTTCGTATCGCATCCTTGAAAGACACAAACACACACACACACACACACACACACACACACACACACACACACACACACACACACACACACACACACATTATATAAAAAATTATTCTATAAAAAATATCACGTTTAAGGATCTCAGTCAAGTCATGCTAGCTAAAGGGGCTATAGAAATGAATACCCCCCTCCCCTCCCAAGAAAAAATCCTTAGCACTTTGATACCAGATGCCTGTCGTAAAAATATGCAAGAATTTAAGCTGTAAAATGTTGAGAAGGCAGCGTTCTTGTTTTACCCAGTCGATCTAATTACGAAAACCTTACCTTTATCTAAACCGGCAGGGAACTAAAGCTGTGCACTCCAATTAATTTTACTCAGTGCGAGCATCTGAAACAAGAGCGAGGTAAGATTCATTTAAAATTAAAATTAATGCTTCGTACGACTTCGGCAAGAGGAGGAAAAGAAGAAAGAAAAAACAAATGACAAAGCAAACAAACCAAAGGTTGCAGCAAAGGAAAGCGGTTTAATTTAAATGTCCCAAATATATTCTTTAGGAGAGTAAAAAAACATGACTTATAACTTAAAATATTAAAAAGAGAAAACAAATAAGAGGGGCAAAGGAAAAATAAATACTCAAAATTAATAATCAAGATCATAGAAGATAATGAGGTGCAGATGCTGTTGAACGAAGCATCAGAGTGCAATTTTCAATACAAAGCCCTTGTTCCGGATTAGGTTTGTGCTCGTTTTTCCTTGATTTTGATCGTTTCACAATATTTGACGAATGGCATTCACACAGGTAACTCCGGAACTGTCTATTGATAAAGCTGGTAAATGTACCACGCTCTGGCAGTTACAACAATAAAACTGGTGATAATTACGTAATGTAAAGAAAAGACAGAGAGAAATCATTGTTACAAAAAGGTTCGTATGTGTGACTGTATCTGTGTGCCTTAGTGTACGTGTCTATGAAGTGTATAACTTAAAACTCTGATGTGTTGCACTCACATGACTTTCTCTACTCTTGTACTAACCATTCTTACAAACTCTTATTCCTCTATCTTCTTCGTGTTAGTTATGACAAACATTTGTACAAATTATCTTATTGCTTATTTCCTTGTAGGTGCAAGGGGAATATTGGAATCCAGTAGGCTTTGTGCGATAGTCAAATCTTTTAAAGCTTTGAGATTCCGTTCTCTTTGTACACGTAACATATAAAAAAATGAACAACGATGACCAATTTCACGAAAGTTCCAAGTTTTCCGAAACTCACACACATAACAAGGTATATCTCCGAAATGGTTCACTTTTAATAAAACTTATTCAGACATAAATTGTTTATTTTAGCAAGATCTACATTTTTTGTATAGTATGATTTAGTGTATCTCTAACGGTTTACCAGTTATGCAAAAGTCGTCCAGAGTAAATATGACTACAGGGACTATAGCCAGAAAATGTAAGATATACATTTCATTTGCCATAAAAATATCTCAAACATATGACATTTTAATCAAAATCGTTAGAGCCATTTTCAAGAAAATCAAAATTTTCGAAAAATGTTCTATGTAAAGGGTAGTTTAGGGTGGGGATATTATCTTCAAAATATTAGTGTCGCATCCTTGAATGACATTAAGCTTAAATCAGTTATCAGTTAAACAAGTTATCCTGTCCACAGACAGACACACAGACACACACGGACCTTTTTCTAAAAATGCTTTTCTTGGATTCAGGCGATATCAAAACATATATTTCTGGTGAAATCTCGACATCGAATTTTTGGGTGGAATACAATACTTCCCCTACTTACCAGTAGAGAAAGTAAAAATAGATAGTTAAATACAAAAGGTGGTATTATAGATATAATACCACCTGGATGCAGCACGACGATTTTGAAGAAAGTCCTGCGTCCCAAACTACCTCTACATGGAAAATGTTCTAAGATTTACATTTTCTCACAAATAGCTCTAACAATTTTGATTAAAATACCTTGTGTGTAAGACGTTTTCATAAATAAATTAAATATATATCTTGAATTTTCTGAGAATGTCTTCAATAATTCTCTTCATTCTCGTCGACTTTTGCGTAAATGATAAACCGTAAGAAATAGACAAGGTATTACTACACAAAATTGTTACTATTGTTAAAATATACAATTTAAGTACTGTGTATTTTTTTTCAGTTGGCCATTTCCGAGATATTCCTTGTTATTTGTCTCAATGCTGCAATACTTATACTTTCTGAAATGGGAATTCATTAATTTTATCTCTTTGCTATGCTAAAGGAACGGAATTTCAAAGCTACCACAGAGTGATGATATTCAAAAAGATTTGACTATCGCTCAAAGCCTACTGTATTTTCATATTCTCCTTGCACCTATAAGGAAATTAGTGTTGAGATAAGTTCTGCAAGTGAATACTATAGAGGAATAAGTGTTTGTAAGTTTAGCTTGTATAAGCGTAGAGAAAATCATGTGAGTGCAACATCATTTTTAGAAAAACTTCAATGTGTGTGTATCTGACCTTCTGTCTGTGTGCCTATGAATTGCATAATTAAAAAAAAAAAAGTTTAGTTAGATGGCAAACTTGGCTAATTCAGCATCTTTTAAGGATGCGACACAAGGATTTTCAAGAAAATTCCTTCTACCTAAACTAACCTTTACATGGAAAATGTTTCTGAAACTTTTATTTTATCAAAAGTGACCCTAACGATTTTGATTAAAATACCACATATTTAAACTATTTCCATGCCAAATGAAATATTTATCTTGAATTTCTTGCGAGTAGCCTCTGAAATCTTCTTCATTCCTAATACCTTTTTCATATCTTGTATGGTTTCAACAAACTTTTAAATTTTATTCTTTAAAAAAATGTACAATTATGTAAGATTTTTCGTACATATCATCGCATTCTTCGACACATTTGATATCGAAATGCATGTTCCTATTTTATCTTGCTCGCATTACTTGTTAGAAATTTCATTTCACTGCTTTCTATTTTCTTTTTAGTTGTTCGGTTTATAGACCAGTTTTCTGCACCATAAGTTAATAATGGTGCGACTAATCTTATATAACATTTTATGCTCAAATTTATTAATTAGGGATCCACCAATCATAGAATCCCCATGCAGCAAGGACAAAGCGCAATATCGATTAATTCTCGAAACGCAAATAGCGCGAGTTTAGAAAACGCTAAAATGTCGGACTAACACACAACACACAAGTTAACCTCAATACAGCAAATTAATTTCACTAATTGTACAATAAATAACTTATACATTAAATAAAGTTTCGTTTGAAAACCAATATGTCCAATCTGCCTTATATTTTTCAATGTTGCGTAGCATTCTAAGGTTATTATTTTCATCAGGCAGCTGTGACGTGCTGGAAACGAATCGATCGTTTAGCGCCTGCGCAGAACTCCAAATATCAGCTGATGCAATATGTAGGCCATTGTCCCTGGTGAGTGTGCAACATTTTACAATATTTCTACTATAAAATTAGGTATGGGTCGAGCATAAATTGTCGAATGAGCTCGCTTCGCTTGTTTCCTAACATATACTCCCGTCTTAATTACTTCCATTATAGTCTCGTTGCATAATATACTATTAATTGTTTTGAACGTTGTGCTTATTCCTCAAATGTTCTTGTTGTTCCGACATTTGCTGAGATTTAGTAATTTTATTTGTAGCATCTTATTCTGTTAGATATGATATACTGGGGCCTAAATAATAAAAGGAGGGCACCTGTTCTAGAACTATTTTACATCTTCTGTGGTCATGTACTCTCTAATAATTTTCCACCTCCACATAACAATGCATGTTAGATCTACTAAGCAGCCTTTGGTGCTGGAATACTTCTAAAGAATGCCAGTTGTTTTTACAATAGCAATTGGTTCCAGTTGCTGGGCGTCTTGAGGACTCTATAAATAGGCGGTATAAATAGCCTTTTATCGTAATGGTCTTACTAATTATCAGCATTTATAGCAAGTGTGCTCTTCAGGATGTAAAACTGAGAATCTCTTTAAGCAAGCGATGACGACGGCACCCCTAGTGCTGGGGTCCGTCCCCTCTTAGGCCATCTGTCAATGTCAGGAAGATGCGCCACATGCTCGTCTGTAATTAGAGCACTGCCCTACTTAAGTACCAACGTGTTCCCATATGCCATGACAAATTACTCTTTTTCTTTCCTTATCCTCATATTTTTCTTACGCCTTATCTATGTACGTTTATTTACTGTAAATATAAACAAGCCCTATTAACCCTTTAATGGGCAGCGTGACAAATGAACAACATATACTTTATTGGCTTGCTCTTTCTACTTTATTCTTATACTAACCTAAATAAATATTATATTTACACTTGTCTTATACTGTAAAAACATTTTTTTTTTCAATAAAATTGTAGTGTTTCTTGTTTTTAAAGACTAAGAAGCAAAATATATGAAACTGCAATCAAAGTAAACCTGTAACATGCCAAAGGTAGGTCACCATTATAGGTGCCACAATATAGGTACCATTATAGTTAAAGGGTGGAGGGTAAATAGAATAGCACAAAAAAGCTGTAAGCCCTGAAAGTTAAATTTGGTAACTTTAAGACCCATTATCTTATAAAACAGTTGTAGAGTATAATGCTTGCACAATGTGGATGAATACTTGCTAATTTCACTGATCTATTTTTAGATTTTATTTTTGAAAACCTTAAAAACTTTCTTTTTCTCAAAAATGATAATTTTGATTCAATTACCATTTGTACCTATATCTTGTATTTTCTGGGAATAGTCTATGAAGTCCTCTTTATTCTGAATGACTTTTGTATAACTGGTGAACATAAAAAAAATGTAAATTTCGTTAAAGCACAAACATTTTATATGAAACACGTTTTTGTGCAGTTAATAATTTCTGAAATATTCCCTGTTATTGGTTTGGATTTTGAAATACATATACTTTTCCAAAATAGGAAGTTACTATTCTTGTTTTTTTTTCTCGGCTATGCAAAGAGAACTGAATTTCAAAGCCATCACACAGCGACCAGCTCTTAAAATATTCTACTATAGCTCAAGCCCACTGTATTCACGTAATTCTATTGTGCCGGAAAAGAAATATTAAGAAAATCATTTCTAAAATATTTATCTCGATTAACATGAAGTAGATAGAAGAAAAATATTTTTTTAGCACTTGAAGAATGAGTAGAGAAGTCGTGTGATTGTAACGCATCAGATTTTTCTCTATGTTCCTCAGATATTGCATTTACGATTTATGTTCTGGCATATCAAAGTGTATTGAATTAATTACAGTTAGAACAATAAGGAGATCATCAGAACATAACATTTCATGACTGTATTGCCCATGGCCCGAAAATCAACGGCTTTTTGATAATTTACCCAGGCACGGGCAAACTCGGCTCAACTGGGTCACTCACCTGAAACACGTTTTTGCCTCAATCCACCAGCCATCCCTTCCCTGCACTGCTGTTCAAGTTCCGACACGCGTCATTCAGTGGCGAGTATGACTGTGTCATGAAGAGTGGTAGATATGCGGATTTCAATCCGCAAATACAAAACGTTACAATATGAAACGCAACCTTGATCAGAAGCCTCAATCAAACTTTGGTAATCGTAGATGTCTTGATTTACAATTTCTTGAAACATTTGTACACAGATAACACTGTTTAGTTATTTAATTTATTATTAGTTTATTTAATATAAACATATTTCGTGTTTCAAAGTTTGAACTTAAGAATAAAACCAAAGAATTTATTATGTTAATCAAATAATTTTAAAATATTTTAAGGCTAAATAACAATGGAACTTTACTGCTTTATTTGTTGTGAAAAAGAAACACTTTAGTATGTTAATCATAAGGCAGCTTAAAAATAAAGGAATGTTTTAAACTTCAAGATTATGTAATTTGCCTAACCACAGTAGGTGGCTTTAATAATTATTGTACGCAAAAAACGTTTAGTATGAACAAAATAGTTAACAATAGCGTATAGATTATTACTACCGCTCAGGTGGAGGGAACGTGTTGTATCAAAACATATTTGTCACTGGACAAAAGAATGCGGGGTGGGTAAAGCAAGTTCAATCGCTACCTCTCCTCTCATGGCCATGCCTGATTTAATGATTCATTATTAAAATTACCAATTAAACGTATCTCCACATTTGACCAAAATATTTATACAGTAACAGTCGTACAATTAATGTGCATAGAAAGCGTGTAAGAATGGCAACCGTTATGAAAAGATTTAAGAAGCCTTCATCTGAAGAAGTAGACGAAATAATATAAAATACTAAACCAGAAAACACTAACAAAAACAGAGAAAGTGTGTCCTATATACTTGCGGTTTATGTGACATAAATTTAATCTTCTTATAGTTATATCATATAAATTTCCTTATTGAAATTCAGCCGTTAAAAGTAGGACTTCATTAAGTATAGTTCCAAAGAGATTTGACAGTAAAGATATTATATTTATAATAAATAATTAAATAAACAAGTTCGTCAGATCCCTGTTGGACAAGGACCTCCTACCATCTAAGTTAAGGATAGCCCACTAGTATCTAAGTTAAAAACAATTTTTGCTCCAGTTTTTTCCACTGCACTAACAATCACTATGTTTTATTCTCTCTCACGTTTCATTCCACTTCACCTGTCTCTCGCCATTCTCCTCCACTGCACACCCATCATTACATTAAATTCTTGCGACCATCTCTGTCGTGGCGTCCAGTGTTCATTTCCCTCGTCTTGGGAACCGTTGTGATATTTATAATAATCCATTAAATTTCAGAAAACCCTCTTCGTAAAAATATAACTAATAAATTCGTAAGTAGTCGTTTTATAACCATATTATCCTCTGCTTTTGTATTATTTCCTAAAATAGTCAAACGGAACGTAATTTGCGACTTCTTCGGAATAACACTACCTCTAGTTAGATTACCTATGATAATTATTCCTTGTAGAGCACCAGTTGTTTCATTGGTCTTTTCCTTCTCTAATACGTATAGCAAGCAAACGAAGTATTGTATTCCACCAAAAAATTCGATGACCAGATTTTACCAAAAATATGTTTTGGGGCCTCCTGAATCCAAAAAAGAGCATTTTTAGGAAAAAGGCCCTGTGTGTGTGTGTGTGTGTGTGTGTGTGTGTGTGTGTGTGCGCGCGCGCGCGTCGCCGGTGTGCCGGAATTTCGTCCCGTAGGAGTTCTTTTACATGCCAATTAATTTACTGACATGGAGCTGTCGTTTTTAAGCATACTTAAAAGACATCGATCTGGGTCGGATTTGAATCCACGATCTTGGGATCAGCAGACCAGCGTGTAACAAACTGAGCCACCCAGACCAATGTGTCAGTCTGTGGACAGCATAACTCAAAAACGAAAAGTTGGTCATAAACCATAGTTGCTATTTTAGTTTAACATCTTTTAATGGTAGGACACGAAGATTTTGTAAAAAATAAAATCTGCCACTTTAAACTACCCTTTACATAGAACTTTTTTTATTTTGTTTATTTTCTTAAAAGTGGCTTTAACGACTTTGATTGAAATGCCATATGTTTGAGATGTTTTTATGGCAAACGAAATGTATATTTTGAGTTTTCTGGATATAACCTATGTAGTCCTGTTTACTCTGGATGACTTGCAGAACTGGTAAACGGTAAGAGATAGAGCAAATATTACTATACAAAAATGTAGATCTTGCTAAAACCACACAATTTATATCTAAATAATTTTGCTTTGTAGAGTGAACCATTTCAGAGATATTCCTTGTTATTTGTGTGAGCTTTGGAGAGCTTATACCTATGTCAAATGGAACATCATTATTCATTTTTACTTTCTCTACTGGTAAGTAGGGGAAGTATTGTATTCCACCCAAAAATTCGATGTCGAGATTTCACCGGAAATATATGTTTTGAGGCCCCCTAAATCCAAAAAAAAGCATTTTTAGAAAAACGTCCGTGTGTGTGTCTGTCAGTCTGTGGACAGCATAGCTCAAAAACGAAAAGTCGGTTAAAAACCAAAGTTAGTATTTAAGTTTAATGTCTTTCAAGGATACGACACGAATATTTTGAAGAAAATAGCCCTACCCTAAACTACCCTTTACATGAAAAAGTTTTCGAAAATTTTCTTAAAAATGGCTCTAACGATTTTGATTAAAATGTCATATGTTTGAGATATTCTTATAACAAATGAAATGTATATCTTGAATTTTCTGGTTATGGCCCCTGTAGTCGTATTTACTCTGGACGTCTTTTACATAACTGGTAAACCGTTAGATAGACCAAATTGTACTGTACAAAAAATATAGATCTTGCTAAAATACACAATTTATGTCTCAATAAATTTTCTTGTAGTGTGAGCCATTTCGGAGATATTCCTTGTTATGTGTGTGAATTTCGGAAAACTTAGTACTTTCGTGAAATGGATCATCATTGCTCATTTTTTATATTTTAAGTGTGCAAAGACAACAGAATCTCAAACATTTGACTATCACACAAAGCCTACTGTATTCTAACATTCCCCTTGCACCTACAAGGAAATAAGCAATAAGTTGTACAAATGTTTATCTTAACTAACACGAAGAAGATATAGGAATAAGAGTGTGTAAGAATGGTTAGTACAAGAGTAGAGAAAGTCATGTGAGTGCAGCACATCAGATATTTTTACATTTGACCGTGCTCAAAGTCTACTGTATTCCCATATTCCCTTTGCACTTATAAGGAAACAAAACAATAAGATAATTTGTGCAAATGTTTGTCAACTAACACGAAGAATATATAGGAAGCAGAAATAGGATTAACGTTAATAAGCTTTTGTAGGAATAGTTTGTTAAAAATGGGTAGAGAAATTAATGTGAAACTTACGTATGGGATTTTTCTTTATATATACTTTTTCGTGCACTTGTATAAGCCTTTGAAATTCATGAAGAGAAGTTAGTGTCTGTTAGGGATGTGTACACGAAAAAGAGGAAGGTACAGAAATTTATCTGAAGCACAATCCCAGAATTCCTTCCCGACTTACACTCATTAGCACGGAGCACAGCACTAACTGCGCATCGTTACCAACAGGTTTAGTAAAAGAGTAATAAATTTAAACCGTATGAACCGACGTTTTCCACCAAGGATCTTCGTCGTAAAATAAAAGTCAGCCTTGTCGACCACATAATTTATTCCTCTGCTGAAATACGAGAGTAAGTTTACCAAGGATGAAATCATGCCCCTGCATCCGAAAGAGTATTTATTTTTAATTTAGTTCTTTCAAATCTTTTAGCCAGGATTCGGTGCGTGACCTTTTGCTCCTGCAGTAAATGCCACTTCTTTATGCGTGTGGTGCAAGAGAAATTAAAAACGAGGCTTCCGCAGCACAGAGAGATGATAAAAAAACGTTTGGAGCAAGGTTTAAAAATACGATTCCCATAACTCGTGTCGTATAATAAGTTAAGTTGGCAGCCTTGTGTTTGGAAAAGCGGAGGGACATGCGGTGGGCACGTGTGAGCGCCCTCACGCGTGAAAATGGCGGGTGCAATTCCACGTGTCCTTCCAGCATCGGCAGGAAGAGTAGAAAACCTCACAAATAAAACGTTTCTCCCAAAAGAAATAATAAAAAGGAGGGTCGCAAAGAAAGAAATAAAATCACACGAAACGGAAGAGGAGAGAACGATTGCACGTGCAGTTTACTTTCGGGTTTCTTTCATTTTCTTCTCTTAGTGGAACCTGAAAGAACCTTTCGTTTTATGTTGGAACGCCCTCTCTTGGCTGTTGCAGCCGGTAGCTAAACTGAAACTAATTTCATAGAGTTCATATACACAGCTTTGAGAGATTATCATGGGTCAACCTTAGTGTCTGAATACGTTTTAACTTTCTATATTAACCCTAGGAACACCAAGTTATTTTGGGGCACTAACCAAATGCAGAATTTGCCCATGTAACAATAGACTCTAAATCTTGTAATAAGCATGTAATTTAAGTGATTATTTCCACTGTGAGATCAGTTTATAAAGTTCTCAGTGACGATATTAAAAGCATAACATATACAGCGTGTCCCCCCCCCCCAAAAAAAAAAAACAAAAAACAACAGCTACAACGTTTAATATGTGTGTGGAATGGCAAACTGATCGATTTTCAAATATGTCTAGAAATGCACAGTTTGGACGCTGTTGCGCATAGAAGTGGCAGATGGGTATGGTGAGCCTCATGCAAATAACCCAATACGTGCGGTTTTTCAATCGCTCCCTGGACTGGGGCAATAAGCTTCCCCGCTGACGTTACAGGAGTTCCATAAACCATACTCTTCATACAACTCCACAATAAATAGTCGAGAGGTGTCATATCTGGCAAGCGTGTTGGCCATGGAACGGGTCCACCTCTACCAATCCATCGATTTAAATATGCGACGTTGAGGTGATTCCGCACATTTACATCAAAGTGTGCTGGTGCTCATATCGGCCATTTCCGCAGCTTTGTACTAGTACTTGTACTGTTGTTAAAGCGTTTCTTTACTGGAAACTACACAAGTAACGCAGTAGGGTGCGAACCAAGGACTCTATGGAGGAATGTAGCGCAAAACCAGTCATCCTATTAGCTCAGGTGGTTCATCCAGTACACAGTTTGTTCGTTATCAAACTTCGACGCTCTTCAGGGTCCAAACTGTGCATTTCCGGACAGAGGCTCCTTATGGAAAAGCAATCAGTTTAGCATCCTGCACAACATACTAAGCAGACACCTTGTACAGACTGTCCAAAAATATAGGAGTTTTAATATATTGTGTTATAACAAGCAACAGTGGTAAAAATGAGTGAAAATTTGTGTAAATCAGAAACATAAAGTCCATACTTGTCAAAAATATCTACACACTCACTGATTTAATAACTGATTAATATATTTCTGTCCTTTACGAAACATTTCAAAAACAGTTGCACAAATATAGGCTACGGTGCATTGAAAATTTGCAAGAAAACTCTTCAATCGGAGAGAACAGTGGCATTTACAGATGGACAACAATAGAAAATCTTTCGTACAAGAAACACGTTTGCTCCACTCTGACAAAGTGTCAATAATGGTCAGCCTATAAGTCAACAATGTAAATGAATCTCAACAATTAGACTCTCAACAATGTAATTATGAAATGAAATTTAGACATAGTGTTACGGTCACAGGGCAAAATATGCCCTGGAGTAAAAAAGTTGTATTTTCATTTCAAGTTTTCAAATGTTTAATCACATGAATGCACAGTAAATTACCCTATAAAGTGAAAGATAAATACGGAGTGAGGCAACACCTGAGCAATTCCGCTACCTGCGCAGTAACAGCTCTTCACCTGAAAGGCTGATGGTGGGGGAAGTTGCGCAATGATGTATGCGCCGAAGTCATAGCGTTTCCGTACACGAAGGAGTGAAGTTCGCTAGCATAGCTTTAGTGCATGTTACTGACATGTATAGAAATTTGCATTATAACCCACAAAGTGATTTCGTTATAACTATGGCTATGTGGCAACAATTGCTTTAATGTGAACTGCAGTTGTTACAGCTGCATGCTGTTATAGTAATGTTTACTCATTCACGGCAAGCTCGCCCGCCTTTCCCCCTCTCAGCCGTTGCAGAGAGGGAGGAAGGGAAACAGCTTCTATAGACCTATACCAGGATATTTGTCATGATATTTTTAATAAAAGCAAAAGAAAATCCATACCGAAATTTCACCGGAAATACGTGTTTTGCAACCTCCTAAATCTAAGGAAAGGAATTTTCATAGAACCTCCCTCTCCCTCTCTTCCCCCCTCTCTCTATCTCTCTCTCTCTCTCTTTCTTTCTTTATGGTATTTAAGTTCAGCATCTTCGAAGGTTGCAACACGAAGATTTTCAAAAAATCGCAGCACCCTAAGCTACCCTTCTTTAACGATTTGTATTAAAATACCCTATTTTCATGCCAAATGAAATGCATATCTTTAATTTTCTGGGAATGTGTTTTCAGAAGTCCTTCATTCTAGATGACTTGTACACTATTGGTAAACCATAGGAAGTATACAAAAATCTCACTGCACAAAAAATATAAACCTCGTTAAAGCCCGCAATTTATCTCAGATTTTTTGAGTTAACCTTTTCCGAGATATTTCTTGTTATTGGTTTGAGTTTTCCAATACCTATACCTTCCATAAATGGGAAGTCGTTATTTAGGTTTTTCTGGTCGTGTTTAATTGGATTAGCATGAAACAGGGGAAAAACCTACTAAAGGGCGAAGAATAGGAAAACAAAGTGTTGTGAATGTAACACCCCCCCCCCCCACCATCCCCCGTCCCAATGTAAGGATTGGAGCCCTCTGAAAAATATCGATGAAAACTTGTATTTCGTCACTGTTTTATAGCAACGGTAATAAAATACTTCTTCCCAATACCGGCACAGTAATATTGTTTAACAGCCGTTAATACAACAGATGGCACCACAGGAGTTTGCACAATGTCCTCGTATATTTTGTTGGGAAGATCTAATATCAACAAATACAGTTAAAAACTACCTTCACCATTTATTACTTTCTACCTAGGACTTACCATTGACTACTGCAATAACTGCATATTACTTTGCACTTACGACTTACAAACTTATACGAAATTCCCAGAAAATTCAAATTAACATTTTATTTTTTATGAAGATATCCCTAAGGTTTTAGGGTTGTGGATGGGCAGAGCTTAATATCTGCTTCTTGATGTTATTCTGAAATATGCATAACTTCCTCTACCATTCTCCTCTATACTGCATTGTTATATAAATAAAAAATCGCATGTGTCGCACTCACATGACTTTCTCTACTCTTGTACTAACCATTCTTACAAACTCGTATTCCTATATCTTCTTCGTGTTAGTTAAGATAAACATTTGTACAAATTATCTTATTGCTTATTTCCTTGTAGGTACAAGGGAGATATTAGAATACAGTAGGCTTTGTGCGATAGTCAAATCTTTTAAAGCTTTGAGATTCTGTTGTCTTTGCACACTTAGCATATAAAAAATGAACAACGATGATCCATTTCACGAAAGTTTTAAGTTTTCCGAAACCCACACACATAACAAGGAATATCTCCGAAATGGTTCAACTATAAGAAAATTTATTCAGACATAAATTGTGTATTTTAGCAAAATCTACATTTTTTGTAGAGTATGATTTGGTCTATCTCTAACGGTTTACCAATTATGCAAAAGTCGTCCAGAGTAAATACGACTACAGGGGCTATAGTCAGGAAATTCAAAATATTCATCTCATTTGTCATAAGAATATCTCAAACATATGACATTTTAATCAAAATCGTAAGAGCCATTTTCAGGAAAATAAACACTTTCGAAAACTTTTCCATGTAAAGGGTGGTTTAGGGTGGTGCTATTTTCTTCAAAATCTTCCTGTCACATCCTTGAAATACATTAAACTTAAATACCTAATTTGGTTTTTAACCGACTTTTCGTTTTTTGAGTTATGCTGTTTACAGACTGACACACACACACACACACACACACACACACACACACACACACACACACACACACGGACCTTTTTCTAAAAATCCTTTTTTTTGGATTCAGGGTGCCTCAAAACATATATTTCCGGTTAAATGTCGACATCGAATTTTTGGGTGGAATACAATATCTACTTCCTCTACTTACCAGTAGAGAAAGTAATAAAAAATCTGATGTGTTGCACTCACTTGACTTTCTCTACTCTTGTACTAACCATTATTACACAATATTACTAACCATTATTATTCCTATATAATCTTCGTGTTGGTTGAGATAAACATTGCAGAAATCTTATTTCCTTGTAGGTACAAGGAGAATATGGGAATACAGGAGGCTTTGAGCGATAGTGATATTTTTTAAAGCTTTCAAATTCCGTTCTCTTTGCACGGCTAAGCAGTTTTCTGAAACTGACACAAATAATATCTCCGAAATGGTTCACTCTATAAAAAAAATATTTAGACATAAATTGTGGCTTTATGGAAAAAGTACGAATCGGTTGGAGAATTCAATGTCATTCTGACAGGTTGTGACAGTAGCTCAGTGGTTAGAGTGCCCATGTACTTAGCGGAAGGTCTGTGGTTCAAAGCCCACTTGAGGCACTGAATTTTTCAGTTCCGATTCTACGTCTCCGACCAATTATAGTTTGAATTAGAGGGAAAACATGCTATTTAAGTCTTTATTATTTAGTTGCTTATGCTTGTATGCAACATATGAGAAGTGGAGCACTCTTGTGACAGCCTAAAGCAACCAATGAGTGAGGCCACAGCTTCATACAACGAATAATGTGATATAGACGCGAGGTGCAATGAGATTTTCTTTGGCAGTCTTTGTACATTGAACCCTAAGTCCAGAAAACGGAACATTTATGGTTAGAAGAGAGTTGACATTTATGTTGGTGGAATATAATTAATATAACTAAACAGTAGAAACATCACTCCATAAAGTTTGCTGCAGAGCTCCTGAATCACCCTGTATTTCTTGCAGCTCCTGAGGATTGATGATGCCAATGAAGAACTTCGTGTTTTAACACCAGAGGTCATTTAATGTTGGTAACGGAAAATCACAATTGGTGCTTCTGAACGCATAATCTACTGCATTCAGCGACATACTTTATTGCTGTACAAATTACAGTGCTTGAGTGTTCATTCACATTTTCACACGCTGTAATTCTCTGCCAAATGGGCAGTGAACTGAAGGTGAGAACCTGTAACTGCATTTTATTCCCTTGCCTGCTGTAACACGCTCTTGTCATTGCAGCAGTGTTTATTCGATGTATGCGATTTAGAAATACCTGTACGTACACACGTACAGGTGCCATTAAAGTGTGAACCCTTATCGATAGGAAACATAAATACATCCTCGTGGTCATTTGCTCGTTACTACGGGCTATTCTCTCAAAGCTTCCATATCTGCAATCTCAAAAATTACAATTTGAGTCTTAAAGGAGGAAATATATCGCTTAATATTTACAGAAATACTTGAATATATAATCAGTTTAAAATTACTTATAAAGAAGGAGAAGAAATCCAAAAGAAAGACCATGTAAATACGTTTAAAGTATCTGCATAGCGGATAGAAGAGAAAGTGTGAGCTCTCCCGCTAGTTCACTGCATGATCCGTGGTCCCGTGGCAACTGACCGAAACTGCGGCGTGGCGATCGCAGTCGCCTTAAAATGCGACCGAACTGCCTAGTATGTGATTCCGAAGTACAGACAATTTTATACGTATGCGTTGTGTGTTGTGAGTAATTAAGTACATAACTTGTGAAATTGCTTCTAATTTTGTGCATAAATGTGTGTGTTCTTCAAAACGTAAGTTTCAAGCAACATCAATAATTGATTAAAAATGCCAACTTGTTTTGTACCCGGGTGTCGTTCAGGATACACAAACTGCTCAGAAGCTAGAAATTTTTTTACTCCTCCTAAAGATAAAAATCTGTTTTACAAATGGGAAAAGTCTATTCCTAGGAAAGACACTAAATTATCTGTTAAATCTAGTATTTGTGACAAACATTTTCCAGAGGACTTTTTAGTGAAAGTTGATTCATTCGTTGTGCATGGAAAACTAGTTGAAATCCCTAGAATTAAATGGCGGTTAAAGCCAGGGGCAATTCCCTGTATATTTCCTAATTTACCCAGGTACTTAACTACAGTGCATAAATCCCGAAAATCTCCACAAAACAGAGACAAAAAATTACTGAAAAAGCAATATTCAACAATCAGTAAATTACCAGATGCAGGATCCAGTCAACCAGTTCTTATTTCAAACGCGCCGTCCTTCAACAATGAGGAATTCACAGAAAACAGTTCTAATTCCTCCAAGGTCACAAACACAAGTGTCAATAATGAAATTGCTACACTGAAGAAAAGAATTAGAAACCTCAATAGAAATTTAGTTAGAACTAAAATCCTGCTATCTAAAGAGAGGGATAAATTAAAAACAGTAGAAAAGAAATTCGCTGCTAATTGTTGCGAACATAAACCCAATTTAAATTATTTAAGTAAAAAACAAAAGCTGGTTCTAGATACAATGCTTAAAAATACATAATTTATATTATGGTTTAATTTTTCAGCGTAAAATCATGTAAGCAGATATTTCCCACTGTTCTTGGTTAATTATAATACCCATTATTGTAAAATACCATCCTATATTATGTGTCAAGGAAAGACGATGTTTCAAAACAGTATTTCCAATATTCCTGCTTACGATTTTAGGTATTTAAAATTCTAACTGATAATATGAAACCCATTTTCACCATGCATTCGTGAACTAAAGTAAAGCGACCGCGACACCAGTGCCATCGTGCGAGCGAACCATAGTAACTCCCGAAGAGCTCACACTATCTCTTCTATCCGCTATGGTATCTGCAAGGATCCAAACATACATTTATTTATGTACCTGGATAGCTTTAGTTAACAAATAGTTAATTACCTAAAACATACTTTATAATTTGAATATAATACAGGGTGTTGGCTTATAAGTGCAGATATTTTGATATCTGTTAATTTAAGACGTATCCCCTTTGTTGCGATAGTTGTTTTTCCTTCGTCTCACCGTTTTTCTGCAAACCAATCATATAGTATACTATCTGGCATGGTCGTAACTGCAAAATGAACAACGTCTGTCGTATAGAGTATCCGTTTTGCTTCACACCTACATGCGTGAAATACTTCTTTACCTGTTTACCCTTCCCGTACGTAGGACTTACCCCTTCTAGGATTTACAAGCCAGTGCCTAGGGTCAGACGCCTGTCGGGGAGCACAGGAACCTATGAACCGGACAGACTGAAGACCTGGAAACGGGTGGTCAGTCAAGCACCAGATATGATAGTGAGGAAGAGGATGCCATGAAACGCAGGCGAAATCTTTGAATGAAAAGGTGATAATGGAACAATTGGTGGAATGACTGGCGGGGGAAACCGAAGAAAACCCGCCCAGACACCGCTTTCTCCAGCACAATTACCACATGCAGGTCCCTGGGATGGAACCCAGGCCACCTAGGTGGTAGGTAAACGCCCTAACCGCTCGACCATGGCGCCGCTTGTTCGAAATACAAACTAACGAAATTACAAGATAAAGTTAAAGCCCTAAACATCAATGCAAATAAAACTGAAGAAATAAGAATACCTCGGCTAAAATAGGTGAAATTATATATAATAAATAACGAAATAGAACGAGTAACTAAATTTATCTATTTAGGAAGCATAGTAACAGGAAATGGAGGAACAGATGAAGATATTATCCCGAGAATTAAAAAAGCAACTGCAGCTGTATCAGATATGGAGATGGTAGCGTGGATGTCACTTTTACTTTCAAATCCAGTTGGACATTTAAATACGTTTCACTTTCGTTTTCACAGTGGCGTGCCTCACGAGCTTAAACAAACGTTTCATGTCTGCTACCTCCTAATATATCCATCTAAATCTTCAAATAATTTTGTAATCTTAACTCGATCTACGTATCCTTTTATCAGCTGATTCAGTACTAAACTTAAATACGTTTTCGAACTGATACTGCTGTAACGCAATAAACCAAACCACCTTTCTGACTTAAAACAACTACATCCAGAGGCCCTTGTTCAAGGCTAAAACATAACCATAGCATGCCAGTTGTGCTAATTATTTCCCAAAAACGTTGCATCACCCTTTCGTCTTGTTCATTTGGATTAATAAACGTCCACTAAACAAAATTCAAGTCACCCTTCAGATTAAGAGGAGGAATGGGGTAGTGTCTGACCACCAGAAGAAGGGAAGTGGTATCTGAAGTATGAGAGCGGTCTTAAATATACTCACGTAGTCTGTTTACTATGGAATGTGAGAATATCATTCATGTTGCCACATTTAATACCGTCGGTGTGGGTGGCTCATTTGGTTAGACGCGGTCTACTGATTCCAAGGTCAGGGGTTCAAATTCGGCCCAGACCGATGTTTTTTTAAGTATGCTTAAAAACGACAGCTCCATGTCAGTAGGTTTACTGGCATGTAAAATAACTCCTGTGGTACGAAATTCCGGCACACTGGCTCGCTGATATGATACTGGCGATGGACAACGTCGTTAAACAGCAAAGTAATGTTTTAAAACATTTAATACCTGTATTAACTTCTTTGATTATGTATTTACCTGACAACACTGTATGTCAGGGGAAGACAGCTATCGCTGCTGTGACATCAGCTCACTCAGCTCACATGCTCCCACCAAAAGCCAGCTGAACGTGTGACGTCATAGCGGAGAAGAGGAAATGGCGTGCGGGACATCGCAATTTAATGCTGACTGTTTCAATTACGGAATAGTCACAGATTGTAAATAATTACATTTTGACTTTATGTCATTTTATATATATATTCTAGTTAATGTGAACAGTCATGTTAAAACGCAAATAGAACAGAAATTATAAATATTTTGCCTGAGCTAGAGGAGAGCTATACAGAACAATTAGGTGGACATTTTTCGACATTTGCCGTTTCGCTTTTCTTTAACTAGTTTGTCAATGTTAGGGTGTAATGTACGGCACATTTGTAACCGAAGACTGCATGTTAGATTGTGACCTGACAATATGCTTCGGAATTTTGACTTAGAAAGATTCATTACAGAAAAGAATTGTTCGCACACATACGTGGAACCAAACATACATAATATCCGTGCAACAAGGGCATATAACCTCAGAAATCTGGTTTGAGGAACATTCTTATAAAAATCAGCCAGTCTTCCTTGTGTTCAAATTTGTCTTTCAGCAAATCGTCGCACTGTAAATTTATCAATTCAATTTGTTACCTGCTGGAAACATTGTTAACATCCAATGAATACGGAGTCGCAAAGATCTGAAACGTAGTTGACAATGTTTCTACATCTTGAAGCCTGGTCTCAAACTAGTGTGAAACACGGGGAACTGAACACAAACACAAAGCCACTACACACAACACTACACAACGTCAACAAAAACACAAAATAAAAACAAAATTCACACTAAGATCCGTTAAGATCCCTCACACAACAAATAAAAACCTCAGACTAGGCTGAAGAGGGTTCTCCCTAAACAGCCCCGGCGTGTTGTAAACATCCCCAAATAACATTTTTCATATTCATTCAGTTTCCTGCAAGTAGCGCCGCTGATCTAGGCAGCATAGCAATACACCGCTCTCGCCTTTCGTCACACGAACGTACAAGCTGGCTCTTCGTTTAAATACGTCACACGGCCCGAAGTTGTCTTCCCCTGCTGTATGTTGTACATCATATTAGCGTGCATATCATGATGGGGACTGTAGAAAATGTTTACGTTGCACATTCATCCAGCTCGGCTTCCTCTGATGGTCAGACAGCAGCCTATGCTTTGTTTACGCCCAGAAGCCGGTTGAGATGCATGACCTAGCTCGACGTCTTTGGAACGTTGCCACAGTTCTGTTCCTACATTACGACGGCGAAGAAATGTTAGGAATGTCCTGAGTGACTGATCATTTAAGAATTTTGTGTAATCTACCACATAGCTACTACTAAAAAAGTCAGACATTGGTCATTCTACTCATCGTAGAAGCGATGAACCACAATCTTGATATATTCTCATTCAGTTGGTTTCTTTTTCTTTCTTTCCTTCGAATATGGCTCATCCAAGAACAAAATTTTACTTTCTCTACTGGTACCTATAGCAGGAATTGAAATAGGCGAGAAGTCGAGGGGATTCGGCGTTGAAGCCAGGCTTAGGCGCCAAGGGGGCTCCCCCGGAAGGAAGGATGAGTTGATAGGAGATACCGGGCGGCCAGTTCCAGACTGAGTAACGTGCAGACATAGAGTTCCCTAGGGTTTCCCAAGTTTGATGACACCTCGAAGTTGTTAGGTCTTTCGGGGCCTTCTACGCCCAGAAGCCGGTTGAGATGTGTGACCTAGCTCGACATCTTTGGGACGTTACCACAGTTTTGTTCCCACATTACGACGAAGGAATGCTAGGAATGTCCTTAGTGACTAATCATTTGAGAATTTTGTGTAATCTACCACATAGCTACTACCAAAACTGTCAGAAATTGGTCACTCTGCTCATCATTGAAGTAATATACCACCATATTGATATATTATCACTGATTTTGTTCTTTTTCTTTCTCTCCTTTGAATATGGCTCAGCCAAGAACAAATTTTTGTTTCTAATACCTCTGTGAAAGACATTTTGGAAGGAAACCATTAGTTTGTGAAATGATACAATGTTCCCTTTCTCTATTGATACCTATAATAGGAATAGAAATAGGTGAGAGATAGAGGAGATTCGGCGTTGAAGCCAGGCTTAGGCGCCAAGGGGGCTCCCCTGGAAGGAAGGATGAGGTGATAGGAGATACTGGGCGGCCAGTTCCAGACACAGTAACGTGTAGACATAGACAGAGATCCCTAGGGTTTCCCAAGTTTGACGACACCTCGAAGTTGTTAGGTCTTTCGGGGCCTTCTTAGGGGAACCCTGTGGGGTCCAACGCTCTCATTTGCCGCCCCCCTGTCCGATACCACAGATAACGAGGAATGAGAATTTCTGCGTGCATATCATCCCTGCCAAGCTGAACCAAACACCTTCGCTGACAGAACCAACGGAATGAACGCTGAATGAAATAACTAACGAAGTTAAATGTAAGGGCAGGAAATTAGGGGTATGTAATTATCCTTTCCAACATTTGTCTGGCCACCCGGGAAACCCCCGAAAAACGACGGGTCAAGAAGGCTGGCATGGGGATCGAACTCCCGACCTCCTTAACGCGAGCCTCACAGGATACCACGGAGCCATCTCACTCGGTATACGGGTAAGTCGAAGAGCTATTAAATTTTACCCCAAATTTCCCAGAAGACACGTTTTGAAGTTCCCTGAATACAAACAAGAATTTTAAGAAAAACATCCACATCTGTCTGTGAACAGTATAACAGCAAAATGTTGTAGCAATATTTTTGTTCCTTTTTTTATTTCAGAGCACTCATAGGCTTTACTTTAAGTTTCCATCTTCTATTCTTATTAAACAACGAGCTTTTCTCTGTATGAACAGAGTAACATTGGTACAAAGGAAAGAAAAGAAAGACAAACGAAAGTCTCTACCAAGAGAGAAGTGAAATAATTAATGAAAGTTGGTGGCAGTGGGAGACAAATTCGTTGGATTCGTTTGCTTTTGCAGCAGTAATTAACATTTTCACCAGATTTTACTTTTCTTAGCACACACTTCAACAGTATAGAAGCTAAGGCTTGAAAACCTGAACTGTAGGGAGATTTCACGTTTATAAATGAATTCCTATAGGTCTGCAGTCTACTTTTACCTGCAGGTTGTTCTACTTGTAGAGGATTGCCCTACGTTTTAACCACCATTTGCCCGGTGTCCAGGTGGAATTTTTGAAAAGTCTACATTATTCAGAAACAAGCAGTGGTACTGTTACCAGATTATTTTATGGAAATTTAGGACATAAAAATATCTGATGTGTCGCACTCACATGACTTTCTCTACTCTTGAACTAACCATTCTTACAAACTCTTATTCCTATATCTTCTTCGTGTTAGTTAAAATAAACATTTGTACAACTTATTGCTTATTTCCTTGTAGATGCAAGGGGAATGTTAAAACACAGTAGGCTTTGTGCGATAGTCAAATGTTTGAGATTCTGTTGTCTTTGCACACTTAACATATAAAAAAATGAACAACGATGATTCATTTCACGAAAGTTCTAAGTTTTCCGAAACTCACACACATAACAAGGAATATCTCCGAAATGCTTCACCCTACAAGAAAATTTATTCAGACATAAATTGTGTATTTTAGCAAGATCTACATTTTTTGTAAAGTATAATTTGGTCTATCTCTAACGGTTTACCAATTATGCAAAAGTCTCCCAGAGTAAATACGACTACAGGGACTATAGCCAGAAAATTCAAGATATACATTTCATTTTTCATAAAAATATCTCAAACATATGACATTTTAATCAAAATCGTTTGAGCCATTTTCAAGAAAATCAAAATTTTCGAAAACTTTTCCATGTAAAGGGTAGTTTACGGTGAGGCTATTTTCTTCAAAATCTTCGTGTCGCATCGTTGAAAGACATTAAACTTAAATACCAACTTTGGTTTTTAACCGACTTTTCGTTTTTGAGCTATGCTGTCCAAAGACTGACAGACTGACAGATTGACAGACTGACACACAGACTGACACACAGACACACACCATTTTCTAAAAATGCTTTTTTTGGATTCAGGGGATCTCAAAACATATATTTCCGGTGAAATCTCGACATCAAATTTTTGGGTGGAATACAATACTTCCTCTACTTACCAGTAGAGAAAGTAAAAATCTGATGTGTTACATTCACATGAGTTTCTCTACTCTTGTACTAATCATTCCTACAAACTCTTATACCTATATCTTTGTGTCACATCCTTGAAAGACATTAAACTTAAATACCAACTTTGGTTTTTAACCGACTTTTCGTTTTTGAGTTATGCTGCCTACAGACTGACACACACACGGACGTTTTTCTAAAAATTGTTTTTTTTTGGGGGGGGGGGGATTCAGGGGGTCTCAAAGGAGGTATTTCTGGTACAATCTCTACATCGAATTTTTGGGTGGAATACATACTTCCCCTACTTTACTATACGTAGTAGAGAAAGTAAAAATGTAGGACATTTTCGGTCAATGCAAAGATAGTGTAAATCTATAACTTTAATATATAACCATAGGCATATAGGCATATTTTTCTTAATATCCTGAATTATTTTAGAGCAGTATATGGAGTTATAATTACTGTTGTAACGCAACACAGTGATGCATTAAATATATATTTTACGATATTTAGCGCTAGGAAGAGATTTTATGAGAAAGTGCTATTGCACAACAAGATTTGCCGAAGGTGAGTACGTTAGTTGTTGTTCAAGCATTATTAGCGTTTGAAAGCGTGATACTTTAACCCTGTTATATTTTGAGGTTAGAAATGCCTTTATTACGTACGTTGGCAGGCCTGCTTTTTGGAATACTTAAGTCTGCTGTTTAGTATAATGTCGGCCATGTCTTGGGAACTGCCGAAAAACCGTGTCCACTATATACTGGTAACTGTTACAGTAGTGACAGTAGCCGTTACCTGAAAATAACTGCAGAGTTTCTCAACTAATGGTGATATCCCATAATTTTTCATGCACAGCGCTAAAGTGTGAAGGGTAATATTTTGAGGTTAGAAATGCCTTTATTACGTACGTTGGCAGGCCTGCTTTTTGGAATACTTAAGTCTGCTGTTTAGTATAATGTCGGCCATGTCTTGGGAACTGCCGAAAAACCGTGTCCACTATATACTGGTAACTGTTACAGTAGTGACAGTAGCCGTTACCTGAAAATAACTGCAGAGTTTCTCAACTAATGGTGATATCCCATAATTTTTCATGCACAGCACTAAAGTGTGAAGGGTAATAAATGGTGGGTAGCATATTTATAAAGATGGGAGGTATAAAATGGAATAAGGGGATAAAAGCAGTAGCCAAAGAATGAAAAAGGACTTCTTAGGACTGTGTTATCCGGCACGTCAGAGGAATAAAGAAGCAAAGTACATTTTACATAGCTATGCTTTGGTAAGATTATTCAGGGGAACCCCCGCTTCTGTAGCGGAGAAAAAAGAACAAGTTGGGAGTATTCTGTGAGGGAAAATGTCTACTGCTGAGGTTGCAGTTTTCGATATGGGTTGTGCGTTTTATCTGGTTATGAGAAATGACGAGGAAGGCGTCATCTTGTGAAAAGTGGAGCAGGAGTTTTTCATGCTAGAGCTGTGCTTCATGCTATGCAGTGAGCTGCAGAAATATGTAAATAGGTCAAAGTGGCACTGCGACCTCGTTAGCATAGTTCATTGGGCACCTCCTTGGTTCGGGTTTTGGATACAGCATATCTACTCAGGAAATGCCCCACCATTACCACTTTATGACTTTTCTAGTTGCCTTATCTTGTGGTAAAAATAAATGATAGAGGTGATTTTTTACTTTCCCTAATATAGTTAGTAAGAAAGCGAAGTGTTGCATTCGAACCAAAATTTGGATGTCGAGGTTTCACCGGAAATATGCCGTCAGCTACCCTAAAACAAAAGTAAACGCCAAAGTTGTTATAGAATGTGAAAAAAAGATTTTTAAGAAAATTCCTGCACCCTAAACTACCCTATACATGGAAATTTTTTTGAAAGTTTTAATTTTCTCAAAAGTGCCTCTAATGATGCCATATGTTCAAGATATTTTATGGCAAATAAAATATATATTTTCGATTTTCTGGCTCCCTTCTGTTGTTCTGTTTACTCTTGATGTCTTTGGTGTAAATAGATAAAGAGATAGATCAAGTCTTACTGTACATAAAAATGTTAAAACATATATATTTTTTTCTTGGAGTGAACCACATCCTTGTTATATGTGTGAGTTTCGGAATACTTAAACTTTTCTCAAATGGAAGGTCGTTGTTGACTTTTTTATCTCTTAGCCATGCAAAGAGAACGGAATTTGAAAGTTTTAAACGATTTCACTATCGCTCAAAGCCTACTGTGTTCTCATATTCCCCTTGCACCAAGAAGGAATAAGTAATAAGGTAATTTGTACAAATGTTTATCTCGACTAACATGAAGAAGATAAAGGAGTAAGTTTGTAAGAATGTTTAGTACAAAAGTAGAGAAAGTCATGTGAGTGCAACATAACAGATTTCTTAAACTTATAAGGTGCTTGCAATTTGTTCTTGCACCAGTACGTTTAGATATACGTAGTGCTTAAATGAAATTATTCTTTTTGTTTAACGACACTGTCAATTGGCAGGATCACATCAGCGTCGCCAGTGTGCCGGAATTTTGTCCCGCAAGAGTTCTGGTGGTGGTGGTGGTGGTGGTGGCGGCGCTGGCGGTGGTGCTGGTGCTGGTGCTGGCGGTGGTGGTACTGGCGGTTGTGGTGCTGGTGGAGGCGGTGGTGGCGGTGGCGCTTGTGCTGGTGCTGACGGTGGTGATGGCGGTGGCGTTGTTGGTGCTGGTGCTGCCAGTGAGGCTGGTGCTGCCGGTGGTGCTGGCGGTGGTGGTGGTGATGGTGGTGAAGGTGTTGGCGGTGGGGCTGGTGCTGCTGGTGGTGGCGGTGGTGGTGCTGGTGTTGGTGTTGGTGCTGGTGGTGGTGCTGGTGGTGGTGGAGATGGTGATGCTACTGGTGGTGGTGGTGGAGATGGTAGTGCTGGTGCTGGCGGTGGCGGTGGTGCTGCTGGTGGTGGTGGTGGAGATGGTAGTGCTGGTGCTGGCGGTGGCGGTGGTGCTGGTGCTGGCGGTGGCGGTGGAGATGGTGCTGGTGCTGACGGTGGTGCTGCTGGTGGTGATGGTGGAGATGGTAGTGCTGGTGCTGGCCGTAGGAGGAATAGTACGAGCACGAGGAGGAGTTGGAGGAGAAATAGGACTAGGAGTAGGAAAAGTAGTAGGAGTAGGAGGAGCAGTAAGAATAGGAGTAGAAGGAGGAGTAAGAGGTAGGATTGATAGAAGCAGTAGTAGGAGAACAAGGAAGAGTAGCGATAGGGGTAGGGGTAGCAGCAACAGCGAAGACAAGTGGAAGGTCTGTGGTTCAGCTCCCAGCTGTGGCATTGAGTTTTTCAGTTTCGATTCTACTTTTCCAACACTGCCCACACACGTCTTGTATGTATAAAGTAAGCTTGTTGGCATAAGTAAATAATAATTACCTTTAAAGATTATTTAAATAGTAGGTCACCGTTGAGGGAATTGGCTCTGACGTGAGACTGCCTTTGTGGTTTACCGGGAGAAATACGACTCGGTTGGAGAATTCAATGTCATGCTGGCAGGTTGTCACAGTAGCTTAATGGTTAGAGTAACCACACGGCAAGCGGATATTCTGTAGTTCCAATCCCAATTCCGATTCTACCTCTCAA